>OZ034978.1:0-2500 GCA_964030785.1 Siderastrea siderea | reverse complement strand
GAAGTGGTCATCAGACTAATACAAATAACACTAGCTTATTTGTATCCATAACCTCCTCCTCTACTTCGTGTACGAGGAACGAAAGCTCTCTCCCATACATTCTCTTATATTTCACAGCATAATATTAGGGAAGGCAGAACTTCCTCAAATCTTCGGCAATCGCCCCGAAAATTCGGCAGCAGGCATTATTACACCAGACATATAGATAGCCACCACAAATTGGAACTCTTGGAATGGGGGCGAAATGACCGAAATATGGGCGAAATGACCAACACCATACTAATCAGTCCAATTCTTACTTCTAGGAGCAACCCACAAAACACTCTTCTGGATGTAGAAAGGACCCTGATTGGCTGATGACACGACATACACCTCACTGGCCGAAGACTCTCCTAGACTTGAACCCTCTCCTTGCAACGGTTGTCTCACAGTTTTGACAGTCAGAAAGGCCCTCCCTCCTAAACGGTGTCTCCCTCCTAAACGGTCCGTCCTCCCAGGGTTAGGTTTAGGGTTAGGGTTAGGGTTTGGGTTTGGGTTTGGGTTAGGGTTAGGGTAAGGGTTAGGGTTAGGGTTAGGGTTGGGGTTAGGGTTAGGGTTAGGGTTAGGGTTAGGGTTAGGGTTGGGGTTAGGGTTAGGGTTTGGGGTTAGGGTTAGGGTTAGGGTTAGGGTTAGGGTTAGGGTTAGGGTTAGGGTTAGGGTTAGGGTTAGGGCTAGGGTTAGGGGATAGGGTTAGGGTTAGGGTTAGGGTTTGGGGTTAGGGTTAGGGTTAGGGTTAGGGTTAGGGTTAGGGTTAGGGTTAGGGTTAGGGTTAGGGTTAGGGCTAGGGTTAGGGGATAGGGTTAGGGTTAGCGTTTGCGTTAGGGTTAGGGTTGGGGTTAGGGTTAGGGTTAGGGTTAGGGTTAGGGTTGAGGCTTTGTTTCTTACAGAGGAAAAAATTGACCTGATGCTTTTGTAGGAGGAGCCTTTCTAACTTAGAAGATATTCAGCCAACGTTTTCGGAGCCTTTGTGACTTAAGGAAATTCAGAGGAGCCTTTGTGACTTAGTGAAATTCAGTCCACATTTACGAGGGAGGAGCCTTTTTTTACTAAGAGGAGCCTTCCTTACTTAAACAAAAATACAGTCGACATTTGGGAGTTAGGAGCCTTTTTTACTTTGCAAACCTTTGAGAACGTGTTTTGAACTTTTGCTAGGTCAGAAAGGCTCCTCCCTCCAAAAGGTTGAGTGAAATATTTCTAAGTCACAAAGGCTCCTCCTCCTCTGGAGGAAGGAGCCTTTCTGACTTAGAAAACTTTCGCCAACCTTTTGAAAGGAGGAGCCTTTCTGACTTAGAAACAATTTCAGCCAACCTTCTGGAGGGAGGAGCCTGTCTGACTTAGAAAAATTCCAAGCGAACCTTCAGGAGGGAGGAGCCTTTTTGACTTAGAAAATGTCTAAGTCTCTTCCACGAGGGAGGAGCCTTTCTAGCTTGGGCAAAAAAAAAAGATATGTGATACAAATCTTAGAACAAAGGCTTAATCTCAGAAGATCGTAGCAACAAGGCTACTCTACAACTTACAATACCCCGTTCTTTATTTAAGTCGTCTGCAAAGGATTTATCTCCAGAAACTTTAGAGTTTGCTATCGGCAGTGCCTTGGAGGCTTTTGTCCCCCTTGGCACCTTGGGACGCATGAAGACCGAAGCCTTCTATTCTAGTTCGCCTAAGGTTCTCTGGAGGTAATTATCGTTGCTTTCTAGCACGGATTCTGACTTAGAGGCGTTCAGTCATAATCCAACAGATGGTAGCTTCGCACCATTGCCTTTTCAGGCAAGTGCAAATGCCAATTGTCTGAATCTGCGGTTCCTCTCGTACTGAGCAGAATTACTATTGCAACAACACTTCATCAGTAGGGTAAAACTAACCTGTCTCACGACGGTCTAAACCCAGCTCACGTTCCCTATTGGTGGGTGAACAATCCATCACTTGGCGAATTCTGCTTCGCAATGATAGGAAGAGCCGACATCGAAGGATCAAAAAGCAACGTCGCTATGAACGCTTGGCTGCCACAAGCCAGTTATCCCTGTGGTAACTTTTCTGACACCTCTAGCTTAAAACTCCTAAAGACTAAAGGATCGATAGGCCATGCTTTCACAGTTTGTATTCATACTGAAAATCAAAATCAAGTGAGCTTTTACCCTTTTGTTCTACATGAGATTTCTGTTCTCATTGAGCTCACCTTAGGACACCTGCGTTATCATTTGACAGATGTGCCGCCCCAGCCAAACTCCCAACCTGACGGTGTCTTGGACGTGGATCCGCCCGTCCGAGGACAGGCGTTAAGTCCAGAATGTGGACCTTGCGGTCCGCCTCCGCTCCATCCAATAAGTAAAAAAACGATAAGAGTAGTGGTATTTCACCGGCGCATTGCTGCTCCCACTTATTCTACACCTCTCATGTCTTTTCACAAGGTCAGACTAGAGTCAAGCTCAACAGGGTCTTCTTTCCCCGCTGATTGTGCAAA
>OZ034977.1:44221474-44789474 GCA_964030785.1 Siderastrea siderea | reverse complement strand
CCCTTCTCCCCTCCCCCCGGAAAGCCTGATACTCAGGCTACAAAAACACGAGAAACTCTTAAAATCAGATTTGATTGGTATGTTTAGACATAAACAAGCAAAAATAAACTATAAAAACCGACGTTTCGGTGTCTTCATGACGCCATTTGTCAAGGTAGCTTATGCAGATTACTACAAGTATTTTAAAGCAGCGTTGGTGCTAAAATTAACATAACAGAGAGTGCGAAAATAGAAATCACACAAATAATTTCACACGAATAGAGTAGAATACTTAGAATACTTGTAGTAATCAACACAAGTTACCTTGACAATGGCGTCACCGAAACGTCGGTTTTTATCGTTTATTTATGTCTAAGCGAATCATTATTGATTGGTATGTTGTAATAAAGATGACGATGCAAACTATAGGGAACTTAAGCGCAGATACTCGGAAGCCACGGACAGCACCCTCAAGTTGAATGTTTCTGTTTTCAAGTCAACGGTTGATAAGGGTAAGCCACCGACCAAAACAAGAGTTTTCCAGCGTTTTTGAGGAGCAAACACAAGCCAAGAAAGAGAACATTCAACATTCAAAAGTCCACCGTCGCATTTCGCTAAGCTCAGTCGTGTATTGATGGTTTCCCCGAAAGTTCTGACGTCATTCTTAGCAACAAGTTGATTGGCACTACTGCCCTTCTGTTACCTTACATAGCTGTCTTCCAAGGAAAGACACACCTTTGTTCAATGCCCCTGTCAAGCTGTGAGGTCCCTCCCTTTCTCTTCCGAGAAAGTGTCTGTTGACTTTACTCTGCAAGCAATCTCATCCCGTTCTTGTCCTAAGGCCGCTCGAAAACATATAACGATCAGCTATGGGTAAGACGCCGTCAAAAGAAGTTATCAGATATGTAGAAAGTGACGAGAGCAAGAGAATAAGACTTCTCGGTCAGTTAGATAGGCAACTGGAGGAGCTCAAGCAAGAAGTCACCTCAGTGGAGCCTGCCTTCAAGACCAATGTCCGTGAGACTGTTCGCCAGCATCAAGACGCTTTGTTGATGCGTTACAGCGAGTTACAAGATAAAGACCAGGTGATTCAGCACATCCGGAATATCTTCGGAGGTTCCCCACTCCTGGAATTTCTTGTCGAGACTGCGACTAGGATGGTGTCTACCATGATTTCTTCACATGAACTCAAAGAGATCCTTCGATGGCAAGAGCAAAAAGTCGTAAAACGAGTTGGAAATAAAGTGTACGGGATGGAGGCCCACTACAAAGTCAAGTTACTCGAAGAGTCCAAAGGAAATTTGCCGGGTTTCAGATCCAGAGATACTGTGGTGCTGATCGCTTACAAGTGCATTGCACATACCATGAATCTCAATCCACAGGATTTTCCGGATGAGGAAGAACACAATCAACTCACTTTTTAGCTATTGCAGAGCTTTTTTAGATCAATGGACGTTGCTTGAAACTTAAAGCTGATTTTAACTGCACTTGTAGGTTAATGCAAAGAGTTTATATAGACTTTATGGAATTTAGTCTTTGTTTTCATTTGAAAGTTGAGTGTTCATTAGAACTGAATTTGTTCCGTAGAATTTAGTCGATACCATGAACAGTGCATAGAACTTAATCAGTACGTATGATGAACCGTGTTTATTGTCTGCGCCTTCATATAATCAACTGGTGTTCCTAGAATTTAGTTTGTATCTGTATACAATTCAGTTTCATACACTATCGAGTAGTTTAGAATCACAAGCGATTAAAAGATTTAACTACATCTTTCGTTCCTGAACCATTTTATTGCGTAGTTCCTTCAGGGTAACCGGCACTTTATCTATAAAACCTGCTATCAACGTATCCCCCGATTTAAAATAAGAAAGGCGCTGTTTCGTGCGCGACGACTTTGAACGTTGCAGTATTTCCTGTGTTATCATGCGTTGTGACACCCCTTTGCATGCAATGCTTTTAATTAATATTATTAACATTGTTTTCTTGGAAAGAATCTGGAACGTTCAATTCGGATCTGCAGGGGCCCGTTTCTCGAAAGTCCCGATAACTTTTCCGGCCCAGAAAGCTATTTTATGAGCGTAAACTTTACCTTGAAGATTCAACTTTTGTTGGTTTTTAAAGCTAAGAAGTAAAATTCTAAGTTGACGGAACAAGTGGAGCTGGTTTGTGGGCTAAAAGCTACACCACCATTCTAAAGATTTTGATTTTTAAATATAGCTCCGGGCCCGAAAAGTTACCGGGACTTCCGAGAAACGGGCTCTCACAGTTCGCGTACAAATATTTGATCGAAATGCCCTTCTTAACAATGTCACACTTGCAAGAGAATATTTTTATACTTATTTTACTTGATGGAGAAAATCAGAGACTCATGTTTGCAGCTGGGTGCATCCTGAACCATAAAAAAAGCAAACGGGTCTGAAACTTGCACCGTTCGCAAAGCGTTGTCAGCCGCCTTCAGGTTAGTCTCCTACGCAGCCGTTACTTGAGTCGTCACGAATAACGGCTCCGTAGGAGACTACCCTCAGGTTCTATCGCGGAAGCCACAAATAAAACTCATTTAAAATCAGTGACGAGCCTCCTACTACGTTTAAGGGGCCGATTAAAAATCAACTTCGCGATTACAAGGAAAAATCTCAGCCCGGCTAGCTGGGATCCCGGGCTGAGCAGTCATCTCGGTAGACCTAGCCAGCCCAGTTCATGTAATCGGCCCCTTTAAAGCACCGTGTAAGATTACAGATAACTGTTTCAATTGCATCGTTCAAAATAATGACTTAGGGGCCGATTACATGAGCCGGGCTGGCTCGGTAGAAGGGCTGGCTCTGTCTGCCGAGATGACTGTTCAGCCCGGTATTACATGAGGCGGGCCAGCCCGCCTGCGGCTAAATTTAGAAGCTGTCGTGTGAAAAGATGGCTACATCGAAGAGCATGAATCAAGTGTTTTTATTTTCGCTAATCCATTATTTTGGCGTATTATTTTCAGTTTTACGTAGCTTTGTGGTCTGATAAACCTTTATGTGTTATATAGAAAGAGAAATATTTATCTTCTGGTGAGCCATTTTGCTCTGAAGCGAAATTTAGTGACAAGAAAGTGTTGGCCCGGCTAGCCGGGCTGGCCTGGCAATCGTGATTACAGGGTCTGGAAGGGTATTCTCGGGATTCGGGATTTGACCAAAATACGGTGCGGGATTCGGGAAAACGCAAAAGATCTTGCCGGGATTCGGGATTTGACTGCTACCAGGGAAGCGGGATTCCCCAAAATTTGGGCACGGGATGCGGGATTTTGTTGCCTGTCTGTCGGGAATTCGGGAAATCGTCACGACCCAAATAAACGTTATAGCGGCAAACCAGGCGAACGCAAAATATCAATCGAAAGGGCCAATCTACGTCTTAAATTTATTAGCTTTTGCAGAAATTAGTCTTTTTTAATGTATTTTTGGGAAAGAAAAAACGGGATTCGGGATAGCGATGAAAAAAAGTGCGGGATGCGGGATTCTCGTGAAAAAGGAGCGGGAATGCGGGATCAGGACCCCCCTTCCAGACCCTGTGATTACATGGTAAATTTTCATCCCGGCTAGCCGGGATCCCGGCATCGCGATGCCAGGATCCCAGCTAACCGGGCTGAAATTTTTCCATGTAATCGCGAAGTTGATTTTTAGTGTGTTTCACAGACGTGCCGAGATCCTGGCCAACCGAGCCAGCCCGGCTAAGCGGGCCAGCCCGCCTCATGTAATCGGCCCCTTAAAAACAATGTACTCCCTCAGCTCTCTGTTCTGTCTTGCGGAAGTTAACACATATTTTCAAGGAATTAATACTGTAGGAAAATTAAAACTAATGCTGTCCGGCGTTTCGATGGCACTACCATCATTATCAAGGCAAGGTGACTGTTTCATCATGGTTTGAATATAAATGAGTGAAAACAATAACAGACATTTTGTTTCTTTGTGATCCTGTTAATAACTTAGCGCGGATAGAGTCGGCTTGCACGTTCAAAGTTGGTTTAAGATCTTTGATAATCAGCATTTCGTGAATTAAGCAGTCGAATTTATTCCGGCATTTTTCCAGTACCGAAAAGTTGTTCATTAAATTCGGTTTTGACATCCCGTGGGTATCGTGCATGTGCTTGCCAACTGAAGAATTCAAAGATCTGTGTTCGGCAACACGTTGATGCAGGTGTCGGTTGGTGTAACCGACATAGTCCATATCACATAGACCACATTTAAATAAATACACGCCGCATTGTTGGCTGATGATTTTTGGTTTCGGTTCCCTTGTTTTTAACACGCCTCTAATTATTTGGCTCGTGAACACAAGTTGCAGACGCACACCAATTGACTCTATCCGCGCTAAGTTATTTACATGATCACAAAGAAACAAAATGTCTGTTATTGTTTTCACTCATTTATATTCAAACCATGACGAAACAGGCACTTTGCCTTGATAATTATGGTAGTACCATCGAAGCGTCGGACAGCATTAGTTTTAATTTTCCTACTGAAGTTTTTCAGCAAACCTCTAATCATACGAATTAATACTGATCCTAATTATACTGCTCCCGGGTCATTGACGAGTTTACCACTTTTAGGGCCCCTTTACATTGGAGGTGGGGTTACCCGGGAAGATGAGGACGCGCCTCGGTGGGTAACCGCCTATCCGTGGGGTAACCCGCCTATTTCCTTGGTAGGTAGGGTAACCGTCTCAGCCGGGGTCACGTTTTGCCACGTAAACATGTCAAGTAAAGGTGGGAAGCCAAAATTAAAACCTGCAACAAGGCTTCCTGCGAGTATAAACCTGGCGAGCTTTTTCGCCGATTCCACCTCGAAAATCTCGAAAACTGAAAACAATTTTGAAAGTTGCAGCGAGACTTCATTGAGCGAAAGCGGCGAGTTTCAAGCCTCGTGTTTAGCCACCGAGCAGTATTGTGGAGAAAGTTTACCCCGGCACCCCGGGATGGCAAGATTGCATATAAAGGTGGGCTATTTTTCGACCACGGCTAAGCAGGTTACCTCACCTATCCGGGTTTCCCCACCTCCATGTCAACAGGCCCGAAAATTTATTTCCACCAAAAAAGGACTGCAACAGGACCAGATGGTTTGCCACACTGGTTTTGGAGAGAGTTTGCAGCCGAATTGGCCCCGGTTGTTTCTTTTATTTTCAATTTATCGGTTAAATCTCAAACTGTACCAGGAACTTAGAAATTAGCCAACATCGTGACTATTCCTAAGGAATCTCCTTTGACTACTTTAAACCAGTTACGCCCTGTTTCTGTAACTGAGGGTATTATCCGGCTTTTTGAGAAGATAATCTTTCAAACGGAAATTACGTCTATTATTAGTTCATCGATAAGCTTAGATCAAATTTCTTATAGAAAGAGTAGTAAGCCAGCACATGTGGCTAAAGTGGCTTGATACGAGAGAGACGGATTATGTTAGAGTTTTCGCAATTGACCTATTAAAGGCTCTTGAGTCTATTGGCCACGTCATTCAATTTAACAAATTTAAAGATCTAGCCATTAATCCCTACATTATCACTCGCACAATTGATTTTTAACATCGTGACACCAGAAAGTTATGTCAGCTGGTACTATGTCCTCCTTTTTGCCCATAAATAGGAGAGTTCCTCTGGACACCATTTTGGGACCTGTCTTGTTTTCTGTTACGTTGAATGACATTAGCCCGGTCAACACCGCAAAGTCCACATTAATTTTGTTTGCTGACGACTTAGCTTTGAGCGTTATTGTTAAGGGAAGTAATGACTGCGCTCCTGTAGAAGTAGAGAATATCCTCACTTGGGCAGACATTAACAGAATGACCTTTACGTCATGTTGCATTTGATATTCACCAAGAAACACATTTAAAGATTCTGGGGGTTATTTTCACAGTGACCCTTCCAATATTGGGATCAGCAATTTGACAGTCTCCTTAGCAAGGCGGATAAGCGCATCTACATCTTGCGAGTGTGTAAGAAATATGGACATCCCTTGGATCGCCTACACTGTCTTTTCCATAGCCTAATCATGTCACTTTTTTATTTATTTTATTTAATTTATGACTTGTAACTTTTTACCTACGGAATTTCGGTATTGGGTTCCGCGAGTTACATCAAATTCCTTGTAAAAATTGACAAATTCCAAAATAGACCGTTCCGTTTTGGTTTCCTGAAGGAGGTTATACCAGTTACAAAACTGCTGGAAACTTCGGATTGGAAAGTATGGAGAAGTGTTGTCAGTTCCACTAATGGTCCATTGGTGGATCTTTTACCACCTACACGATCCAGATTGCTGCAGAACAGAGGCCATCCTTTATGCTCTTCCGCCCATTCGAACGGAACGTTTCAAACGTCGCTTCATAAGCGGATGTCTTTTTGATTATATGTAATCCTTTTATAAATTTTACTAATTCTTATATTCATAGTTTAATGATTTATGTACAGTAGTCCATATTTATATTTTGTAAAAAGGAACATTTGTTTCTTTGGAATTTAATAAAGGGCGATTATTATCACTCGTTAAAACAACTTTCTCGTCGCATTACTTCGCTCAGAAATAGAAAATAAAGTTAACGTCTATTCTTAGCAACGAATATCGACACCGTTACTAGGCAGCAACGTCTGAAATGTAAAACTACCCACCACACGTCATACACACTTCTAAAAAGTGGACACTTAACTGATCCTATGGCTTCAACTTTATCAAAAATTAAATCCTTCAATGTCGATATGTTTGTACCTGTTAGTAAAGACAGGGGCCTTCGTTTCACGTGGCTGAAAGAGGACGAAGTAAGAATGGCCCGTTTCAGACATCGTGCTCTTTCGACTGTAGCAGGGCCGTAGCACTACTGTGTTCGTATCTTAGACATCCAGTTTAACAGCTGGTCCAAACCAAAAACTGACCAGTGGTTGTACGAATAAATTAACTTTCTTAAATCTATTGGCACGTTATGAACTCAGCTAGAGTCAAGACGTTGGAAAACGTCGTGGTAGTGTCCACAGAGCTTGTCGTGCTACACGATTGCATGCTCCGCGCTGTCATTACAGTAGAACGATGCTTTAAACGGGCCGAAATAACTTCCTATTGGCCCGTTGTGAACTCAGCTAGAGTCAAGACCTTGGAAAACGTCGTGGTAGTGTCCACAGAGCTTGTCGTGCTACACGATTGCATGCTCCGCGCTGTCATTACAGTAGAACGATGCTTTAAACGGGCCGAAATAACTTCCGGGGTAAACCAACTGCACAGCCCATTTCCTTACACTGTCGTCGCCTTTTGCCGATTTATATGCTGGAGTAAAGCGGCTAAGGACATTATCTCCTCCCCCGACCTCACCCCACTGTTCATCAAAGATTTTCCCACGGCATTTGGTCAGAGTTCCGATGTAGTCCTCCAGTATGCAATTATATAACCCGGTACTAGAGATAGACGTCATACAATATAGTGTTTTGTGTTAGCATATATATGGACTATGTACACCCGCCAACTTCCCTCGAGAAAATAGGATTTCTCTCGAGAGGAGTGTGCGCGTGCAGAAACCAGCACGAACTCTTTCGATTCTGATGTTTGTCTCGCTACTTAGTAAGCTAAACAAGCAGAATCGATACATTGCTTTGTTGTTCTTGCAGTTTGTGACTCTGCCTGCCAGACTTGCATTGGAGAGGGTTCATGGGGATGCACGAAATGCAGCTCGGGATACAAAATGGCTGACAATGAATGCAAAGGTAACGGTTAACACCACAGGCAGCCCAAGCTAAAGTTGAGAGCTGCGCATAAATTAGACTGTTTTTGCACACTATACATAATAATGACATCGGCACGCTATGCATAATAATGACATCGGCAACATTTAAGAGTTTGTATGGAAATGCTACAAAACGTCTCAAATTGCCACAAATCAGAAAGAAGTGGAAATAAAAATAATTTGCCTTATTTCATTGTTGTATTGGTCATTATTTGAGGGCTTCCTGGGCTGGTTTGAAGCTTTTTGGGCGAGAGATTGAGGTATTTTTTTTTATGTTTGCTGAATGTTTAGAATAATTATTATTAATCAAAGGCAGGAAACAGTTTCACACTGCACCTCGCTTGAGGTTCGATAAATTCCATCCCAATAGACGAATCGCCCTAAAACTTCAAAGGTGTGTTTTTGAGTCTTTCGCATACCTCTGTTCTTTCTCATGGGTTCCAGATCCTATTTTAAGCTGTCGAAAATCCCTCTTAAATACGAAACTCGCCTTTCCTGATATGCGTTTTCATTTGAGGTGCACACATGAATCTTTGCGAGCCGCGTTTCGACGACAAAATTGCTCTCAACCGGGGAGAGGCTGCGTGAGATTGTCCACAAGCATAAGGCGACACTGCAGAGTTCAGAGAGGTCGGTTTAACCGGAAATAGAGAAATATTAGAACGCCCGTGAAATTCACTCCTCTCACTTGACTTGGAAAACCATAATTTTGTTTTAGAGAAGACTGAAGAACTATCTTTTGCTGCACTGTGATCAATCCATTTGATGATTTCATGCCGAGTATTTGGCGCAAGTGATCCTGCTCACTGGCCGCAGATCAACCTCATTATTTTTAAATTCCGATATATAGGGTTGTCTTACCTTAAAAAAATATTGCTGTGTCTGTGGAAAAATACCTACCACAATTTCCATTCCTTTGAAACTGGTGCAATTTTTTTCTAGGTGGAAACTGCTCCTTGTCTCTGCTTCTAACTTTCGACAACATTTTTTTGTTGTAAACAGGTAAATGTGACGGAACAAATCGCTATGCTAATATATTGTCGCACGAAGGCATTAAAGCGTGCTCGTGGTGTCAAGAGAGGCGACGAAATTTCACGGGTGTGCTGATAGTTGTCTATTTCCGTCAAACCGACCTCTCTGGACTCCGCAGTGTCGCCTTTTACTTGTGGACAATCTCACTCAGCCTCTCCCCGGTTGAGGGCAATTTTGTCGTCGAAACGCGGCTCGCAAAGATTGATGTGTGCACTTCAAATGAAAACGCATACCAGGATAGGCGAGTTTCGTATTTAGGAGGGATTTTCGACGGCTTAAAATAGGATCTGGAACCCATGAGAAAGAGCATAGGTAGATCAAAGACCCAAGAATTCACCTTTGAAGTTTTACGGCGATTCGTCTATTGTGATGGAATTTATCGAACTTCAAGTGAGGTGCAGTGTGAAACTGTTTCCTGCCTTTAATTAATTCTTAACATTCAGCAAACATGAAAAATAAAAACCTCAATTTCTTGCACAAAAAGGTTCAAACCAGCCCAGGAGGCCCTCAAATAATGACCAATACAACAATGAAATAAGGCAAATTATTTTTATTTCGACTTCTTTCTGATTTGTGGCAATTTGAGACGTTAACATCACGTTTTGTAGCATTTCCACACAAACTCTTAAATGTTGCCGATGTCATTTTTATGCATAGCGTGGAAAAAAGTCTAATTTATGTGCAGCTCTTAACTTTAGCTTGGCTGCCTGTGTTAACACTGGCTGGAACATATAAATTACGACCACAACCAATGTTAAATCCTTAAAAAAAGACATGTAACAGTTAACTGAACTGGACGATGAGTAACCCAGGTATCACACATACCAATGAAAAAAATAATAAGGCACACATTTATAAGCAAAGATGTTTCATTTTATTTGAACATGTGGGCTTTATTTGTTTTCTAATCAGATGTTGACGAATGCTCTTCAGAAGAACACGACTGCGACAGAGACTCACAACAATGTAGAAACATGCCTGGCAGCTTTACCTGCGACTGCAGGAAAGGCTTCAAACGTGACGGTGACAAATGCGTGAAGAAAGAAAAGAAAGGTAAAAAGAAGACGCAAAAGAACGCAAAGACTGAAGAACAACAACTTGAAGAGGACCTTGAAAAGGGGAATTACTACACCGAACTTCAAATGAAACTTGGCTCTGTCTTATATGCTGTGTTTTTCGCTTGTGTAGTTGCCGCTGTGATGAAGCGCAGCAGGCTTGCTATTGTAATACTGACGCTTGTGTATGCCTGTATATTGTGGTGTCTGAGAAGATGATTTGCGCCGGAATCCACAGTTAGAGAGTTCAGTGAACATTTGTTTCCCAGAGTAAAACCTTTAGCTTTTGAAATGTGTTTCTTTTCTTTCTGTGGATGAAAACTCGAAGTGAGACTTTTAAATCGAAAGCAACTGAGCAGTACTTTCCTGTGGTGCTGTTTATTGTGCTGTGCAAGGTGGTTATAACGTTTGGAGGTAGATCAAATCCATTCCACGTTCAAATGAATCGAAAGCAACTGAGCAGTACGTTCCTCTGGCACTGTTTGTTGTGCTCTATAAGGTTCCTCTAACTTTTTGCTCAAAGGATAAAATTCTAAAATGTTTCCATGGAAATGAGAGTTGTTGATTGCAAATGTGAATTTGACACTATTCGAATGATAGGGACAAGTACACCACGTTGGTGAAATGGTGACGGGAACGAAATCAAGCCGAAACAGAATGCTTTTGAACAGTTGAGAGTTTCGATATTAGGAATAAACAATTCACTTGTAGATAGTACGCTTTTGGGACATAAGTGACTTTGAAGGTTTTCCTGACAGTAGAGTTTTTCAAGCCAGTCATGTGAACACGAGCTTTTTAGGATAATCGAATTTTCAAAAAATCGAGATTCAAGTAAGACTGACAAGATGAATAAAAGTGAAGCGTGGCAAATGTAAAAATAACCACTAAAGCCATGTCCTCGCTTACACTTTTTCTTGAAAAAGAGAGATTTCACTTTGAACTTGGTGCGTCGTTTGTGAAAATCTCCGTTTTTGATGGTTCACGCGCGGAGGGAAGCATAGGCGTGCAAAATAAATCTCCGTTTTCAAACAAGAAACGTATAGACGGGGCCTGAACGAAACGTATGGAAGCAATATCACGCGATACACGTCACACCACAATAGGGCGTGACTGTACCAAGTTATGTAACGATACACTTGGCTCTAACCTGTGTGAAGTTCTGGTGTCACTTTTGCTGTTGTTTCTTCTCCTTCTTCCGGGAGTCCTCTTTTTAGCTAGTTTTTATGGTGGACTTTTAAGTTTGTTTATTTTGTTTTTCTTTTCTGTTATTAACTGTAGAAGTTGTGAAAGATGATGATGATGACGATGAGGAGGAAGAGGAGGAGGAGGAGGAATATAAGGAAGAGAAAGACCAAGAAAACAGTAAAAGTGACTCCACTCACGAGGAGTTATGACACAGAACTTTTGTAAAATTCTACTGAACAAACTTCAGGACTAAATTATTTGTTGGTAATTAAATTTCTTTTTAATTGAAGTTTTTTGAGAACTTTTCTGTGGTAGTACCTTGATGGGAACGCTGACGAGTCTGTCGGGATTTTGACTGACTATTGCACGTGACCTGTATTATAGGTAACTGCGGAGCTTATGCGAGGGCGAAAAAATAGCGCGGACAACGAACCACTCGCGGCGAGGGGAGAATTTAAATAATATACCTTTTCTCCCCCACCTCGCGTGGCACAGGTTTTGCGCTCGTTGAACGCGCTCGCCCTCAATCGCTTTTCATGGGACAATTTTCTCAAGAGCAAACAACAGGCATGTTAACAAAGACATAAGGCTAAAGCATGGAAGATAAGACGCGAAGATGTATAATTGCTTCTAGGGACTTATTCAAGGCTTCTCTGTTAAGCTGCAGCAAAACCAATCTTGACTTGGCATCAGGCGCGTTTTCTAATTTTCTGCGCTTGGATCCGGTCGCTTGTGTTCGGTTCTAATTGGCTTACCGCCTTACGTACTGACCAGCTGAATTCCGTCTATCTGTTTTGGTTTTTCCATAGCTCATTAGAAACCTGTAATCACCTCCGGACATTGTCGAAATCTGCAGCTGTTATGGGCTCTTACGGGTCTTCGCTAGCAACGCAGCAATATTCCGCGCGCGTGTTTTACATTGTCGCGCACAGACCTACCATCCTCTGTGTGGGGTGCTGTGCATTTATAATGGCTGTATCGGTTTATCAAAAGTAGTAATGTGCGTCCGTATGGCACACTTTGCCTCGTTTTGATGTAAGGATGACGTCATAACCGGAACCGGAAGTCACGTGTTTTTAAGAGGGGGAAACCGCTGACCAGTAAGGAAAAAAGGGATCGCGGGCTCATGCAACCGGAAGTCACGTGATTTGGAAAGGGAAACCGCTGACCAGTTGGAAAAAGGGATCGTGGGCTCATGCAACCGGAAGTCACGTGATTTGGAAAGGGAAACCGCTGACCAGTTGGAAAAAGGGATCGTGGGCTCAAGAGGAAGTAAACCCGCTGAGAAAACGTGGGCTCAAAGTCCAAAGTCCAATTGGAGGAACGGGGGTGGTCCTTGAGTCTAAAAAAACAAGAAAATAAAAAAAAATAATTTATTGTCAACCTTTTTTTCACAACAAGTGAGAGAAAACAAAGTCTAATAGGGCGGCTTGCGACGGGTCCATGATTCGATTTCTTCTTAATAGGATCTTGCTCATGCTTGGCTTTCTTCTCTCTGAGGCCAGCCAGTCTGGCATGACGTGCCTTCCACCAGTTTTTGGATAGCGATGTCTTAGACGCGGGGAAAGAAAATAGTTTAATGTAAATCATATATTAACATCTTTTATTTGACAACAAGTAGAAAAAAACGAGTTCAATGTCCAAACATGGGGGTGTCCTTTTTTTACGCGAAGCTGATACAGGTTTTCATCCGTCCAATGGCTAGGCTTTTGGTGTGACCCAGAAAGTAGAGGGTTTTGCGGTGAGGCTCATAGGGATCGCGCAGTTCTCCCCAGAATCCTTGGAGGGCGTGGTTGTTCTCATAGCAAATGCCATACCAGATAGGATTGTTTTTCCAATCGTCCTTGACATGCTGCATAAAATCCGGGTCTTCTTTCCAGTCTTCATGGAGGACTTCCTGGACGACAAGAGGAACGTGGCAGGTAGAGCATAGGCGGGGCTGATGGTTCTGTTGCTTGGCACAGGCGACATGACAAGGAATACCACAGCACCTCAACGTGGTATAATTGGCGAGAGGTGTCAAACAAATCACACATGGTGGGGGTTGAGCCATCAGGCGAAAGGATCGGTGAAAGGATCAAACAGTGGATTGGTCAAGAGTTGAAACTCGACGGTGGTGATGATCCCTTCTTTTCGGAGTCGGCACAGTTCTTGAAAAGTGATCTTGTAACGTAAAGGTTGAACCAGGTGATTGATTTGTTTTCGGATCTCTCCCAAACGTTCAATGATGTGCAGGGCTTGAGGGCTGACCTTGCCAGGAGTGATCTTGTCGGGTTTGTCGCCCATTCACCACCGGTAGAAGTTTTTCAAAGTTAATAAAGCCAATTCGTTCCGACTGAGTTGTTTTTGACTATGAAGTCGGAGCAGTTCAAAATAAGAAGCTTTGAAGCGGATCTGTTCCAAGTCTTTTTCGAGTCGAGACAACAAGGCTCGTAGACGATCAATCACTTGTTGGGCTTCTGGACTGAGGACTGGATCATCCATTGAGTGTGAAAGATGGAATGGGACAGGGGGTTTTTTATAGAGAAACCAAAGGGTCACGTGGGAGGGAATAGGCCAATGAGAGAAAAGACCCATCATGCTTTGAGAGGGGAAGAGGTGGGGGGACCCCCCTCCCCCCTCCTTAGATAGACCATAGTGCATTGCGCGAATCAGGGTATATAAGTCAAGCGAGGCCACAGGACGTCACTCTTAGCTTTGAGCCGGTCCTAAGCGACTTATGTTTGTTGAGCCAAGAAATGTCTGAAACAAGAAAGCCCTTGGGCTCTTTAGCCAGTGCTGTGAACGTGGGAGGTGAAGAGGTGTTGCGGAGGAGAGTGGGGTCAGAGAGGACGGGAGTGGACCGGCAGACAAGGCGTATGCGGGAGAGACGACAAGAAACCTGGCGCCCCTTGACCAGACAGCGCGTGGTCGCGTTTTTCGAACTTTTTTTGCAGTGTCTGGTCTGGACAGAAAATGGAGAGCGAGAGGGCCGGCCACATCCGGAGATTACAGAAGCGTTGCTGGGAGCCCTGGTCAACAAAGTCATACCATGGGTCGACCAGCACCGCATCCGGTCCCAATTTGAATGTCGCTGGCCCATGACATTGGCCCAATTTAAAGAGGTCGATAACGAACTGAACTTGTACCTGCCACGTGTGTATGCGGCCCGCCCATGGCAACGAATTCGCCTTTATTTCGGAGACATGGAGCGGGAGCGAGAGGAGCGGCGGAGGGAGGAGCGGGAGAGGAGAGAGGAGATTCGGGACCATGTGCGACGTGTTTTGTTTTCTTGAACATTTTTATTCCTGTTGAGATTATTGTGAGTCAAGGCAGCTGTGAGTCAAGAGACATTTATTTATGATCCACGTGCAAACTCAGTGATGTCATTTTTTAAAATTTTTTAATTAAAAGAGTTGATGTTACAATGGGTGGTCTGTGTTCTTTGCCACGCGGGTGGGGCGTTCCTATGTACAATTGAAAAAAGCTATCTACAATTTGAAAAAATAAAAATGGCTATGTACAATTGGAAAAAAAAATAAAAAGTAAAAAAATTAAAAAAAGAAAAGCTATGTACAATTCCAAAAGTAAAAACTAAGAAATTACAAATGAAAGTCTTCCAGTTCCATGCGTAATTGATCAATGTTCTCGGGTAGACAGAAGGTGCGGTTGAACAAGGCTTGAATTTCGGCTCGGGTTTTCTCGTCCACATCCCGGGATCCCACAATAGCACTGCTTTGATGTAGGGTGGGCTTTTTAGGTCCCCAAGGGACAAATTGACTGCCAGTGACCAGGGTGGCGGCATTCTCATTGACTTGGTAGTAATGGTCCGAGCGGTACCATGATTGACTGGGGATGTCAAACAGGTAGACGGGTTTGCCTTGATCCATAGCCAATTGCACAGTCCAACCAGTGCCTCCTTTCACGCGTTTATGATCCGGTTCCAAGATGCCAAAGGCATAGATGGTATGGGCTTTTTTGGCCAATTGATAATTGCGCTGCAGCAATTGCAGGGTGTAAAAATGACTGGGCATTTTTTTGCCTAGTTTCTCCGCCGCCTGGTGAAGATGGGGGTTGGCCAGCATCAGGACTTCCACCGTAGAAGGGGTGATGAAAGTGGATCGAGGATGGTTCGGGGGGACCAGGACTTCTAGTTGCATCCCAAAGTGTTTGGCCTGTTCTTCCACGAGGGCATCCGTACCTTTGGCTCCCCCTGTATAGACCACATGGCCATGACCCACTTGCAGTTCCAAGGCACCGAGATCTTGTTCTCCGATCATCATGTCAGGGGGCATGGTTTTTGAGAATGAAGATCTAGTGACCAAGGGACCGTCTTAAATAGGGGCAGTTGACCAATGGGAAGACAAGAGGACCTTATTTGGATTGAACAAGCTGACCAATGGGAAGATAACAAGTCCTTATATGGCTAGGATAAGCTGACCAATGACAGTCAAGGGTCTAAGGTATAAAAAGGCATGGGCAGTGGGGGTGACATCCACCTTTGAGTACGATGTCTGTCGATCGGAAGAGAAAATCAACCCATCCCCCAGAGGGGAAGAAGAAGAAGAAGAGCATTCAACATATGACGCCCGTGGACTGTGATCCTGTGGTGTGCGACGTGGTGGAAGACACCCGAGCTGCTGTGGAAGATATGATGAAAGAATTGAATGACATGGTGGAGCAATCACCCCCATCACCTCAATTCACCTTGACGACCGTGTATGATCCTCCCAGTTCAGTGGACACTATGGTATGTCCTTACCATGAGGTGCGTTTGGAGGCCCGAGAATCTCAAAAGGGATGGAAGTATGTGAAATGCCCCATGCAACCGTGTTTGCTGTTTTGTGGTCAAGATAAAGTTCTGGAGTATATGAAAGCCGTGTATAGTCAACCTCATGTAGAAGTGTTGGACATGTGGGGTGGTTTACAATGCTTTTGCCGTGAACCCGCTACGCTTCAACAGAGTCATTCGACTCAGAACCCCGATCGCTTGTTTCTGACTTGTTCCAAGAAAACGTGTGGCTTCTTCCGATGGGCCGATCAACCCTTGGGTCCCAAGTACTGGACGTGGTTTCATGACAACCCTCCCAAAAAAGCCGACCAACAAGCTGAACCACCCACCCGTGATGCTCAAGGATATCCCAAGAGGGGCTATGACATCCCTGGCCCTCCAGTCAGAAGGAAAGAGGACGTGGATCGGTCCCTGACAGACTATGAGAAACAATTGTTACGAGAAATTCAAGATCTCAAGAACCGTCAAGAAATGATGGTAGCCCCGGCACCACCACCCCCCAAGTACAGTGACAGTGTGGAGAACTGGCAGAAAGGTCTAGAGACCGTCAGTTATGGCCGTCTAGGTCTCTTTTAAAATGAGAGAACGAATAAAAGTTTTTATCAATGTCACCATGGAGTCTGTATGTGATGTGTGGGAGTCTATCTTGTCCCTGGGGCAATGGCAATGTCATCAAACCCTTTGTCAAGTCTTATATGATCACCAACCCGGCACCCAAATCCCCATACCCCCTTGTCCCGAGGACACGCATCCTCTCCACCTCTTTGAAGAAACCCATGTGGACCGCAACCTATATCGATGGGTGGTGTTTGTCTTATGGTTAAAAGCTCACCCAGAGGCATGGCGATGGTATCAAATCATTCAAAAGGCGCATCCCCACACGGTCCCTACCATATCGACCTTATGGGATGAATGCCAAAAAGTATGGCCCCTCGAAAGAGAACCCAACGCTGGAGTTCGTCGTCCTCATGGTTGAAGAAAACCAAACGCCCTGTGTCGTCGTCAACGAAGAAGAAGGCCAATGTCTCGCAACAATGGTTGAAGCGTTACCATGATCCTGGTGCCCCGGGGAGTTTAGGTGGGGTGCAACGATTTGCTAAAGCCCAGGGTCTCCCTTTGAAAAAAGCCCAACAGGTGTTGGAACAGGATGTGGGTTACACCTTGCATAAACCCCGACGTCGTCGTTTTGCTACCTTACCCGTGATCGTAGGGGGGTTGGATGATCAATGGGCCGCGGATTTAGTGGAAGTACAACGTTTGGCCAAACATAATCGGGGTATACGCTACTTGTTGACCGTGGTGGATGTGTTGTCCAAGTACGCGTGGGTCGAACCGTTGAAAACCAAAACCGGGGTGGCCCTCGTGAAAGCCTTTGAGAAGATTGTGAGACAAGGAGGACGTCACCCGAATCGATTGCAAACGGATCGAGGGAAAGAATTTTATAATCGGACGTTTCAACGATGGGTGGACGAGCAAGACATCCATCATTTTTCAACCGAAGGGGATGCCAAAGCCAGTGTGGTGGAACGATTTAACCGCACCTTGAAAGAACGGTTATACCGTTATTTGACCGCGGCCAACACGTTGAAATTTGACAATGTCTTACCCGAGTTGGTGCAGGGGTATAATGCCACCCGTCATCGAAGTATTGGTATGCCCCCCGAAAACGTGACGTGGGACAACGAAGAAGCCGTGTGGAAACGATTGTATGCCAAACGATTGAAAGGCTACAAAAAACCCCAATTGAAGGTGGGGGATCATGTCCGTCTCAATACGATTCATCGTACCTTTGAAAAAGGGTATTTACCCGGTTGGACCGAAGAAGTGTTTGTAGTGCATCGTGTGATCCCTGGTCCTGTCCCCACGTATAAGATTCGCGAATGGGATGAGACCCCCGTCCAAGGTACGTTTTATGAAGAGGATTTACAAAAAGTCCATGTGTCCGAGGTGTTTCGGATCGAGAAGGTACTTAAGCGACAAAAAGGTCGTTGGTTGGTCAAGTGGAAAGGGTGGCCCGACAAGTACAATAGTTGGATTGCTCGTGGAGACGTGACATCCCTTCAACCCCGCAAACGACGACGACGCCGCTAAAAAAAAACAATGACATTGGTGCCCAACTCTTCGTTTTACGTGACGTTGATGAGTCATGCGAGTACCAAAGAGTTTCCTGGGAACAAGAGTCATCATTTCAGAAACCGATTGCCTAAACCCATCCGATTTGTGGGACGAGGATGGATGGTGGGTATGGTGAGTTTATCCTTACCCACCATTCCGGTGGTAGCGGAAGAAGGAGGCGTGGGTGATTCCCATCCTCTGTTGTACGTACGATGGCACGAACGGGTGTATACCAAAGACGATCAAGGCAACGATCGATGGTACCATGAACGTCGCGAACTCACTGTGTACGGACGAGATATGAGAAAGGAGATGGCCTCGTTGACGGGATCGCACTTTTTTCATCAATTGGTGTACCGTTACGAGCAAAGCCGTGCCAAACAAACCGTACCCCTCAACAAATGGGCCGAGGACAATGGCGTCAAATTGTACCCGACGTTTGAATGGACCTCCGAAGGGGATTTGTTGTTGAATACCGTCAATGTGGATTACACACGACAAGTGGCACGCGTGTTATGGGGCAGAACCTTGGCACTGAGAATGGGATGGATTGAACAAGTGTCGACGGGCGTGTATCGATTGGGCCCCAATCTCTTGCAAGAATTTCATACGGACTCCATTCCCACCCCATCCGATGTCCTGGATGGCAGCAACCAGCCCGCCTTTTGGAAAGTGGATGGGGATTATCTGAACTTGAGTATGACGTGTAATTGGCGGTTTGTGAATGTGAACAAGACCTTTCGTCCCTCGTTGGAATTTCCCTCCACGCGTCCTTTGCACGTGTATTGTGATGTAGGGACCAGCAGTATGGTAGGGGGCCGTATCACCGATCTCTTACGAGAAATCAAGTACCAGCCTCAAAACACCACCCACTTTGAACCTCGACATATTCAATATATCCCAGTACGCAACGAAGTGGTAGAAATTGTCGAAACCCAGATGGCCGAAACCAATGGGGATCTGGTGAAATTTGGTGAAGGGCGTACCCTCCTGACCCTCCACTTTAAAAGGGAAGTGGTGGTATGAAGAAGACAAAATGTCGTTTTACGTGACGTTACCCAGTCATGCCAACCGACGTGAATTTCCCAACAACCAAGCCAATTCCTTCAAGATTCGTTTACCTCAACCGTTACAGCTCACAGGGGGTGGATGGCAAGTGGGGTTGAGCGCCATTTCCTTACCGGATACCCGCGTCAATTTGTACGAGTTGGTGAAGAAAGATGGGTACATCCTAGCGACGTCGTGGGAGATCACTTATCCCGCCCCGGGTAAAACCGATGGCACCATGGCCGCGCGCATAGGCACGGCGCAAACCCTCATCCAAGACGTTCAAGATTTGGATTGGGTGGTGGATGGCGTGAGTTTCATGAAAGCCGCCATTGCCCATTTGGAACAACGACGCCAGGAAACGGCCATTCAAGGAGGCCGGTTTACCAACGATCAAGGCAAACACACCTACGTCAAGTTCAAGTGGGAAGGCGACGATCTGCTCATCGACAACACGAATGTCTGCCATTGTGGGAACAAAACACCAGTCCTGACCATCTACACCAAGTTGGCGCTCAAGATGGGATGGTTACGTAAAATTAGCAGTGGATTGGTGTTGGGCCCGAACTTACAGCAAGAATTCCTGGGGGATCAAGTCCCCGACATCACCAACAACAGCGATTGGCAGGATGTCACCGACGGTCAGGGGAACGCGGTCTTTTGGACGGTGCGTGCGATTTTACCGGATTATTTACAATTGAGTATGAGTTGTGGGTGGCGTTTCACCAACTTGAATACGGCGTTTCGTTCCGTGGTGGGGGAACCCACCCGATCGTTGCACGTGTACTCGGACGTGGCAGGCAGTATGATGGTGGGCAATCGCGTGACTGATTTGTTGCGTGAAATCCAGTACAAGCGAGAAGCACGTGGCACCCTGTATTTTGAACCGTTGCACATTCATTACATGTCTCTTCGTAACGAGGTGGTGGAAATGATTCACGTTCAAGTGGCTGAAACGATTGGTGCCGGAGGAGACTTGGTCAAGTTTGGTGAAGGTCATACCATTGTCACGTTACACTTCAAAAAGACATAAAAAAGAGAGACGAGAAGGGAACCCAAATCAATCATGCCTCCGAAACGACGACGACGACGACGACGACGCCGACCACAGCGTCCACAAGCGGGGGAAGGGGTCAACGCGGTGATTGCCGGGATTCCTAAGGCCGCTTGGTCCATCACCAAAGGGGTAGAAAAGTTAGCCAAAAAGAATTACCTAAGATCAACGAAGAAACGTATGGAAGAAATGCGAAGTGGGAAACGCAAACGGTGGGCGGGGGAATCGTTTACGTGCAACGTCATGTGAGTATAAAAAGAAAACAAGAGTTGTGAAAACAAACAAAGATGCCCAAGACAAGAGTGCGTCGAAGGAGACGAAGAAGAAGGCAACGAGGGGGTCTCTTGCCCCTGGCGGCCCTCATTCCAGCCTTGATCGCTGGAGGAAAAGCTGTGGCGTTGGGTGCCGCAAGTGGTGCCGCGAGTTACGGGGCTAAAAAAGGGTTGGAAGCCGCTTTTCGGAAAAAACGACGACGATGATGACGGTATAAAAAGGGGAGTCCCATAAAGCCTAAACAAAACGTTTATCCCTGGTGAAGAAGGCACCATGCGTGGGGGAAGTTTGACACGATTTCGAACCGACGAGTGGTATGATCAACAAGGCAAAGGAGTGATGACGGATCTGATGCGTGGGGGGCTGCAAGGTCTTATAAGGACGCGAAATCCTTTAAAATTGCCTAGTAATATCAAGAGAGGCTTGGAAACGGGTTTGACACGCGGTGTTAAACGCAAAGCCGAACAAGTCCTTAAAAAAGAAATCACCAAACAAGCCAAGAAAGCGTTGAGTCATAAGAACGTGAAAGACGCCGTGCGTGTGGCCACGGCCTTATTTCCCAAACAAACCAAACGTGCCCGTGATATTTTGGGAGTCTAATGGAACCCGTGCATTCACGACCTCGACGGATTCGTAGTAATCGAGGGTTGTCTCAATGGGGTGGACTGTATCCGTTTTGGAAACTCATGCGACGACGACAACGTGGTGGATGGTTAAGTCCCGAGGTCATGAGAGTCCCCGGGTTTGATTTGAGACAACGTTTAGCCCGACGACGCTATAAAAACCCCTCACGACGACGACGGGGTACCACTCGACGACGACGCCGCTAAAATGACCGAAGCTGCCCCAGCGCATCCGCGTTCCGAAGGGACCGCCAACCCTGCCTTACGGATTTTCAAGGTACCACCGACCGACATTAGCATCAATGCCTATCGCATGGTCACCATCCAACCCACCACCACGGGTATCAATCCCATGGAATTCATCATTCCAGGGTTGGATGATTTTGTGGATTTGGGACGCAGTTACTTTACCATGGAATTGAGTTTGAAAAAGGAGGATGCCGGGAACTTGGTGGCCAATCAGAAATTGTGGCCCGTCAATAATTTGGCCCATTCCATCATCAAACAAATTGACTTGCAGTTGAATGGCACGTTGATCAGTCCACAATCCGACACGTATCATTACAAAGCTTACCTGGAAACCTTGCTGAATTATGACCGAGAAGATGGCAAGACCGTGTTAGGACCCCAAGGATGGTTCAATCAAGTGGATTTCCCACCCGAATGGACCAACAACAATACCAACACAGCAGCGAATGCTGGTGCCGGACATGTAGACTACCAGAATCTCCCTGCCAATCACAAAGGGGCCTTGCGCGCCATGAAAGCTGAAGTGGCCAAGTATGCTGGAGGTGTCACCCACAGTCTCGTGTTTACCCCGCACTTGGAAGTGTTTCATACCGGCAAACTGTTGGTGCCTGGTATCGAAATCAAGATGAAATTTCATTTCAATGGTCCCAGCCTGTTTTTGAATGGAGTGGCTCTAGCTGGCCGATTACTAGAAGGGGATGTCAAACTACGGTTTCATCTCTGCCAACTGCGTTTGAATGACGCCATCTACCAGAGTATCTCTAGCAAAAGACACAATGAAGGCCAAGTGGCAGCTTACCCGACCGTCCGCAGTGAAATCCGGACTTTCAGCATGCAAAACAACCTGGTCCGCTTTGATATCCCTAACCTGTTTCAAAACAGAATACCTGACCGATTGGTTGTGGGGTTACTGGACAGCCGTGCCTTCAATGGAGATGTGACCCGAGATCCGTTCTGTTTCCAGAAATTTGGTCTGACGTCCATTAAACAGATTGTCAGAGGAGAAGAATACCCTTATGAAACCCTGCAGTTAGTGCACAACAATGGCACCCGAGATAATCTAGGTTACTTCCGTTTTCTGCAAGCCAGTGGTGCCTGGTGTAAAAAGAAAGGCAATATGGTAGAACTGCTGGATTGGGGCGAAGATAAAAATTGTACCTTGTACATGTTTGACAATGTGGCCAATGGGTGTGCTGACAGTCAAAACCTCAACCCCAAGCAAACGGGAGATTTACAACTGGTGTTGGAATTTGGAGCTGCCCCCGGTGTCAATATAACCGTACTCGTGTATGGAGAATTTGAGAATTTGCTGGAGATTGACAGGAACGGAGCCGTGTTGTATAACATTTACCAGCACTGATGGAACATGTGGCCTTGAATAATGTCCAGTTGGATTATTTAGCCCGAGACGACCCCCAATTGAACCCGGTCTTTTACGGGACGGTGGCCTGTGATCGTTTACCCAAGACTCCTGTCAAGACCCAACCTCAAGGGTACATTGTGAATACCGACCCACACGATCAACCGGGACAACATTGGTTAGCGGTGTGGACGGATGGAAAGGTGTGTGAAGTCCTGGACAGTTATGCTTTGCCATTGGATACGTACGTGCAAGCGACCCCGTTACGAGATTGGATCGTCCAACATTGGAAGTATGTGGTGACCAATGGCAAGTCCCTCCAAGCCATTACAAGCAAGAGTTGTGGTGATTACGCCTTGTTGTACTTAAAAGCCAAAGCCCGTGGACGGACCTTGCAAGCGTTTTTAAATGAGTTTTCGGATCATGATTATGTTAGTAATGACCATCAAGCCGGTCAACGCCTTCAACAATTGATTGTAGGCCAAGAAGCCAGATGGTATCAACTGTGTTGTCATCCGTATCATCAATGTAATGCTTAAATAAAATTTGTTGGAAAAAAAGTGGTGTCGGAGTCGTAGCTCAGTCGGTAGAGCCTTTGGATCCCCCTTCGGATACATGAGGAGGGTCGTGCGTGGGTTCGAGTCCCACCGATTCCAATAAAAAGGTGCCTTTTTTTTTCTAAGGGTAGTTCGTCATCATCATGCAAACGGGGAAACCGTTTCGTTTTCATACGCCTTCCTCTATCTTGGTGGTGGGTCCTTCGGGATGTGGGAAAACCGCGTTTACGGAAAAACTCTTGGTGGACAACCCCGAGTTGTTTGACACCCCACCGACCCAAATGCATTATTGTTATGGGGCCTGGCAAGATCGATTTCGAAGCATGCAAGATCAAGGGGTGGTGTTTCACGAAGGGATTCCCGATCATGAGGCCTTAGTGCAATGGTTTCCTCAAGGACAGGGGGTCCTGGTCTTGGATGATTTAATGGATGAAGGCAGCCATGATAAACGCGTGTTGGATTTATTCACCAAACATTCGCATCATCAAGGGGTAACGGTGCTCTACTTGTGCCAAGACATGTTTCCCGTGGGTCGCTATGCGAAAAGTATATCCCGCAATGCCCATTACATTGTGGCGTTCAAGAACCCCCGAGATCAATTAGGGGTACGCAATGTCATGCTGCAATCGTTTCCGACCACTTGGAAAGACACGTTGGAGACGTTTCATCAAGCCACGACACGACCGTATGGGTATTTGGTCTTGGATTTACATCCCGCCTCCTCCGATCAACAACGGGTGTTGAGTCACCTCTTAAAAGACGAAGGATGGACTCGCACCTATCAAAAACGACTATAAAGGGAGCCCCTTGGAACAGGTAAAAAGAGAGAAAGCAAACCATGGCCGATGATGACCGTCAACCTCCGCAATCGTACGATACCGTGTCCCCGGCGGGGGTGGGGGCGTCCAGCAGTAATCAAATGTCCCCAGGAACCATGCAACAAATGTCCCCAGGAACCATGCAACAATTGTATTTCACGGGAGACGAAGGCCTTCTCGACGTTGCCATGGAGGAAATGCACCCCAATACCCTCCGTGAGTTGTTGAGCAGTCTCCCCTCCCCCAGGACAGTCGCCGCTTGGCCCGATCTGAATGGTGTGCCCCCTGCCCAGGCCTCTTCCCCAGCCGGGGTAGGAAGTGCAGGAAGTCAATCCTTCCGTAGCATACAGACCACCCCGGAGTCTTCTGGTGCTCTAACTCCTGCGACTCCTCCTAGCGTACCCTTGGCAGCGGGTGCTCGAACAGCAGCGGGTGCAGGGGGAAGTGGAAATGGACGTGGGGGAAGTGGAAATGGACGTGGGGGACGTCGTGGCCCTAGGACTAGAGGTGGCGGACGTGGTGGTGCTGGTGGTGGTGGTGGTGGTGGTGGTGGAGGTGCTGGTGGTGCTGGTGGTGGTGGTGGAGGTGGAGGAGGTGGTGGTGGTGGTGGTGGTGGTGGTGGTGGTGGCCGTCGTGGTGGCCGACGCGGACGACGACGACGACTTTTTCCCGGTTCACCTAGGACACCTTCCTCCACCCCCTCCACTCCTCGAGGATCTCGGACTCCACCCCCTCGTACCTTGCGTCAAGCGGATTTACAACGACGTTTACGCATGCTGTTACAAGATCAAGAACAGTTGGCCCAAGGACGTGAAATTGCTAATGTCACCATGACCAATAGCATTGTTACCAGTTATAAACAGGGAGGAGCACCGAGCGTACAAACCTCGTCGTCCCGTGTTTCGCCGTAAAGATGAAAACCGTCGTGTCGTTATTGAATGGATCCAAACAACATGGTCTTCCCTTCCCCCCGGAATTATTACAACGCATGGATTCCTTGTATGCCTTTTATCATCAACAATGGTGGTGTTATCGAAAAATGTTGAATCATTACAGGTGTATCAATGCCTTGTTCAATGGCATGGCCTTACTCCTGATGGCTGCCGGTATGATTGCGGGTCCCCTTTTGGAAAACAGTACATTGGTAGCCTGTTTGGCGGCGGTGAGCACCGTGGTCAAAGGATGGAATGATTTTAAACAATACCGATTTAAAGTGACCATGAGTCGATTTGCGTTTACCACCTATGCCAAAGCCTTGACCGAATTGAAAACCCATGTGCGGGGTATTCCCTTGGAGGATCTGGAACGATTTTTAATCAAGATGCAAACCTTGGATGATACCATTGTGGATTTCACCCCTCCGTTACCCAAACGATGTCTCCAAGATTACCATGGTCATTTTGTGTACCAGCCCTTGGAAGCCCTATGCTATGTAGATGGATGTCCTCGTCCCTTGAGACCTAAAGAGTATTGGATCCATAAAAAGCCGCTCCCTCCTAGTCCCACACTCTTAGAACCATGGCCATCCAACAACGACGACGACGACGACGCAGAAAAAGGAAACAACGAGGAGGGGCTTTAATGCGTCGCAAACCCCGTTTGGTGGATAAAATTGCCCATGGCATGAGTATGTTTCTATCAGGTCCCGCCCCTGGGTTTGGACTGGCTTTAGGCAAATTAGGCGGACAAGCCTTGAAAGGCATTACCGATAATGTACAACATGTCCGACGACAACGAGGTGGGGGTTGGTGGTCCGATTTCAAACGCAATACCCGTCAAGGCTATAAAGAGACGCGAGACCTCATCAAACAAGACAAAGCCCTTCAACGTCTATTGACGGGGCGACCATGGTGAGGAGGAGAAGACGACGACGCCGTCGTCAACGAGGCGGGTTTTTAAATCTATTGGTGCCCGCTATGGTAGGATTGGGGAAAGCTGCGGCCTTGGAAACGGATAAACGTATAAAACGCACGATTCAAAAAGCCAATCAACGGTATCGTCGTCGTCACCGATAAAGGATGCAACGTCTTCGACGTCAATTCCCGTTTTTACGGTCCATGTTACAAGAAGCCAATGGTTCCAAACGTCAAGAGTTGTTACAACATGCCAATGCCGATCAAATCAATGCTGTGAGTGAACTGGTGTTGAACTTTTTAAAAAACAAGATTCCTGTCACCCCACCCATGCTGGCTAAACTTCAACCCTATAAAAAGGTACTACGTGATTTGGGACGTCGTCGACATTCCGTCAAAAAACGTCGTCAGTGGTTAGTCCAACAAAAAGGAAGCGGATTGTTTCAAGGACTTCACGAGGTGCTATGTCAATGTCTTCGTTAACCCTCCCTACGTGGATGGCTCTATTACAAGAGGCCAATCGGACCACCGACCAGTGGAAAGACGAGTGTCATTATTGGAAGCATAAATATCACCTGTTGTATCGAGAGTACCAACACATCTTGAGGGCCCGTCTTTGTAAGAGTTGCCGTGACCAGGAAGACGGGGAACTTTGCTCCGACTGTAGTCAACGAACATGGACGAAGTGTACATGATTCCCCAAAAGGACTTGGAACAACTCATTCAATATTACAAAGGAGAACTCACGGAAAATGCCTTGTTGAACAAAGCCGCGACGCTCGCCGCCAAAAAACATGTGTTGTTAGCCAATCCCCAATTACCTCCCGCCCTGGTGAATGCTCAAACCAAACCGTTGAGTCAAGAATTAATCAAGTTAACCAAACGCATTCGTCAATTTCCTGGTGGGGTGGGGGTTGGTGCCCCGGGTGCACCGGGTGGTCCGCCAGGTGAAGAAGGCGAGGAAGAAGCCGGGGATTTGGTGACGGGACCCGTCGAACAATGGTTGAAGCGCATGATAAAAGGAGGTCCGTCGGCTCCCAAACCCACCATTACCCCTGCTACCAGGGAAGGCGCGAGAGAACCGAGACCTTCTACCAGTCGAGGAGAAGAGAGACCTTCTACCAGTCGAGGGGATATCCGATCGCGTTTAGAAGCCGCGCGAGAACGACGCAAGGCCTGGGAAAAGCATTTAACCGAAAGTGGTGCCGCGAAAGGCAAAGGCAAAGGCAAAGGCAAAGGCAAAGGCGTTTCCCGGGAAGTGCAACGATTGAAACCTTTACCCGGTTGGGAAGATTGGACCAAAACCAAACAACCCCGACGGAGACGTTTGCAATACGACAGTGACTAAAACATGCCCACCAAGAGAAAAAGGGGTATCAAACGGAAACGCCCCCAACGAGGAGGGGCCTTGGATGTCCAAAAATGGATTGCGAAAACGGGGAAGGAATTTCATTGGCCTGGGTATCAGTACATGGGACCTGGCACCCATTTGGCTAAACGTCTGAAACGGGGGGATCCCGGGATCAATCGCTTGGACCAGATTGCTAAGCAACACGACATTGATTACAGCCGTGCTAAGAATTTGCAAGATAAATGGAAAGCCGATACCAAGATGATCCAAGCCATTGATCGCTTACCCGGCAAGAAAAACAAGACGGAACGGGTGGTCAAGAAAATCATGCAAGCCAAGAAACGTTTGAAATTGTAAACATTTAATTAACATGTTGAGTCAAAAAATGTTACATTGTTATTCTGCAGTTCGGTAGTCTCAAGCAGGATTGGCGAGACAAAACCCATTGTGGTGTAGACAATCCAGATAAAATAAACAATGTCACTTGTGTCATTTTGATTGATGAGTTGTCAAGTTCATTTGTTCTCTCACAAATACTGACACGGATGTTCTACCATAGACGAGGGGGTTACAAATCAAACAATAAATCCACCCCCTCGTCGGATGACATGTCATGAACGAGGTCTTCAGGGGGCACCAATGCCTCCAGATCAAAAGTCTCGACATTGTTTATGACCTGCTGCCAATCCTCGGGTGACATGTCTTTCATTAACTCCTGCAAATACGAAACATTCTCCCAATCAGGGGAGTCCGCAACTTGCACGCCCCCCGAATCCAAATCAAAGAGAGTATAAGAGTCCGTGGGCGGTCCGTTTGTATCGCCCCCCGAATCCAAATCAAACACAGTATGAGAGTCCGTGGGCGGTCCGTTTGTATCCACAGATTCCTGCGTCACAGGAACGGATTTCAAATAATCCGTCAGGGGGATGGTCAGTGTCAAAGCTCCTAAAGCCTCCATTTTCTCTCGAGTTCTCTTTTTCTCCACCAGGCGGGCTCGAGTGCTCTTTTTCTCCCGCAGGCGGGCTCGACGACACCTCTCTTTCTCCATCAACACCTCTCGATAGGTCTCCCGATATTGTCGCTCCTTCTCCAGGAGGTGTTCCAGATTCTTTTCCCGGTAGCGTTTTTGGGCTTCCGCCAGCTGGGCTCGATTCCTTTCTCGGTAGAGCCTTTGCTTCTCCAACAGCTTGGCTCGATTCCTTTCCCGGTAACGCCTATTACACTCAGCCACGCGCTCTGGATACCTTGCCTTGTAGCTCTGGCGGGCCGTCAACAGTTGTTTACGACGTTTGTCCCGGTAACACTGGCCGGACACCGCGATGAACTCTCGATTGTTTTCTCGGTACTTTTTTTTGGAGGCGATCAGTTCATCGCGGTGTTCGGCCCGGTACCGTGCACATTTGACCATGTTGCGTGCTCGTTTCGCCCTGAGGACTGCCCGTTCGTACTCGTCGTCGTCGTCGTCGTCGTGGGGGTCATAGTCGGAGTCGTCGTCGTCGTCGTTGTCGTCGTCGGGGTCGGTGTCGTTGGTGGAGTCATCGTCGTCGTCGCTTTGATGGTAACTGACGGGGGATCTGTGACGGCGGGTGCGGAACTGTCTTACGCGGGACATCGGGAGAGGGTGGCGGTGCTCGGGGAGGTGTGGCTGGTCGCTTAAATTGGTGGTGCCAGTTGGTCCAGCAATAATCTAGGCCCTCGATGTACCAGTCACAGGTCATGTGAGGGTAGCAATATGCTTGTAAACGAACGGCCTCTTCGGCTCGGCGTTTCTGCGCCTCGACTTTCTCCGGTTCCAGTTCTTTTAACCTTTCGGCAAACTCAGCAAAGCTTTCCTCCTCCTCTTCCAACTCCCTCTTCACTTTCTCCAAGATCTGTTCAACTTCTAAATCGACTTCAAACTCCTCAAAGGTTTCTAGCAACTTCTCATGGCCAGCGTCCATTTTGAGATGACTCACCTCGAGGGTCGATCTGTTTTATAGTCTCTCATTCGTTCCCATCATGCACCCTGGACCCTAACTAGAGAGGGGGGAGGGGGGTCCCCCCACCTCGTCCCACCCCTCCCTAGGGCACCCCCGCTCAGGGGGGCACCCTGTTTAGTGATTGGCTCCTTCCCCTCCCACGTGACCTTTTGGTTCTCTATAAAAACAGAGCCCCGATCTCCAGTCAGTTCATCTGATCATGTCCTCTCGCCAAGATGAGGAGGAAGCAGGGCCTAGTGGCCTCGCAAGACGCGAGGTCCTGGCCCTGCTGGGCCTACAGATGTCCGATTCAGAGCCAGAAGACGAGACAACTTCCTGTGTGGGACCTTTGGTATGCCATGAAGAGATGGCGGACAGTGATGAGATTTGTGAAGAGGCCTTGGATCGCTTCGAACGCCAACGTGCGTTTCAAACCCATCTTCTTCAACAAACTGGGGGAGGTTTGGATGCCAATACCGAGGGTGTCTTTGACTTTGAACTCCAACCCTATGTCGATCGTTTGAGCAACCGTCTGGGAGTACGTGAACGTCATTTCAACACCCGCTTACGCCAAAGGGGGAATTTCATTCCCAATCAGAGCATGACTCGAGCTCTAGAAGAGGGGTTACGTCGCGCGGTGAATCAAGTGTTGACCACCACCACACCACCCCTCCACGATCAAGATCGCCTGTACTTTACCATCGCCTCCAACAGACTCCATAATAATTTTCAGGGCTGGGGATTACGTGCAGGAGAATGGCGCCAAGGCGGTGACCGTGTCGAGGCTTTATTCCAACGTTTAGCCCAAGCCCTCAACAGCAATGAACAATTTGAAATGGACGACTCCTTTCAAGTCTCCATTACTCAAGTCCATCATGCCCCTCAAGGAACCGGCAGCCGACGCCAGGAGAAACCCGGACATCAACCTCTACGAAATTTAATACCCAAGAAACGTTCCATTATCCAGATCCAAAACAAGGATGACCTCTGTTGTGCCAGAGCCCTCGTCACCGCCAAAGCCAGAGTGGACCAGCACTCGAAATACAACAGCATCCGCCAAGGAAGACCCCTCCAAAAAGAAATGGCTCTCTTGCTCCATCACGAGGCCAACGTGCCCTTCGGCCCTTGTGGCTACGATGCCTTGACCCAATTTAGTACCGCTTCTTCCCTGACCGGTTACCAGATCCTGTTGGTGGATGCCGACCGTTCTTATCATATCACCACCTTTGGCCCCCTTCAAAACAAACAATTGATCCTGTTGCACGAGAAAGGCCATTATGATGTCATTACCAAGTTGCCAGGCTTTTTCGGGGTCAGTTACGTCTGTGCCCATTGTTGGAAACCCTATGAGCATGAGGGACAACATCGATGCACCAAACAAAAAGGTCATTGCAGGGCCTGTTGCCAAAAAGGGTGCCCTGATTTCCTGGAGGCGTACCCTCGAGGCCAGAAAGCCACGCAACGTTGTCAACAATGTCATCGGGACTTTTTTGGAGACACCTGTTTCCAAATGCATCTGGTCAAGGACCACGCCGGCAAACCCGTGACCAACCTAGACTCCTCCGTCTGCTTTCGGCGCCGTCGCTGTGCTAAATGCCTCCTCCTACTTCCTGCTCGCCACATGGACAACCATCAATGTGGCTACATGGATTGCCCCTGCTGTCATGAGTACGTGGACGGTGCAACTCATCGTTGTTTTATTCAAATAGCCACTCAAGACAAGAAAAGAAAGAGGAAACGACAACGAGGGCCTCGCGCCAAACGTAGGGTGGATGCCACACCCGAGGAGGAGGAGGAGGAAGACAGCCTACCACCCCTTCATGTCTTCTTTGATATTGAAGCCATGCAACCCCAAGAACAACACATTGCGAATCTCGTGGTGGCCGAAACCGAAGACGACGACCAACCCGTGTGTTTCCATGGCACCCATTGCGTCCGAGATTTTCTGGAATGGTTGGATACCTTAACAGTCAACGATACCCGCCAAGTTAATGTGTTGGCCCATAACTTCCAAGGGTACGATGGCTACTTTATCATTCATCAATATTATGGCGACAATAGGATCGTCGAGCAGCTCCGGAACGGGTGTAAACTCTTACAAGTCCAACACGACCGTATCCGCTTCATCGACTCTTTGAGTTTCTTCCAGATGCCTCTGTCCGCGTTTCCCAAAACCTTTGGATTGACAGAACTCCGCAAAGGGTACTTCCCCCACAAGTTCAATCATCCAGACCATCAAAACTACGTAGGACCCATCCCGGCCCTCGATTACTACATGCCTGAAACCATGTCCCCCGAAGGCAAGCAAGCCTTGGAAACCTGGCATCAAGACCAGCGCGACAAAGTCTTTAACTTCCGCAAAGAACTGGTGGCCTACTGTAAATCGGATGTACGTCTCTTGAAAGAAGGTTGCTTGACATTCAAACGGTTGTTTGAAACGCTCACGGGCTTCAACCCCTTCGACCACATCACCATTGCTTCTGCCTGTAACCGCGATCTACGCATGAATCGCATGATCCCCAACAGTATTGCCAGTGAACCCGTCCGAGGATGGCGCAATCGCATCAACTACTCCAAAGTGGCCCTGGAATGGTTAACCTGGTGTGCCCAACAACAACACACCATTCAACATAGCCGTAATGCCGGCGAGTATTGCATCCCTGGCACTAACTTCCATGTCGATGGTTTCGATGCCAGTACCAACACCATCTACGAATTTCACGGGTGTTTCTGGCATGGGTGTCGTCGCTGTTTCCCCATTCGTCACGAAAGCCATCTACGTCACTATGATCGAACCATGCAAGATGTCTACGAGACCACCCAGCAAAGGATCCAACAATTCAAAGAGCAAGGCTTCACTGTCGTGGAAATGTGGGAATGTGATTGGTCCCGTCTCAAAGACACCTCCTTGGACATCAGAACATACCTGGGGACCCTTGACTTCACAGAACCCTTGAATCCCCGTGACGCTTTCTGCGGGGGTCGTACCAATGCCGTCAAACTGTACCATCACGTGACACCCAGTCAACAAATACATTACATTGATGTGACCTCCTTGTACCCCTGGGTGAACAAGACCTGTGTGTACCCCAAAGGCCATCCTCGTTTCATCTTCAATCCGGGACACACCGACATCAGTTTCTACTTTGGCCTCGTCAAATGCCAAGTCCTGCCGCCACGTCATCTCTACCATCCTGTCCTGCCTTACCGTTATGCCTCCAAACTCCTTTTTCCTCTCTGTGCTGCCTGTGTGGAACAAGAGATGGTCAAACGACCCTTAGACAGATGTGCAGAATGTGTGCACACCGACGAACAGCGAGCCCTGACGGGAACATGGTGTACCCCCGAATTATCTAAAGCGGTGGACTTGGGGTACGACATCCTGTACATCTATGAGGTCTGGCATTTTGACGAGACGTGTGAGGGCCTCTTTAAGGACTACGTAAACACCTGGTTAAAAATTAAGCAAGAAGCCAGCGGGTGGCCATCCTGGGTCGGTGACGACGAAACCAAACGTCAGCAATACCTTCGAGAGTACTTCGAGCATGAAGGCATCCAATTGGAGTACGAGAAAATCGAACACAACCCGGGGCTGCGTACCCTCGCTAAAATGATGCTCAATTCCATGTGGGGCAAGTTTGGACAACGACTCAACAAGACCCAAGTCCAAACCTTTGACGACCCTCAAGCCTTCCACCGTTTTCTAGATACCAGTACGTTGGACGTACGTAACGTCTCCGTCATCAATAACCAATTAGTGGAGGTACATTACCAGTACCAAGACGAAGACATCCCCGTGTCACCGAACCTCAATATCTTCGTGGCATGTTTCACTACCTGTTGGGCCCGGCTCCGACTGTATGCAGCCCTGGAACAGCTAGGGGAACGTGTCCTCTACTACGACACGGACTCCGTCATCTATTGGACAGACGAGAATCAATCCATCCCGGTCTTGGGCGATTACCTCGGCGAGTTTACGAGTGAATTGGACAAGGAGGATTACATCGTAGAATTTGTCTCAGGGGGTCCCAAGAACTATGGATACCAAACCCAAAAGGGGCACGTCGAGTGCAAGGTGCGAGGGTTCCGCCTTAACAGCGAAGGCAAAACCCAATTGAATTACAACATCATGCGTCAGAATGTCCTGGACGAAATCCAGAAGCCCCTCCTCAAACCCAGGCAGACCCAGGTCGTCAAATCATATCAAATTGTGCGCGATCCCCAACACTACCAACTGTACACCTTCCCAGAATACAAACAATACCAGTTGGTGTACGAGAAGAGAGTCGTGGATCCTATCACGTTTCAGACGTTTCCTTATGGATACCAATGAGAAACGTTGCCCCTCGGATTCTTCCCCCCACAACTTCCATCGCTGTCATTGTCATCTGTGGCTGTGACTTGCTTACTTGCTTGCTGGCTTAGGAGCCATCTCTAATCCATGCAGGGCCATGACGTCACCTCTAGCAACACCACATGGAACTCTCAACTCATCTTATCAATTGCAACACTCAGCCCATATCAAAAGGAATACTCATATTATTAAAAGGAACTCATATTATTAAAAGGAACTCAAAGGAATACTCATCATGGAACACTCATATTATTAATCTCTAAGAGTTTACACCGTCACGTCGCAATGCTTCTGCTTCCCCTTGTGACATTTCCCCGCGTACATCGGATTGGCAGTACTTAACCTGTTCTTTGTGGCGTCTAAGACATCGCTATCCAAAAACTGGTGGAAGAAAGGAATACTCATATTATTAAAAGGAACTCATATTATTAAAAGGAACTCAAAGGAATACTCATCATGGAACACTCATTATTAAAAGGAACTCAAAGGAATACTCATATTATTAAAAGGAACTCAAAGGAATACTCATATTATTAAAAGGAACTCAAAGGAACACTCATATATTTTCAAAAGGAACTCATTAATAGGAACACTCATATAAACATCTGTGGTTTGGAGGACACTTTATTGAAAGGAAATCTTTCCACAGTACCCCCTGCGAGCAACATGGATTTCCACTATTTCATCGAAAACCATATCGTCTCCTTCCTTAAAACGTCAGCTGCTACCATTTCTGTTGGGGGTGTGTTTACAACCTATCGTACGTCTAAGACATCGCTATCCAAAAACTGGTGGAAGGCACGTCATGCCAGACTGGCTGGCCTCAGAGAGAAGAAAGCCAAGCATGAGCAAGATCCTATTAAGAAGAAATCGAATCATGGACCCGTCGCAAGCCGCCCTATTAGACTTTGTTTTCTCTCACTTGTTGTGAAAAAAAGGTTGACAATAAATTATTTTTTTTTATTTTCTTGTTTTTTTAGACTCAAGGACCACCCCCGTTCCTCCAATTGGACTTTGGACTTTGAGCCCACGTTTTCTCAGCGGGTTTACTTCCTCTTGAGCCCACGATCCCTTTTTCCAACTGGTCAGCGGTTTCCCTTTCCAAATCACGTGACTTCCGGTTGCATGAGCCCACGATCCCTTTTTCCAACTGGTCAGCGGTTTCCCTTTCCAAATCACGTGACTTCCGGTTGCATGAGCCCGCGATCCCTTTTTTCCTTACTGGTCAGCGGTTTCCCCCTCTTAAAAACACGTGACTTCCGGTTCCGGTTATGACGTCATCCTTACATCAAAACGAGGCAAAGTGTGCCATACGGACGCACATTACTACTATCAAACCAGCGAAACTAAAGCCCAAAATAAACACCGCAACACAAAGCAAAACAACAGCAATTTCATGAGTTTTTATTTCATTTTCGTCATTTTTAAAAGGTCTAAATTTCGGCTTTAGTTTCGCTAGTTTGATAAACCGATACAGCTATTATAAATGCACAGCACACCACACAAAGAGAGGATGGTAGGCCTGTGGTCGCGTGCTACACATCAACACACATTCCTCTTTTCCAGCTCCCAAGGGAACATTTTACATTTTTTTCCTCCCTAGAAGCGACTTGGAACAAGTCTAGGAACCAGTCTCAAACTTAAGTGTCAACCACAGTCGTTCGTTAGCCGCGGACGTCAACCAGAAGTTGAGTGTATCCTGTAGGTGGCTCTAATCAAAGGCTAAAAAACTCTCGCTTTAGTGTCCGGTCAATCAAAAAATCTTCCAGTTGTCGTCTATAACTCACCAACAGACTTGATTTCCCTAGTCTGTGATGTGATATCCAGAGTCTTTACAGCGTTCAAAATGGCGAGAACGGCCAGGCCTTGCACTAAGGCAGCCATTTCTAGATTTGAACCCTTCTCGCCCGTGTTCTTTCAAGCTCCTTTTCGAAAACACAGAAGACGTGTGCCTATTATGAAATATACGAAATACAACGTTCTCTAATTGGTAGCGGATAAGAGAAATAAAAAAGCATCTTTCCTTGTTTCCATGAGTCATGGTTGAATTTCTGAAAGGTGACAAAAGCTCGACTCGGAAACACTCGCCATCGAAGAAAGCGTTTGTTTCTTTTCTGAAAATTAAATGACGCAATAAAACCGCGTGGTTTGGCAGTTGCGTGACTACCTTACGTACGTCATAAAGAGCCAATGAATGGACAGTTATTTGATGACGTAGGACATGGTCACACGCGTATGAAAAGCGCGGCTGTTTTAGTCGTCATAACTTGCGCTGCCAAAAAGACGTTACCAACACAGGATAAAACGATCAAGGAAAACTTCTGTGGGATTATCTTCCAAAAATTAGCAAAAAACTAACGGGTAAGTCCTTTATTGCAGTATCTTCGATCAAGTTACTAATAACTGCAATTATAGTGATTTTCTGATTACATTTATTGTTCTAATTGACTGATTAAAAAGTTGGGGGAAAGCGAGAGAAAATTGCCGTTTCGTCTTGCGGAGTTTTTTGAACCGTTAACAATTTTCTTCAAATTTATTGGAAATGGTGAGCTTAAGCTAATGCTCTTGTTCAGATTATTCGTATGATATGTTAGAAAATTGACGGTGATAATCTTTATTTTGAAACGGTAGTCTTTTGCCCTTTTTAACCAGTTTTTCTTTTTCGGAAGATCACGACGCTTTCGTTTGGACAACTTTAAATTCCATAAGATTAAAAAATTAAGCTTAACTTTCATGCGCTTACCGTAACTCTAAAAAACTTTTAAAATCGAGTTTAATGTTGTCACTGGTATGCTCTGGTCTTATACTTCTTCCTTTTTTATCTTTCACAACACTTTTGTCGCGAAACTCACTTGAAAAGGATAGAGCAGCTTTATGGACTAGCTCACTACGAATTCTTTATTGAAAGTTAACGGGCTTGTCTTTGAACATATTGACAGAAATAGGCCCCACGTTTTTTTCTTTCCTTTCGTTTTGTAGCTTCGGTCAGCAAATAGACTTCACATATTTCTTGTCGCTTGCCTTTCTTTCAGCGAGAATGTATTTCTCTGCACATCGGTCAAGCCGGCGTCCAAATCGGCAATGCTTGCTGGGAGCTTTATTGCCTCGAGCACGGAATTTTGGCAAACGGACAAATGAACGCTGGAGTGACTCGTGGGGAAGATGATTCATTTAACACCTTTTTCAGTGAGTCAGTGGCTGGAAAATATGTTCCTCGTTCAATTTTTGTCGACTTGGAACCAACCGTAATTGGTAAGTTTAAACTCTAAAATCACTATTGTTGTCTTTGCTTTTTTTCATTTAGCAGATTAATTCCAGGTGACATGTTAGCCAAGTTTTTCGCTATTTTTTAAAGTTTAAACATAAGCTATAAAACAAATGAATTTCTGAGGTGAACGTTGCATTGCTCTGGGCTTGTTGTAAATATAGGTAGGTAAAGTCGCACACGAGCCAAGGAGGCCCACACGATCGGAGCTTATCCCGGTTTCTGTAGTATGAAGCAACTGAGAGTATTGCTACTCCCCCCTAGATGGGATGCTAGTCCATCGCAGGGTTACCTCCAGCAGTATGTCGCTGGCACCCATTTATACACCTGGGTAAAGAAAGACAAATGTGGTGTAAAGTTTCTTGTCTAATAACAACACGATAACAGGGTCTGGGCGTCGAACCACCGACCTTCAGATCTGAAGTCCAACGCGCCAACCACTACATCACCACGTCCCCACTGTTGTAAATATACTTCATTAATATTGTTTTCTATTATACCGATATTGTTTTCTATAGAACCTTTTTAGAAGAGTGTTTGTACTTTAAGCAACCTCGTGGCAACGCCAACGAGAAATTATTCAATTTTGTTCAACTTGTAGAATGTCCTAACTTTCCAGGGGATGAATTGGTAGAAACGGCGTTCAAATTCAAATAAAGGAAGAAAATTCACCATCTTGGGTTCACGTTCTCCACAAAATCTTAAATTTGTTCATGTAGCTATGTTGTCTTTCAGGAACGGGCCAAAAAAAACAACACTTAAATCTATGAAGCACATGTTCAGCCATTGTTTTTACCTTTTCTTTCATTTGTTTTTGTGTTGCTTTCTCTCTGAGCAACCCACCTACGTTATAAAATTCCGTCTGAGACAGACCCCAATCAGTAGCTTTATCTAAAATCTGTTGTATTTGAGTGGCTAATATCTCTCGTAGCAGAGTATCTGATCCAACCATTAACTTTGTCTACAGAGTGAGATCTAAAGTAAGGTATCCAGCGGTATCCAGACTCTCTCTTGGAACGAGTTGAAGAAATGAGACCATAGGAACGAGGCTAAGGAGGTGTCCTTGGAAATTTTTCAGCTGGGAATGGATGAACTGAACTAGTCAGCTGGGCAAGAAATACCATAAGTTAGACGTTTGAAATTGATGAAATTCAATTTAAATTTGCTTAAATTTGTTTTGTATAATTTTTCTGTAGACGAGGCTCGTACGGGTGTATATCGTGACCTTTATCACCCTGAACAGATGATCTCTGGCAAGGAAGATGCCGCTAACAATTACGCTCGCGGGCACTACACCATCGGCAAGGAAATTCTCGATCTGGTGACAGACAGGATTCGAAGACTGGTCAGTAGTTTTTCGAAACTACTGTAAGGGTAGACGCTTTGTAGCTGTAAAGCCAGAGTGGATAATCAGACTGCTGAGGCAGATACGGGTGGGGAAGGAATGGTAGGGTAATTGCCTCTGGAGAACAAGAATTATTGAACAAACAAAGAATGATCCGGTCGGGCTCCACCCCAAATGAAATCATCAACAGATTTACTACAGGGAAACTATGGAAGAAAAAAAAGAAAACTAAAAAAACAAAACAAAACAAAAGTAAAAAAAAGGAGACAAAATAACGATGGAGGAGAAAAAAAGTCTAAAAAACAAGGGAAAATGCAAAAAAAAAATTTTAAAAACAAAAACGCCAAAAAAAAACATAAAAAGGCAATCAAACAATGAGCAAAGAAAAAAATGACAAAACAAACATCCCCATCGGGCTGAGAACAAAGGCAAAAAAAACCCTGAGGAATAGTGCATCTGTTGGTGATTTCATTTGTCCCTTCCTGTGATCAGACTTGATGATAAAGAAATTTTCATTTTGGTCTTAGTGTGCTAAAACTCTCCCTTGGTAATTTTCAGCCGTCAAGTGCTGCGTTACTTTGTATGTTGGCTTAATTCACGAATGTGGGCGACAATTTATTTAATCTTTATTTTCCTCTTCTAAGGAGGAGGGTTAGTGTTTGTGCCGGGCTGGGCGGTTTGTTTTGATTTTCATTTGCATCCGTGAATTGGACAACACACTTGCAGCTCTGTTCTTGACAGCTGCACTACTATTCTGTCTACCTCAGCATAGTTTATGTGGGACGTTTAAGATCTTGTAAGGTTTTGTGGAAAGGTTTTAGCTTGCCTTTAGGTAGACTACCAAACTCTCTACTGGTCTATCTCCCATAGCTACACCAGTTGTGAGTTTTCTAGTCTACCCAAGCGCTCTTTATTTTCTAGGCAGACCAGTGTAGCGGTCTTCAAGGATTTCTCCTGACTCATTCGTTTGGTGGTGGAACTGGCTCCGGGTTTTCGTCTCTTCTTATTGAGCGCCTGGCTATCGACTATGGCAAGAAGTCTAAACTGGAGTTCTGTGTGTACCCAGCGCCTCGAGTCTCTACTGCAGTGGTGGAGCCTTACAACGCTGTGTTAACAACACATTCAACTCTGGAGCATGCAGACTGCTCCTTCATGATGGACAACGAAGCTATTTACGACTTGTGCCACATAAACTTGGACGTCGAACGACCAACTTACACGAATCTCAACCGCCTTATAAGCCAAGTGGTGTCTTCAATCACTGCTTCTCTTCGTTTTGATGGCGCTTTAAATGTGGACCTGACCGAGTTCCAGACCAATCTTGTACCCTACCCAAGAATCCACTACCCACTTGTATCCTACTCACCCATAATCTCCGCTACGAAAGCCTATCACGAACAGCTTACAGTACCGGAAATTACAAACAGGTGCTTCGAACCGGCCAATCAAATGGTAAAATGCGATCCGCGGCACGGCCAGTACATGGCGTGCTGTATGCTGTACAGGGGCGACGTTGTTCCCAAAGACGTTAATTCGGCGATATGCGCCATAAAGAGTAAACGGACTGTTCAGTTTGTGGAATGGTGCCCGACGGGCTTTAAGGTTGGTATCAACTATCAACCCCCCACTGTTGTTCCCGGCGGCGATCAGGCCAAGTTACTGCGCGCACTTTGCATGCTCAGCAACAGCACCGCCATCTCCGAGGCGTGGGCTCGGTTGGATCACAAGTTTGATCTTATGTTCGCCAAACGGGCTTTTGTCCACTGGTATGTCGGGGAAGGGATGGAGGAAGGAGAGTTTATTGAAGCCCGTGAGGACCTTGCCGCCCTGGAAAAAGACTATGAAGAAGTAGAAGCGGCGGTGTCTGATCACGATGATGATGAATACTGAGAAGAGCAAATAAAATGCTTGATCGTATTTCTGTTTGCTTCAAGTAGAAGCCGGAAGCCGAAAACTAACCTAACTCAAACTGTTCTCCGCATCACACAGAACTCCATGAATTGTAAATTATGTTTAAGTATTTTGATAAGTTGAACCCAGTTAACTGGAACGTCTTTCTTAAAAGAATCGAAAGAAGACCTCTTCTTCACTGTGGCATGTTACAGTATTTCAACCCACATAACATGATCTTTAATTTTTCTCTTAACGCTTCGAGTTATAAGTAATCGATACAACCGAACATCATGCTTATTGTATTGGAAAGATTCCAGTTCACTAATTGGTCAACTGAGAAAAACGCCAAAAAGATCCATTCCACAAATAACAAACTCCATTTAGAAGTAATGACCGCAATGGTCCAGAAAAGACAAAAACTTAAAATCGGTAAAACGAGAACGTTTATCGCAAGGTTGGAATGAATAACAAACTGAGCCCACACTTCGTGGACAGAGGTATCCCAAGGGAAAATAACAAGTCCTGATGCAGACAAGTAAAACATGTCAACTTTCTTAGTGCTCGTGAAATTGCTGATAACAAACAAGGAGATTCGAACTATCTGTAATTTGTTTCACACACTGAATACATCGCAGAGAACACTGTTAAACGTAATAACAGAAAAGCTAAGAACACTTTTTTATAACAACTTTTCATGGACACCTGCCATCACGCAATATTTAAAACTCTCAAAAACTGAAGCTGATTGATTTTTTTTTGTTACCTTTAACGTTACACCATTATTTGTCTAGAAGAACCTCTGTATTCACAGGAACAAGCCATTATCATATTGGTGTGATGGCCTCAATCACCCACTGGAAAGATCTATACATTTTCCACTAAGGTATCATTTAAGGTTTACTATAAAACCAGGTCTACTACTATTAAACGAGAGAACAATGATTTTACCTCGCGCAATGGGATTCTTCTCACTCGCATTGGCGAGTGGGTTAGTGCTTATTTCTACCCTCACCCCCTTCATGGGTGTGTATGGTTTTTGGGGAACACTCTATCAACATAGAAGACGTTTGTAAGGATTTGAGCCACGTTTGAAAGCTCATAATTTGGTCACTTTCCAACTAAATTCCTCTTAACGTGATCTTTTATGTGATAAGTGTATCGCTGCTGGGTCAAAGTGAGGCATAGCACCCAGGTGGTCTGGCCTGGTACCTAGGCGTTCTTTCGTTCCTTGTGCCCTGCTCGCACGAATTCCAAAGCAGGATCGTCAGCGGGATCTCGTTTTCTGCTGGGTGACGTTAACGTGTGAAAGTAGAACCCAGGCTTAAACGAGCCGGAAACATGCTAAGATAAAGTGTTTTGCAAACTTGAAGCTTCTTTACAAAAAAGTTACTGTAATGCTAATCGAAAGAACTAGAAGAAGGTGTATTTTATCTTTTTATCATTTTTATTGTTAATCGTAACGAACGAAAAATACCTCCTTGCAAAAATAGCGAGTAGGCGAACCGGAAGAGAATTGAGGCCCGTTATTGCGCACAAATGCTTTGAACTCAGGTTCATTTCCTTATCAGGTTTTATCATGTTATGTGTCCATCCATGGTTCTGTTTCCTATTCCTTTTCGGGAAAGCACTGTGGTTAAGATTAGCGAGAAAAGCTGATTACCTATAATGAGAGCACAAGGAGACGCTCAAAATAAAAGCATTGGAAAAACTCTTTTGCTAATTGTAACGAAGAGAAAATATTCCCTTGAAAAAAATAGCGACCAAGAGAACCAAAGGGTTTGACTCCCTCATCATCTATACATTTGTTGGCATCAAGATTTCCTCGTCAGTATTATATTTTTTATTCATTCACTGTTCTGTTTTCTCAGTTTCCTTTTCTGGAATTTGCTGAATCTGCTCGTAATATGGCATTTTACCCATACACCAAACGTCTTTTTCAGTCTGGTTCTGTGATTGCTTAGGTTTCCATTTCCCCCTATCATCAGGTTGGGGCTGATAAATTTTCATTACGTTGGGTGAAGATCGATCTGCATAGAGCGCCACAGGTACGCAGGCGATTCCTTCATTATAGCGGGTAACTCTTCGAACAGGAGACATTAATTAAACCAGCTAGAGGTTCAGCCTTGTAATTTATATTACTTTCATAGAGGTTTTCCCACGAACATGATATCGATTCCAAACTCCTCGCTTCCTTCTTTTCACTGTCTATGCTTGCGCACAACGATTGAGATTCCTGATTAGAAGCAAGTTTTTCTTCGGAGCCCATCAGCTCCTCAGTCGAAGATCTACACCCATAGTTAACATACGAGCTGGCGCAGTCACGTGTTTGGGCTGAGTTTCCATCGTCTGTGGCTTCTTCCATCGTTGGACTTTTCAGGTCAACATCTACAGCATGCTCTTTATTGTCCGTCCTATTGTTGCCATAGTAACCAATGCCCATGGTTCGTTGTGATAGTTTGGAGACTTCACTAGCATCTCCACTCATAGCTGGCTTTGAGTCAGTAGAACGGCGGGGTTTGGCATCAAGAACTTCCAAACTGGTTGCATTAGGCTTGCAATATGAAAGATTAAAACGCCTTTCAAATTCTCCCACGTTTGACTCCATTTCGTTCTTGGGAGGAATCTGAACAAACTGTGCATCATAGCTAAAATTCGAAGGAAAGAAGTGCACAACTTTTGAATTCGTCTTTCCTCTTGTAGTTGCCGTCTTAAGGCTGCTTTTTCGGGGTTTCAAAGCACCAAACAGATCACCGTTGCTGTCGTAATTCCCGAGTTTATCCGTACACGACAGTTGACGCAAATCCGAATCGGAGAATGTCAATCGATCGAGTTTTCGACCTCTGCTTTTTCGTTGTAGCTGATCTCGGTAAGGATCAAATACCACCCCGGGGTCAGATTCCAAATCAATGTTTAAAAAACTCTTGGAATACCCCAGGGGAAACTCTTGAAGCTCAATAACCTGACGTCTGCGGGGGCGGAGTCTAAGTGCGTACTCCACAGTATCTCCTGTGGCGTCCAGCAAGTCACGTGACCGTATGCAGTAACGATCCACAAATTTTTTATCTGATTCGTTCGTGCTTCCGTAACCAAGGTAACTGCTGGAAGGCCTGTTTTTGTTTAAGAAAGCACCGGCACTGGTCCACTCAGGGTCGTACATAGAATGAAGTGAGTCTCGTTTGTTCTTCAGTGGTCTGTAGCGATACCCCGCTTCAGGTTCAAGACAATGCGAGCTTCCTTGGGAACCTTTCAATAAGCTGGAAACTTTACTCTTCGCTTGACTCAGTTTGCCAGGTTGGTGTGTGTTGTACGCCCAAGTATACTGCTAATGAAAATAAAACAGGTGTTACATCGGAATGACTTCCGGCTTACTGTCCAATCTCTCAGTACGGGATTTAAACCATTCTACTGAAAATACCTGGCGTGGCTAAAACAAATACTCGATTTTGGGTGCATTTACTTGCTGCGCAAGTATTTCAGAGGTCACCAACGACTCTCCAAGACACCTGAGGTGTTTCGAAGAACTTTAAACAGTACTCGTTGATTTCCGAAAAGAATGCATCGGCTAAAGCATATAAATTGGTAAAACCACAGCGACAAGACGTTGAGAGCTGCGTCTTTCTTTTACTGCTGTAAGGATCAGTCCTACCGTACATGTTTTTACGTTTGTTGCTGTAAGAAAAAGGTTGTGTCCACTCTCTCCAGGGGAGGGGCGGCATCCCTGTCCACACTCCCCCTGGCATTTTGTTAGACTTTTCGAACCTTTGCTGGTACTCATTCATACACTTGGGGAGAGAGTAATTTATTTTGCTACATCATGGTTTTTTGTTCATTCCCTACCTGTGACGAGTAGTCTCCTGAGCTTGGACGGTGGCAGTTCTCATTGGATGCCATGGTAACACTCACGTGATACGGCCTCTCCTCAAACGTCATGGTCTTTGTGGTTGTACGGTTGTGTAGAAAGCATTTGCCACACATTCCTTTATGTGAGCCTGCGATAGGACAGCCGCCATGATGTTCTCTTTGATGGCGCCTCCATAGGCAGCCACACGGTGCGTGAACGCACAGGGCTACAACGACCAACAAAACAACGACTCCGGAAACGATTAACACGTACCACGTAAGTCCTCTGTGCTCTTCTTGTGTAGATTCTACTGCTGTTGAGAGATACAGAGAAAGTTATGAAACACCAGAATCCCTTCTCTGCAAAATGACATCCGAGAACGACTTCCTTTGTTATAAACAGAAAAGACAGAGTAAAACAGTTTGTCAACCGTTTAGCCTGGATCTTGGTATTCCGATGCTGTAAGCTTGCTGAGATAATTCAAGCCGACGCGCGCTCCTTTTCGTTACAATAGGTACATTCTTTTGGTGCGCTTCTGACTGTTTTTCTACCGGTTTAGGAATAGCAGAATACAAGCAAACTGTTTTTATTTTAGTCTTTTTTTAGAGAAGGCAGTTCTGCGTAAGCTGATATACTGTTCATTCTAAAAATCGCGGAACTGAATGATATTCTGTTCATTCTGGAAATGGAACAGGAACACACACATAATTACCTGTCATTCCGGTTTTTCTAATTCCGATATCGTCCAAAAGAACGGGCCCTCAATTTCGGCTCGACATAGCAGTGTACCGCTATAGACCTATGACAGATCGATACTATTCTTTCAAAATAATCGCAAAGAGATTTATCAAACCATAAAGTTCCCTGAAACTGAAAACTAATGCACTTAACAGCTGGGTAACAAAATCAAAAATTTTCGATACGTTTTCCTTGTTGCAACTTCTATTGTGGTTTTAACATGAAAATTTGGATTTATCAGCTGAGTTGATAAGCACTACAGTTTCTTTAGAAACCAATTCCTTCATTAATTAATTTGGTGTTTAGATGAGACCGTTACAACAGATGTACGGAGTGAAATAAGACCTGTGTGAAAAGTACCACAAAAATAAAGCCAAGCCGGCACAAGTTCAGATGGGTTCGCCTGAAAAATCTTTGTTTCTCTTGTACGAGACCAGTTTGAAAATCTCTTTCAAAATCAGTAACTGATCTTCAGCCCGGTATGACTCGCCCTGCGAATACTTCAGGACCAAAAACGATCCGCGCCGGTCTGGTTCATTCGAGTCTTTTCTCCCGCAGTGAAGGGTTAAACCGAACTAAGATGAATTCTCTGTTCAAGAGCAAGGATTTGTTTGGGAAGTGATTTGAATTCGAGCCGGTCTCAGTTCTAACCAGTCTCATGAAATCAAGAACTTAATTTATCCGATGCCCCTTGAGGTATTGTCTTTTACGTGCGCCGAACATCACTTTAAGGCTAGTTTACACGCTGCAATTTGTCGGGCCGATTTGTCGACCACGACAAATCGGGGGGCGAATCGGCGCGTGTGAATGGCGATCCAATGCGCACGCGACTCCAATCCGACAAGTCGGCCGATTCAGAAAAATCTGTACTGCTTCACAGATTTTCGCGTGTCGGACTCGATTTTAAGAACGGAAACGCAACCTGCAAAATAGTTGGCGCAAAACAAATTATATCTGCGGTATTTTAGCTGAAAACAAACTAACTAGTTATCACCTACCATTTTGTACTCCAAAACGTTTTATGAAAAAGATTTGACTATAAAAAATGCATTTGCAGTGCTTGCACTGTGCATAAACCGATTCGTTTCCCGACTTATCGTGGCCGACAAATCGGGCCTACAAATCGCAGTGTGTAAATTAGCCTTTAGTTGGCTCTACTTACCTTAAGGTGATTCCATTCAATTACATTGCGCATCCTTTCTGCGCATCATTTTTTTTTTGCGTGATTAGCGCGCGCTTTCGAAACTTGGTAGGTTTTCTATGAAAACTGAGTTGTTTAGAAAAATAAATGGTCGTCTTCTACTAATCGAGCACGGTGACCCCTATTTTTTATTGTATAAACTCAATCAGGACAGTGTTCCCAAAGCAAAATAACAAAGTTAGCAAAAATCTATGATCAGATTTTGCACAGTTTAAAAAATCCTACGAAAAAAGCCATTTAGGGTAGAGGACCGCACATCAATCTACCTTCGTCACCGTCTACTTTTTGAGTTTCCAGTAAATTTGAAGATTTTCGGCCATGTTTTGTACAGCACAGATGACTATACATATATACAAAGTCAATCTATACATGAAATATCAATCTGCAGTTTAAACATTGAGCATATCGGCTTCGCGCTTTTATTCCTGAAAATGCCTTAATTTAGACACTGTATTTGTCAGCAGTATACCACTAAAACGAGCACGGTGACCCCCATTTTTATTGCAATTTTAAACCCTACATGACTTGTTGAATATTTATGCCAAGTTTCATTACAAATCTATGGCAGATTCTTTTCCCGGGGAATCACCTTAATGAATTTTAGAGAATGCATTAACGACAAGCGAGGATCAAGGGATTACCGTGAAAAGACTGAAAAGTTCGCGGTTTTCGCAGGGACAAGACTAATTAATTTTTGCTTTTTCTGTTATAAACTAGAATTGAGGCTGCTCAATTACTATGCAGAAGTAGGAATATCTCTTCAATCTCTTACGAGATATTTAAAGAGGTTCTACGTCCAAGTTGTAAATCACATTACAAGTGACTTTGCTTGCGCAAATTATATCGGAGACGATTTGTAGGAACAGATTGCAAGCGCTTACGTAAAACCACCGAAAAATGACTTCTACGCGAAATCCTAAAGCCACTTAATATCACGTCCGTAAACGAAAAAAAAAACATTATAAGGGACAATGCAACCCTCAATAAATTTGCCTACCTCTGACATTCAACGTATACCTGGAGTGGCTCACTTTCTTATTCTATGTAATTGCAACGGCGGACCCAGTTTGATGAAACCTTTGGTGGCCCAAATTTTGATCACCGTTGGGTTACAGAAAGCGAGTCGACTCAAATTGCACAGCCTCATACATTTTTTTGGGGGGGGGGGGCGTCCATTTAATTGCCATTTGAATTTGACCAATGGCCACGCAAGTTTCCAATGCCATACCGTTTGCAAGTGTGGCTTTGGGAATGGGCCTGGTTTTCAAGCTTTTTTTGGTAAAAAAAAGAAAGGAAGTCAAGTTCTGTAAGTTTGCTACGATCTTGCATGTTTCCTTGAATTTCTCGAAACGGCGATTTTTTTAAGAAAGGGAAACGGTATTTTGTAAATGAGTATTTCTGGTCTATTGTAAGCCGGCGAAAACGAGATATATTTAAATTTGCCACCTTAACTAAACTCTAGTGTGATTCGTGTAAAAACTATATGAGTTGGCACAGTTCGTTCAAAAAACTTGCCATAAAACAAAAAATTCAAATTTTTCCGTTTATACTGCAGAAAAAGTGTTTTCAAATGCTTCTGATCATAAAAGCACGCCTGACGACAGTAGAAAAGTCCTCTAAAAATGTAGAAAGATTAATAGTTTTTGATTGAAAAACCTATAAACATATTACGCGTGTACGGTAATTGAACGTTGAATACTTTCTGACGTAGTTGGGTCGAAAGAATTATCGATTAATTTTAATTCAAGTCGAGCGCAAGAACTGGCTACTTTTGGGGGAATTTTCATACAGTCACAGCGTGTTGTGTGCGTTTAGCAAAGAAAATGTTTCTTATTTTTTCTTCGCGGGTAAATACATATCCGGAAAATCGCTGGCCCCAGCCGTGTTTTTGTCCTTTTTTCAAAAACAATATATTTTTATCGATCAGCTGTTGCGAGGGATTTGCTTTGCATACAAAGCAAAACACAGGCAGAGCAGAAAGGAATATTTATATGTGCAATAAGTGAGCCGGCTTAACATCCGCTTTCACAATTACTTAAATAGAAGACATTTTCCCGCGTAGTGCATTTACTCCGGGGAACAGTAAATTAAAAAAAAAAAAATTGCGCCGGGGAAGAGCTTACTTCTGAAATTCTGGTAAATAATAGAAAAAATTACAAAATATAACTGAAGTTTTGTTTCTGTTACAATCAGTTCCCATTCGTAAAAGGTGAAATGTAAACAGACACTAGTTTTATACTCACCGTATGAATTCAATCTTTCATTGTCGATGATGTCTTTAAAGACAAAGTCCTTCCGAGTGATTTTTTTCTGCAGTCGAACAGATGTTTTAGGCTCGTGATGCCGAGAAACCTTCTCTCTCGTTCTCACTTGGGTAGTGTAAAAATTCTTCGTTGTTCGAGGTTTAAAGCCATACGACGAACGTCCCTCTTTCTCTTGATCAAGTTTGAATAATTTTGCTAGGAAAAGCGGCGTTTTTCCCGCTGTTAATAGTCTCGATTCCTCAATATTTTCATGCTGCTTGTTTGAATTCCCACGTTTTTTCTCGTTTCTACCAAGAAACACGATGTCGTTGTTCACAAAATGCCTTGACAATTCAGTTTGACTTGGCAGGTCAAATATTCTGTAGGAATCAACCTAAATGATGAATGAACTGAGTTATTAAAATTAAATTTACATCAAAGCAATTCTTTATTTCTCAATGATTCCAAAAGGAATGGAAACTTCAAGTAATGAACTTGTTTGAGTAGAGTTTACTTACCCAAAACTGAAATAAACAGAATAGTAAAATCCATTTGAAGATTTGACGACAGTCTTGCCGAGAATTTGAAAATCCAGTTGCGCCCATCACCCGCGCCTACAGCGAAAACACCGAACTTACAATGACGTCTGCCAGAGATCAACGAAAGATTTATATTCCTACGCATTCATTTGATCGCATCACACCACATGGCAAAGTGGTATTAAAATTCATCACTGTAAATATAGAAGAACTATTAATACCAAAGATATAACAACGTACAGTAAAGAGTGCCTGATGGGAAATAACCGGAAAATGAAAGATGATTCCACAAAACAACCGTCCATTGTGGTAATATTAAAATGGTCATTTTTCAAACTTGCAAAAATCGCAGCTGCGGAATTACTTAGATTTTTCGTCTATCTTTAGTCTTTCATACAGAGTTTTTGAAAATAGTGCTGGTGGTTTTACACTAGTTTTGGTCTGCAATGTTTTTGTCCCAGCCTAAGGATAACGAAACGTACTAGAAAGTTATTCTAAGCAGGAGGCAGAAATTTTAATCCATGCGAGTAATTATACTCTGGTCATTGCCGGTTTATTGGCTAAAATCGAGAAATAGGAGTGTCAAATTAACAATGAAGCCAAAGGCATACAAAGCTATTATCTTTGCTTTGACGGGTTCTAAATTTTTAATAAATTTTTATTATTTGCTTCTAAAATACGAATGTTACTTTTTTGCTTTTGAAATCGACTTACGGGTAATCTGCTTAAGACGAGTTTTGGCAAACTTATGCTAAAAAACGTGAGTTTCAAACGGGTATTGAATACTGAACTACAGTCAGAATCTAGCGTACAAAACGGTTTGTTCACCTTGGGGGATTTCTGATCTCTCTTGTCGCGCGGTGAGATCAGATTAAAATATGGCCACGGTATAAACATTGTGAAAAAAATCATACTACGTTCGATATTTTGCGGGTTTGCGCCGTATATAGGAGTCAAACAGCGCGTATCTACTCACTTATCGCCCGACCGCGCGTTTTAATTGGTATATATTTTTTATCAGTGCAAGAGGTACTGTCAAATCGTAAGTAATTTTTTTAAAATATAAAAACGAAATAGGTCCGCATGAGGAAGAGCTATACAAAACAAAATAAAGTGTGCACTGCACAGCACTAGTTATACAACTGAGGGGCAACTGAGGGATAAAAGAATTAAACTCTGTACGGTAAGTTAACACGCTGATGAACCCATTTCTTTGACACCGAATGTTACCCTAGGAAGGGCAAGATTGGGTTCGATTTAATAACCGGTAAGGCAGAAAAGTTAGAGAATCGGATTATGATAACCGATGCTCTACTGACAGAGATGTGAAGCAGGACGGGAACAGGTCATGCCGGGTAAATGTGATGGTATTTCGCGGCAAAATGTTGCACCGCGTTGCACTGGTTAGTCACGTGAAAGATATTTCCTTATCTAAAAGCTGCGGTGATACCATGAGAAGTGTTAAATTCATAGCGTAGACTACGTCACAAGGTTCAAAATAGCGGCGCCACGCGGTCGCTCACCGTTTAACAGCGCCGTAGATAGTCCATGTTGGTTCAAGCCAGGGGCCCGTTTCTCAATAGTTCCGGTAACTTTCGGGTCCAGAGCTATATTTTAAAATCAAAACCAATAGAATGGTGGTGTAGCTTTTAGCGCGCAAACCAGCTCCACTTGTTTTATTAACTTACAATTTTATGCTTAGCTTTAAAAACCAACAAAATTTGAATCTTTAAGGCAAAACTTGTGCTCATAAAAAAGCTTTCCGGGCCCGAAAAGTCATCGGGACTTTCGAGAAACAGGCCCCTGGAGTTTTTTCTTAGCCATTTGTCTACGAAACAATCCCGCGAGTACGGCGTACTCTGTGGATGGTTACCAGGACCTGGTGACCATGGATCAACCGACAAAGTTGACAACCTGGTTACCAGGGCCTTTCCCCTTCATCTCTGGAGAAGGACTCCAGGAGCTGATTATTAGAGTCCCAGGCTAAAATGGACTAATGGTAACACGTATACAAATTCAACTTTTGGGAGACGTTTTCAGTCTTTGATAATAGCCCTGGCCATGAAGTAGACTAATTAAAATGTCGGCCAATAATTCACTCCTTGTGTCATACTGCCAGTCTTGCAATCAGTTGACTAATTTCAGGTGTTTCACTTCCATTTATATTGAAACTAGACTCCATAACAAGAGACCCCTCCCCTAAAAAAGAACCAGAACGCTTAACAGTCCGGGCCACAACCAGAACTGGATATATAGTTTCCTGTAATTTGATTGGTTCAGATGCTGAACCAAAACATTGGCTTGACCGCGAAAGGACTAAGTTCTAGCTAAATTTCCTCGTAGAAGAAATACAGAATGCTTGTAGGATTACCGTGAAAATCAACCTCAGCACGGATAAATGTAGACGATTTTATTCGTCCAAGGATTCGATTCACAGATATCAAGATGCTGAGGGACCAGGAATCTTTTTGTACAAGCGGTACGCAGGCGACCAGTGCAGTTAAACGTTTGGACTTGCGTGAATATTTCAGGAGACCGAAGCAATGAGATGAGAAGAAAAACACCGATAGAATGCATGTTTTGCAGTGAACACGGCTTGAGTACCGATACATACGCAGTCGATGAGCTCTTAAAAGTCGAGTACTAGTCTATATGTTTGTTGTGAGCGAAGATATTTCCGCCTGGAGTGGTCCATTCTATTCTGCACCGGACGCATTACCCTACTCGCTTGAATAAAACCTTGATCGAACAAGACTCCTGAAGTATTCTTTTGCTAGGCATTAATTTATCAGAGTTCAAATAGCTGAACCCGTGTGAAGAAATATCTTGGACACATGGTAACTGGTACGTACGCAGACTCTGTCGTTCATTCATTGCAGACCCCAATGTAATTCGCAGTAATGGCCAGCTGGTGTTTAGATACCGTGTCAACATGAACAAAATTTGGCAAAGGCATTTCACATGGCAGAAATTGAGATTTTGAAACAACCCTGAGAAACTGAATCCTTTAGCTTTCAAAAATGAAATGGAAGTACAGAGTGCAGTGTATGTTGCAAATAATATAATAATACTAATAACAAATAAAAATATAAATATATAAACAAATAAATTGGTTTTCACAGGAGACAAGAAAAGAAGTTTATTTTCATTTGTCCCTTTGCTTACTACTTAATATATTACATCTTGTAATGTGTAAATGGCTGTCAATATAGGTGGAATCCAGATAAACTAAAATTTTTGATAGGCACATGAAGCCTCCAGAGTGTTGACAGTGTATGCTCGATTAGATGGTATGCGAATATTCCATATAAAAATATATGAGAGCATTTGTATACCAGTAAATTCCATATTTTCTCAAATAAGCATCCCCAGACCAGTATTTATTTAATAGATGCCTGTGTCCAACTGACATTGATTTGAAGGAAACCTTTGTTTGAGATGTACTTTTAATTTAGGCATATTTGACAGCCCCATTCCTTTTTCTCATATGTACTAAATACACAAACAAGAGCAAACTGGAAAACATTATTTAGCTGTAGCAATGCCAAATGGACAGCAAACATAATTTGGGAGAAATGTATTATTGGGAAAACTCCATGTGCAGAAGTTTTCCTCCAGGCTGGCATGCACTCTAAGGGTGGTGAATGGTCCTCTGGAAAACAAGAGTCTCAGCAATTTTCACTTTGTCTTGAAAATTTTGCACCACCAAAGGATTGCTCTTGGAATTTTTTGGAATGTGCTGTCTCTTATTGTAAATCCTTGAAGAAGCACTAATGGGGCACTTTTTCAATATTTGTAGGATGAGGTGGGGAGTGCTTATTCAGAGGAGGCATTTATTTGAGGGGAGGCCCTTTTTAATTTTTCCCAAATCGTGACCAGTTGGATACTAATTTGTGTAATTGGCTTGTGACCAATCTTATCTACACAACATAGTGACTTACTACTCAGCATTAATTTCAAAAGTCGTTTGCATTTGCTGCAGTTTGCTTTACTTCCCTCAACAGCAGTTAAACGTTCATTTAGAATTACCAGTGACTAAAAAATGACGAGAGATAAACACGACAAACGCTACACTCAACCTTTGTTGTCTCATTAGTCGTCTACAAAAAGCAGGCCAGGGGAGGGGTGTACTTACTCAAAGGGAAGCGCTTATTTCAAATTTACGATAAGGCTGGAGGCACTTGTTGTTTTTGAAGGAACCTCAAACACTGGGACACCAAAAGAACTATTATTTTAAAATGGCCTCATCCAACTGGCATTATAAGTAATTAACAAAGCCAGCATATACTTATTTGGGGACTAGCATTTAAATCCAGGAAACAAAAAAGGAATTTGATGCAAATTGAACTGCAATCGTTTCATATTCAATTTACTAGATCAATATTAATATAGTTTTCATGAGTCATTTTTGAAATTCAGACCATTTTTAGTTACCTTTACTGAAAGATAGTTAGGGAGAATGTACTTTTACTACAAAAAGCGATATGTGTTCTTTTGTGGAAAAAATCTGCCTCAAACTGAAGTTTTGAAAAATATGGATGTGGTGAGTTGAAAGTTCATAGTCAAAGTAAATTTGAGATTTTGTTGGGTGGAAAGAAGGAAGCAGTTCCATTAATTCATTTCATATTTTTCCTCAGTTGACTGTGAACATTTTCACTATTTGTAAGTTTCATTGAGCTCATTCAGTGTCCCAGTGTTTAACTGTTTCATTTAGAGCATAAATTCATAGTTTCCGAAACCATGAAAAGATGAGTTATGGTTAACTTTCTTCAGCCATGTTTCACACTTTCCATCTTGCAGGTCATAACCTAAAGTAAAAGGAAGAATAAATTAAAACGTGCCAGTAAGAAAGTTAATGCATTTGATATCACAGAAAATAAAATACAGAATCACTAGGATATACAGTAGTCTGTATTCTTCTAAATCACAGAAATGAAAGGGATATCACGAAGGGATAGCCAGTGTACTAATTAACACATCTGTGTTTTCATTTTCTAAAATGTAAATATTTGCAAATTTAGACTAATGCATAACATAAATGGTAATGGTTCATACATTAGTGAGCTGCTTCTGTGATAGGCAACAATAAACTAAGCTTATTTAGTATTATTACAGCAACACTGATAGTAAGTGCAAGCTTTATGATTAAAGCCATTCTCATAAGCGACCAGCTCTAGTTGTAACCACTTGTCTGAATTGCCAAGGTAGTCGCTTACGAGAGCTTCGACTGTATTATTTCTGTTGTCAAAAATTGATGTTTTTGAAGATGGACTCTTGCTCCAATCTCAATCTGTGCCCTTTCCCAGAACACAGATCATCTTCAATTGCTTACAATGTAAAATGAACATGGCGTGAGCAGTCCCGTCGATGTATCACTTTACAAACAACACATAAGCTTATAGCGCAACTCATTGTTGCATCTTCAAAAGCACAGCACTATGTGAAGAAGTCTTGCACTACAACGAAAATACTACCAAATACAAGCAAATTTTATGTAGATTTCAAAAAAAATTTTTGGAAAGACAGAAAAAATTGTTACGTACCTTCTTTCTCTAGATGTTTGGCACCTGGTCAGACAAATGTGTGCGCTGAGTCACCCCCAATTTCAATTGTTTCACGTCTAAATCGCATGCGAAACTTCAACGGAGGCCATTTTTCTCACACTCCTCTGTTTCCTCATTGTTCAAACGCATGGATCCCAAAGTACTGTGGGAAAAGGGCACTTCACAGCCTAGAAAAGAGCTGAGAAGTGACCCAGCATCTTGTCCCTTCGCGTGGGCGCCATCTTGGAAAGTTGGATGACGTCACCATATATCCAGTTCTGGTTGTGGCCCGGACTGCTAAAATAATTTTATGAAGACAGTGCCGACAAGAGAAAGCTGGAACCAAGTGATTGACCGGATGTGATGACCGAAGTGATTGACCGGACCGGAGAGTGAAGTTGACCTCTAAGTCGCTCGTTCTGATTACGGAAGATTAGCGTCCACGCGCGCGAATCAAAATGGCGGCCGGTCCTGCGGAACAAGCAACTTGTTTCACTTGCAGCGCGGCATTCCGAAACTATAGTGTCATCAATCACTTGTTTTAGCAGCTTCACTAGCGCCCAGTAAACAATTGCTGTTTTCCCGGTTAGTCTGTTTGCCCGGGGAAGGGGAGTACTCAATACCGTTTTAGCGTTTTGTACGAGCAGGGTCCACCAGGAGGTTCAAAACCTTACCTTATTAAATATACTAATTTTTACCAAAACGGTACCCCTTTTATCTACCTGGAGAAAAATTGCACCCCTTTCTTATACCTCAAGGACAAGCCAAAACAATAGAATTTAATTCCTATAATCGACAAAAATTGCAACGTGACACACGTAAAACGCATGTGTCAGAAAAGAAATTTTCGTGGCCAAAAACAAAAAAAGAGAAAAGAAAACGGCAGTCAGAATTGATTAGAAGTCGCTCTTAACGCAGACTTCACTGATATGCATTCCGGGAGCGTTGCTCCGGCCCGAGCAGTTGCGAAGAAGACTAATATGTACGAGCAGCTCTCATTTCTCTTAGTCCATCGAGTGAAACGCGCGAGAGACAAAAATGGCCACGCGCGTGACCTAGGAAAAATTATCGCACGCTATAAACGAACGCACGGTAATCATTGTTTTCGTCCTTCAAAGTAAATACGAGCGACTCATTGGAGCAATTCTTGATGCAAACGTGCGCGAAAGTTAACAGCTCATCACACGCGCATCTTGTTTCCACGCGACAACCTACTTTCGCGCGCGTTCGCATGCATATCCTTCTCTCTGGACTGTCACAGTGTTAAGAGAGAAAATGCTGGCATCATGTGCTGCAAGACCTTCTTCCCAAGATGGAGTACAGCTATGACAACCGTTGACCCACAGAACCACTGTCCATTGTCTACTAAGAGAGTAAATTATGACCAGCAGCTTCCTGTGCGAGGCGGAACCTGCACCACAAAAGGGGGGAGAGGGGGAAATAGAGGGGTGGGGTGGGTTGAGCATCTCAAGACATTTTGGCTTTTAATTGGGTACTTCCTTTTCAGCAAATAAAGGGGTGCCCTGCCTTTAACACACTTTGCACATGAGCACGTTATTCTACCAGACAAGTTTTTCCTTGACGAGTTTCCTTGATAATTGCACAATAGAAGTTATTATTTTTTTATTTGTTTCCTTGTTCAACAATTTTTTGCCAACAAGATTTGTCCAAATCTCAGAGCCCCTAGAATACAACTTGTCAATTGCAAAACTTGTTATAAGGAACTTGCTCATGTGTAACCAGCCTTAGAATAAACAACTTCTCTCTCTGGACAGCACAACTTGATCAATCAGACAGGTCGTGATAATAAAGGAAATAATTAGCAACAATGAAATGTCTTGATGTATAATCAAATTCTCCCAACTAGTAATATAGGAAATGTAGAACAGTGAGAATATGCACTTTGATATGGGGGCTTGGAAGAGCAGTGTCACAGGGATTTTTCTCACATTGCTTACACTTTGAAAAGCCAGTGGTTACATTTGCATAAATAAAAACCTAAAAATAATAGTCCATTTCTTGTTCAGACAGTTTTCTAATTCAGTGGAACTACAAATCAGGCATAACTAATTGACGAAATCAATGAGTAATCAGTTGATTAGTCATTGATTATTGCCAATAATTAATAAGTAACTGATAAGCCTCCAAATTTTTAGTCATTGATTACCCATCCTGGTATGACCTAAGGCTCTGATCCCTCTCTTTGGCATTTATTGATGAATCAAACCTTGACTGGACAAGTGTTAATGGGGCACTTAGATTCTTTAAAACTTAAAATGAATATATCAAAGAATCAAGACTAAAATGTAATTGCAGAGTGCACTGCCAGCGCAGTATGTAGGTTGACTTCGTAAGTCTGAATCCCAAGTTTCCGCCCCAAAATTTTCTGTGCATTTACCCATCAATTACAAAGGAAAGTTGGACAAAAAGTTGTAATTGAAGGAAAACTTCTTGAATTCACAGTAAAGGATTTCTGTCAAATGTTTTTTCTTCTTAGACAAATCAGACTTACCTGCTATTATGAAAGCGCCGGTTTATAAAAACAAGAATGCCATTTATTCAGTCAACACCCAGAAACTCAACCCTTAGTAACTCTAACCTCCTGCTAACTTGAAGCAAATTATTTTCCTCTTCAGGTCACTTTCTTTATACATTTTCCCCTTGATAACTCACACTCTCTATATCTCCAACCTTTTTTTTTATTTCCCTTGAAGGTTCAAGTTATCGAAAGTCAACTGTTACAAAGAAACACAACAGACAAACACAACTGTTGAGTTTCACTCAACAGAAAAGTATTTCTCAAAAACATTGGTACAACAGGGCAGGAAATTCTTAGTAGTTGTGCTGGATAATAGAAAATGACTAATCAATGAGTAAAGAATCAAGAGGTTATCAATGAGTAATCAGTAACATCAATGGCTCATGTCACTGGTACGTAATCAAACACGTCAACGAGTAATCAATAGGCCAGGAAAATTTTTGTCTTCAAATACTCATGATTATCGGCAATAATCAATGACTAATCAGCTGGTTACTCACCGATCATCGATTATACCTGATACAAAAAAAATGTCTTTCGCCACGCATGGGCCAGAATGGAAATGGCTTACAACTTGAACATGTTTGGCAAATGTTTAAAGTTCTGTGCTTGTATCTTGTACAAATCATTGAAAACTTATTATGGTTTGGCTTTCTTGCAAAAATTCACTTGATATTTTCCTCTTGGTGTTCCAGGATCATTGTGTATGAGCGAAACTATTTAATCATGGCTGAGTTTTAACGAAACGCAAGCAACTTCCCCACGATACAGCCCCTTTAAAGGATTAACAACAACAACAAGCCTGTGTAAAAGGCATTTATTTAGCCAAGCATGAAGCACGAGAGTGCAAAGCTCAAGGCAGGAGCATGGAGCGCAAAAAATAATTTTTTTCACGTCTTGTGCTCTGTGCTTGTGCCTCGCACCTGTGAACATGAGACATGAAAAATAAAAATAATAACTTTTTTCGTGTCTCTCACTCCGCAATCAGCTGAAGAAACGCCTGTTATGCAGGCTAAACAACAACAAGCTTTATTTGTATGACTATAAATATTTACAGTATTGCAAAAGCATGCATTTTATAGCGAAAGTTAACAAAAGCAATTAAGAAAAAATTACAATAGAAAAAAGAGGAAAAAAGAATCAAATCTTTTAAGATAAACAAGATTGATAACAAGTTGTTTTGCAAATCAAAACACGAGGAAATGAACTTAATCAACAGCGTAATAATAAAATAATCACTGGAGTTCATCAATTCTTCATGCATGGTTAACTCTGTTGATGGTAATTTCTCTAAAATCTGGGGTTCTATTATAAAGTATCTTAAAAGAGTCATCTCTAAACGATGAAAAATTGGGACAATGAAAAAGAAAATGAATTTCACCTTCAATACTGTTGAGATCACAAAGAGTGCAGTCTTTCCATTCTTTTTCCTCCCACATCCTTGTAAGTGACCATCACTGGCCCTTTCAAAATAGTAATAGGGTGTCCAGAATTCCCTTGCTAAAACTAAGTCATTTTACAAAAGATCCACACAAAAAAACATTAAAATCCTTTCACAATGAACACCAAGGCAGCTACCTACATGCAATGGAGCCATATGGATACAACCACAGACAGGCCACAAATTTTGCTCCTAGTAGTGCCAAAGTCTCAAATAGTATAGCCAATAAACAGAAGAAGGTAAGCAGAAAAATGGGAGGTTGAAATCACTTTAAAACTGGTTGCAAAACAATTTTCCCTTTTTTTTACTTTGTTTGTTTGTGCATTTTAGCCACCAAGGACTTCAAACAATTTTGGAATGCAAAATGTAGTTGTTGTCACATAAATGGGATCGTCAGATTAGCAAGGTTTTCAGATAAGAAAGTGATAGGGGGCGTTTGTTTGTTTGTTTGGCCACAAAAATGCAGTTGTGACAACAAAATAGTTCTGCTGTATCAGACCTGTTGCAGCTGCATTGGACCACACTCATTAAGGTGTCTGAACACAATTTGCGTGCACTCTCTTGTACTGCTGACGTGAATAAGCGCGCACACAAGGCTTTGAGAAAAACAAAAAATGGAGCCTGAACATCAATCATTTCATTTTGTTCAATGAAGATTGCGCAACTGGTTTTTCCGTCTTATCAAACAGTTTGTTGTGTGTCAAAAACGTTTGTTTTTCAATGTATTAGAGGTAATACTATTGGAAAATACCCTGCCTTTCTGGGATTGTTTGTATGGATCAATCCTGTCAAATGCAGCGCATGCGCAGTTAACCAGAAAATTGTGACTGCACGATTTAGTGGAAATGCACTGATTTCTACGGAACTGCTCGTTAGAATTTCATGAAATTTGGTAGAATAATAGTTCAGAACATGCTTAACTCGCCTGCAAACAAAAGTTGAAATCTCACAGAGAACATGTTCAGAAAACGTTAAAATGCAAAACACAAAATAACAGAAGATCTCTGTCAAAATTTCACGAGACCAGTGTCAATAGTCCAGTAGTTTTCTGGGTTTTCTAGAGACAAATGATGAAAAAAATCTAATGACTGGATCTTCTGCAAGTAAATCCAACCCATTATATAATGCTGGTTTACTACCAGCTGTGTTGCCATGGTAATGGTACCTAGTCCAATAAAACATATCAAAATATAAATTTTTTAGCTGAACTTGTATCTTGCCAATTTTGGCTGCCCAACTGCCAGTGGTTTGAAAATAATGATAAATAACGCATAGGTACAAGAAAACTGTGTTCGGCCACCTTAAAACCACTTCATTGAAAAACAAGAAAAACACAAAAACGAGGAGTTATTTACATGTTTATTGGACTGTAAAATAACTTTAGGACTCCATTTTCACAGCATTTCCAGCATGACGCTTGTTGTGTTTCTTGGCAAACCGCAGGTTTCGGAGGAATTTTGGGTCAACCTGAAAATGACAAATTGCATTTAATAGGTTAAACATTTACATACTTAGCCATGGAGCAACAAGCACACATTTTCTTTTAAAATTTTCATGTAACCCCTCAGTGCTCTGTGCTTTCAAAACTAGGACCATCATGTAGGCTGGCATTCATCTCCAGGGAAACAACCTAAGCAATACACAACACAACATGATAGCGCAGTCCAGGTTTTGAACTACTGACCTTGAAGCACAAAATTGATAAAATAATACCCTATCTATTGTACAAAATTCACCCAACCCAGGACTGGAGTTTTTCTTGTTCAGTGCCCTTTTAATACATTGTAGGACAAATTACTTCATCACTGGTCTGACATTTACTGTTTTCAAGTTACAAATGAGACAATTTATTGTCAAACCTGATCAGCTGAGTAATTTGCAGTGCATGATTGATTAGCAGCGTGGCTGAGTGGTTAGCACATTGGACTCGCAACCAAGAGGTCCCGAATTCCACTCCGACCCATTAGTTCAACTCCTCGGCCATGCTTGTAAATAGCCAACTGGTTTGCCTCCTGCCAGTTGGGGTTTTAAATGTTCTTTATGTTTAATCTGATTATTTGTTTATGATTATTTCAGTGGAGTGCCTGTGAACTGGCTGTATTAACTAAGTGCACTTCCACTTTACTACATAGCATCTACCATTTTTAGCACTTGCACTTAATTCAAACCACCTTGGTCATTTTCCGGTATAATCAAAGTTTAGAGAGCCTTTTACGAGCAGTAAAAATAAAAAATGGAGCAATGCAACTTCTTTGGAAGCAAAGTGACTCATTATCCTGCATGGACACCATGCATGCATGCCCGAAACCAATTTTGCCAAACAACCTCAGAAATGGAAGAGAAGTTAAGTTTCTGTGCTGTGTTATAGATGTCTGGACTGGCATTTCAGCAGACAGGAGCCAGATTACAGCATCATTGCCTTAAAATGGCAAGTTTTTTTCTTTTTGAAAAGGTTGGGAGTGAATGGGTTATAAAGAGATGCAGAAAAGTTCTGAATAAAATGTCTGCACTTCCACTAAACTTCACTTGCGCTGAGTTTGTGGTTGTGTTGTTTGAAAGCTCTAGCAATTAGTAACATGTGCCATTTTATTCAGAACTTTTCTGCATCGCAATTTCCTAAGAAATTAGGAGCCAAATTTCAAGAAAAAGCCATCTTTCTTTATTCATGGCATTTTAGTAAATTAGTGAACCCAAATCAAATATTGCAGTTTTACCTTCCCCATGTGGGCAGGTGAGAAAAATGTAGCGCAAAATATTCCAGATTTTTACTTTTAAGTTTTGTTTTGAGTGAAACTCATTCTGCCACAAAAATGGTACATGTAAATGCAGTACGTGAATTCCCTTTCTCACACCACTGAGTCTCAGAAAACTTACCCCTTTCAGTGATGGATGACGTTGTTTTTTGGGCTTCTTAATTCCATTCCTGTGCCATTTGTGACCTGTAAATTACATGAATTAGATAGAGTTAAGTCATGGTAATTAGAATTTGCTTTTGGCCAACCTGTTGGAGTCAATCTAAATAGTCCAGTTTCGAGTTCCCCAACATCATCATGCAAATTCTCCTTATTGGTCTCCATAGATTTTATTGACTACTAATTGCAAGAATCTGTTTAAAGATCAAGACAATTCATGTTTGGTGATCATTTGCCAAATTCTTATGACCTGTATTGTTATAATACATTGATATGATGAGGAGAAATCTGATGCTGATCACTTTTGGAGCTTAAAGGGTTACGACAAAAGATGCATTTATACAGTACATTCGTAACATTTAGCTGACCCCACGCCATCAATCTTCAGCTTCGAAGGGTAGGTGTTACCAGTAAATAATAATAATAAATAATAGTCTCACTCTGAAATAGAATATTTACAAATACCGGCAAGATGATGAACTATTCACAACTCTTTGTATTGTTTTGTTTTCAAACTTCAGCACTTTTTCTGCTAGTATTTACAAATACTTTCCTTCAGAGCGAAAGAAACTACAAAAGTCAACACAAATGTAAAAGATTAAGGCTTCTTTCCAAAACCAAAACTACTGACACAGATCGACAGACTTGATAGATGTCATGAGTACAGCTAAAAAAGAAAACCTGTGGTTTATTAAAGATGGGCCCTTACAGGCTGGAGATTGTGAGCCACTAGGTTCACAAGCTTTATGAATTCTTAACATTTTAAAAATATTTTTCTCTTAGGTAGTATGAAATAAATTTTTTAAGGTTTAGGGTATGACAGTATCATGGTAGTGAGCATGTGCTTTCAAGCATGCACTGTATGCAATACGGCTTTGTTTTGAAAATGCTCTATAATTGCACTGTCGCTAAAGTTTATTTTAAAATGTTCTTGCATTAAAGCGGAATGTTGATGTTGTAGAAAAGTCAATGACCAACATTTGTCTTTTGTTATAGCCTAATCATAATGAAAAAACGAGTGTCTTAGAATTTGTTACCGGAAAATATTCCTTTATAAGACCCACCCTGAATTTAGCGATAATTTTCAACAGAAATGAACAAAAAAATGGTGCACCTTACTTATAACTGACAAAATATGGTAAATTCACTTCTGCTCAGGTTGTCGAAATGTCACTACAAACAGTCCTTCTTATTTATCATGCATGTAATGCTTATCCAGAAAAGGCTTTAAAAAGCCTCACGAAGTCGAAGGCCCAAAATGTATGCCTCATTTTCCAGTTGCAAACTTTCAGATAAGCCTTTTCTTTGAAGAAAATGATATGTTCTGTCCAGCAACAATTAATTTTTTGCTTTGAAAATTTTTACATTGATAATTGCACTATAGAAGTTATTATTATTATTATTATTATTATTATTATTATTATTATTATTATTATTGACCCTTCCAATGTCTATGTTGTAGTTCAATTTTATCCTTGGTTCAATTTTTATTTTCTTTTGTTTCCCTTGTTTAACGTCCCTTGTACCACTTGTGACGTCACCAGTTTTAAAGGTCCTAGACAACTTTGACAACTAACTTGTGCAGGGAGATGAGATCTTTCAAGCCATACCCAAATGAATGTGTTTCAGTCACACAGACCAGAGAAAGACACAAAAAACCGTGTACCTTTGACCAGAAAATTCCAATGAAAATCTTGTCCCACTACCCACTTGTACTTCCTTAAAAAAATATTCATGATCATTGAACTTTTTGCAAGACCTTTTCCCAGCAAAAGGAAGCCTAGTAAATGCCCAACAAAAGAAGAAAAAAACGGAGAAAGAAAAGAAACAGCAGTGGGGAGGAAAGAAACCGAAAGGTAAAAGACGAGGGGGCAGCGAAACTTTCTCGAAAAAAAAACCATCTCGAAATTTTGCTTTCTGCGCATGCCCAAACTTTGAAAGCTGTAATTTGGCATCAGGAACGAAAGCTAGTGTAGTGCTCAACTTGTAAACAACGTTTTGGACAGTTTCGATTCTTTTTGGCTAGGCAGCGACTTAAAAACGGGTTAACATAAAGAACAAAGGAAAGTAAAAGTTGAACCAAGGATAAAATTGAACTACAACATCTACTCCATTAAAATCAAATCTACCAGATCTTTCCCATTTGTTTTCGCCTTTTAAACAGTGTGTTTTGATCCGTATAATGTCTCATTAAAATATCATTAAGGTGGCCGAACACAGTTTTCTTGTACCTAAGCGTTATTCATCGTAATTTTCAAACCACTACCAACTGGGAAGCCAAAATTGGCAAGATGCAAGTTCAGCTAAAAAAGATTATATTTTGATATGTTTTATTGGACTAGGTACCGTTACCATGGCAACATAACTGGTAGTAAACCAGCATTAAATAATGGGTTTGATTTATTTTCAGAAAATCCAGTCGTTAGATTTTTTCCGTTATTTGTCTCTAGAAAACTCAGGAAAATACTGGCCTATTGACACTGGTCTCCTGAAATTTTGACAGAGAGATCTTCTGTTATTTTGTGTTTTGCATTTTAATGTTTTCTGAACATCTCCTCTGTCAGATTTCAATTTTTCCTTGCAAGCGAATTAAGCGTGTTCTAAACTATTATTCTACCAAATTTCAGGAAATTCTAACGAGGGGTTCCGTAGAAATCAGTGCATTTTCACTAAATCGTGCAGTCACAATATTCTGGTTAACTGCGCATGCGCTGCATTTGACAGGGTTCTCGATCTTTCTCGATCCATACAAAAAATCCCAGAAAGGCAGGGTATTTTCCAATAGCATTACCTTTATTACATTGAAAAACAAACGACCCCGTTTTTGACACATAACAAACTGTTTGATTGTTAAGACAGAAAAAAACACTTGCACAATCTTCGCTGAACAAAATGAAATGATCGCTGTACAGGCGCCATGTTTGTTTTTCTCAAAGCCTTGTACGCGCGCTTATTCACGTCAGCAATTCAAATCATAGAACGCACGCAAACTGTGTTCAGACACCTTAAGCAATCAATCAATCAATCAATCAATCAATCAATCAATCACTGTGACCTTGAACAACCTACTACAACAAAAATTTTGCAGAACTAAAATACAGTGTCCTACAGGCCCATCTAAATAATTTAAGCTTGATTCAATGAATTCGCTCCACAGCTAAACCAAGATTATGTTCGAAACAGTTGACACTCTAAAACAGTATTTAAACTGACACAAGCTTATTTTCCTTCAAAAATTTAGTCTAATTACTATAAGATGTTGTAGGTAACAAGTTAATTGCATGAGCAACCATGTCTTAGTTCACTTCTCACCAATAAAAGTAGAAAGTCTACTTCTCCTGGCTTGCAGTGTTTTTGAATCCCAACTATATCTCAAAATACACATTTCCAAGATTTTACTTAAACCAATTATACAACTATGGTCACAAGTAGATATAAGTTTAAACAAAATCAAATGTGGTGAAATCATTGTGCAGCAGTTGGGTATCTCTGTATCCCCAGTTTAGTACAAAAATACCAAAGCCTTAACTGCAGGGGCAGCTGTAGTGATAACTATTACTCGCATATAAGGGAGACACATACCTTGATTGTGGTTCGTGTGATTCTTTGACTTAGCCATTACGATATGGGGTGAACAATCTCGTCAAAACCTACGAATTGCACACAGAAAGGACGAATTTCGCCATTAATAAAACTAACAAAATATACACTCTCACAACGGATAGATCGAGAGACTCTGATGACAAAATAAGGCAAAGATATTACCTGGATTGTTCCACAAACGACAAGGCAAAGAAAGTATACGAACAGAAAAGAAGGAAAGAAGGCAGGTGCCGGGTCCCAAGGCCTCGTGGGAAATTGGTTGCCAGTCTCCCTCCTGGAGTCCGCGGGCTCTCATCAGGTCTCTTTGGCTGATTAGGTCTGGTTTTTAGATCCTACGTACACGTACAGCATTTTCGTTTGCGGTCCTTTATCGATATTGTTCTACTGTAGGATCTGAATAGTCAAGCATGAGATCACGTTGAACTTACTGGAGGGGTGGGGGGGGGGGGGCAACACTGGGAAACACAGAAGAGGCCCTGTTAGGGTTTTAGGATTATGGATTATTAGGGGTTTTAGAGAAGGGATACGGATTATTGGCCACTAAATTTAAAGATTACGGATTATTTGTGTTGCATTTTAAAATTACGGAGTATTATCAGTCATTATCACATCGACTACCCTTACATAAAATGGTATTAAAAGGTCTTAAAAGTTCTAAAAAGGACACATATATTTTATCTTAAGTGAGGTCTCGTGGTCAAAATTCCGAGCCAAAGGATAAAATTAATCCCGCTGAACGCGAGGCAAGCCCTGAGGCATGACACCAACGTTAGCCTTAAAAAGACTGACAAGAACTACAACTGTAGCTCTTAACATTGAGGATAAAATTAAAGAAGGTCAAACCCAGCTAGATAACAGGGAAAACTACAGACCTCTTATGAATCCTATGGTGGAGGAAACAAACCTAAGAGTTCAACAGCTTATTAGCGAACTCTACCTTGTTGGAAACCTTATAGATGAAATGACCAAACATGGCTTTGTCAAACACCATACCTGCCCCATAATTCCAATATGCTACGCCCTATCAAGGATACACAAACCAGCCCCACTGCCAGTCGGGAAACCTATTGTATCAGGCTGTGATGCCAGGCCCAGTTGAAACAGAGAAACTATCATCATTCGTTTATAAACTCCATCAGCCTATAGCACAACAACAGAAGTCATGTCTGAAAGATACGACTCACTTCATCAATTTCTTAGAGAAAACAAGGGTTCGAGAAAACACAATCCTTGTTTCAATGGACATTATGAGCTTATATACAAATATACCACAAGAGGAAAGAATAAACATAACGTGCAATGCATACAAAGCATTTCATGAAAATGAACGTCCTGTCAACAAATGTCTACTGCAAAGAGCGCTCGAACTTGTCTTAGTGGAGAACTCCAGCTAATCGAGAAAACTACCTACAAATACATGGAACTGCCACGAGCGCCAACTGAAAATGGCAGTTGCTTTTGCAAATATTTTCATGGTTAAGGTAGAAACAGAGATCTTAAATCAAAGCGCTTTCAAACAGTTCGTTTGGAAATGATTCATTGATGACATCTTCTCTTTCTGGAACACAGCCAGAGAAGAGATTACACAGTTCAGTTTAACAAACACTATCAAAATATCAACTTTGCGGCTGAAGTATCTGAAACAGAAACAAAGTTCTTGGACACTACTGAATACAAAGGCGAAAGATTTAATACCGAGTCGGTGCTAGATGTACACACCCACTAAACATTTCAGTACACCCATTTTTCAATCCGCCATCCATCCAGAGTAAAAAGAGGCTTTATCATAAAACATAAAAATTATTTGAAGTGAGCATCACGAACTTCAAAACACATCTTCTTAAGAGAGGATACCCAGAGAACTTCATTCAAACAACCCTCTCAGAAGTTACTACAGAAATCAAGCCCTCTGACAAAAATAAAAACAAAACAAGAAAATCTTCACTCAACCCTTTGTAATGCAATATTACCCAGCGGTGCCGAACGTAAAACCAAGACTCATGAATAGCTGGCATTTTATAAAACAGCAACCATTGCTTAATGAGCTTTGCTCATGAGAGCAAAACTCTAGAAAGGCTAAAACACGTGCGTAGGAGTCGCGCAGGCCCGTAATTCTTTTTAACACTAAAGAGTGGATCAAGTTTAAATAACACTAATCAAAACTGCAGTTACAACCACTGGCTTAAATCTTAAAGCCATTTTAAAAGGCTAAAACAAGCGCACAAAAGTCGCACAGGCCCGTCACTGTTTTTAACAACGCAGACTCAGTAACCACCCCTAGATGTCGTCAGGGGTATGGAAATGCATCCCCGCTTGACATACTGACAAACTGTACCTAGCTCTATTCATGTGACATGAAATGGTAATTAGCGGTAACTGTATAGAGATTGTTTTTAAATTATATTTTAGGGATATATTTGTTTACAAAATTAGGATATAGATTATTTCCAAAATTTACCCAGGATTATGGATTATTCAGCCCCCCCTAACAGGGCCTCACGGAAGCCTCAAAGGCAAAAGAAAACGGCTTCAATCCACCGTACCGTAAAAGACGGCGACTGGTACATTTACCCATAGTTCTTAGCGAACAAGAACCATAAAAACGCTCATAAAAACGCAAAGAAAAGTTCTAAAAACTTCAAGCTTAGCATACAGAATGTTGCTAACACAGGGACAAATTTCTGCAAAAACTGTGGCTTTTTATGTGCCTGTTGACTGTGTTAGATTCGCACGGTATTGTGGTAAAATGTACAGCCGCCATCTTTTTCCGTACGGTGGATTGTGACCTGGGCGGGGAGTGGGAAAAATACGAGAAGCCTACAGATATTGTGTGATAATACGCAACAGCAAAACCGTGAGTTCAAAGCACAAAAAAGCAAAAGGCAGAAACTGCGGTATATGTTAGGCGGGACGTTTATTCTCCCTCAATATTACCCTATAACGTCTATTACACCGGGGTTGAACAGATCCCTGTTCAAACTTGCGGATCAGGGATCATGTTTCCCCCGGCCCTCCCCCGGTTTGCAACTTTTTCAAAATGGCGGGACCCTATCAGTAACAAAATGACCACGTGGCTGACACGTGGCTCTCACAAAAACGGCGGGAAAACAGACGCAGCGCGCCAATCGCGAGAATTCAAACGAGGGAACCGTCAACAAAAACCAAAATAAATATTTGTTCGGTGAAAATTATCTCCAATATCTGTGTACTGTGAAATCTTATGTGGATATATTTCAGGAGAATGGCTTCTGAGTAAGTTTATTATTTTGTAGGCGTGTACTTTTTAATCTTTATTTTGTAGAAACCCAAAGTAGTTTTGTCTGTGTTAACGTTGTTGTGTTAGTTGACATAAGCTTAAACATAGGGCGACCAAGAAACCTCTGCTTGCAGGGTATAGTTGACATTTTGCTCAAGAGAAAGCACTTTATATTTTTAAAACATGGCTACAAATTCTCGATTTCAGCTGCCAAGTATAAGCTCAGTGTACACACCATCAAAGTTACCCGAAAAGAAATGATTCATGCAGCAAAACAGATTGATGTCTGGCGTGGTGTGAGTTTGCACTTAAGCTTAACAGTTATACTGGTTCTGAAAGTTCATCCTGACCTGAAGAAATATCTCTTCGAAATTAAAAAAAGGTATGGGTCCTTACTGAAAGGGCGAACGTTTAAACATTTCATGTTTATCGTGATTTTCCGCCAGAAACCTGACATAAACTAGAGGCAAAATGGCTTATTATGCTCAGAATTATGCTCGAGTACATAGGTATTATAATAATTCACACTATTCTCCGTAAAACGTCTTACAATGCCGGCATAATACTCAATGCAGATTGTGCTTGAAATTACGCCGATATAATTTATTAACAAGCCTTCTAGCACACACACACGCAGTGGTATCAAGAGTGCGGACTTACCGGGGAAATTTCCCAAGGTGTTTCTTATGCCGAGGTAAACTACGAACCCAATCAACTGTACAAATTATCGGCAGCTAGATTTTAGTTAACTGATCAGTTCCTATGTTTCTGTTCGTGCATTTTACCCAGCAATTCAATTACAAAACTCGGAGAAAAATACATCAGTTTGGCGTCAACTAGACGGTCTGAGTTGATTTATAACAGGTAAATTGTCCCCATAAAGCGGTTCAAACAATGACTTCTCCAGTTCAACTAGCTCCTCGTCAGAGTGAATGAAGAAGGGCTAACGCTCGAAAGTCAGTAGGCCTGTTCACACTAAGGACCAAACTGCACTTGATAATCAAGTAGACTTGAAGTCTACGTTGGAAAGACGAGTCAATAGATTTTCAGGCAAGACCACACACAGCTTAAACCACAGGTCAAAGCTTCAGTTATGAATAAAAATCAATAAAAATTTTACGAAATTAGCAGTGTTTCTTTGTTTGTATCTTGCTTACTTACTATCTGGGGAAAAGTTTCGCTCTCCGAGCGAGAATAAGTGTCTTTCTAATTTATCTTCCTAATTTATGTTTTTACCCCAAGTCGGCTGAAATACGCCTCCAAATAGAACAGCTAAGGTAAAACTTGAGAGTTGTTTTTGAGTCATCCGTGACGCCAGAATCGAAAACCAAAATGCAGAGAGCTCGTTCTCCGTGGAATTCAAAATTGCGCGGCCACGTCCCAAATTCTTTTAGCTGGACTCCGATATCTTCCGTCTTGTTTTTTAGGCCTCGCAGGCGTAATTTCTTAACTCCCTCGGTCATGCGTAAAAGAGAAGAGCTCTGGAGTAGAGATTGGAGTCGAGAATGCTGCAAGGCTGCACTGTCATTGGTCAAGTGCGCTCCTAAGTAAGTGGTTGACGTTACTTTCAACTGCACTTGAATCCATTTGTAATTAAAACGTGTAAATAAATCAGAGGAGTGCTTCTACTGAAACGTAAGTCAGACTAAATAGTTATTTTCATTACGATTACTTGAATTATATAGGAAATTATTGTAATTATGTACCAGTCAAATTGACGCTTCAAGATCCCCCGCCCGGGCAACCCCTCGGGCATTTGAACTTTTGAAGATTGGCTTGTTCAAATCCCCCACCCGGGGGGGGCAAAAAAGCCGTTCAAATGCCCCACCCTTTAGAACTGAAATACCTCCCCTCAAAGACAAATTTCGTCTTCAATCAAACACTATCCACGATTTTCACAGGGATGTATGCAATAATAACACCTTCAAACTTCTTTTAAAGATCCTTTTGAGAGAGGTATTAACTAACAGAGGCGAAATTCTATCTTGGAAATCCGACAAACCTGCAAAAACCGAAAAAAAAACTCACGGGCGTATAACGCTAGAACAAGAGATAAATCTGGTTCAAATTCCCCACCCTTCCAAGGCAACGTTCAAATTCCCGCCTCCCCGGGCACGATGCACAGTCAAATGCCCGGGGTATGCCCGGGGTATGCCCGGGGTATGCCCGGGGGGATGTTGAAGCTTCAATTTGACCGGAACATTATAATGTTTAAACATTAGTGCATTTTTAAGAATTTGTAATTAGAAAACAGCTAAGTGTCCTCAATTGGCCCCCTGTTTTTCCGGAGGGTTAGATAACTTAGGCACTTAAATAAAGTTGTTATTATTTCTTAGAAGACGCCCTCAGAAAGGAGTTCACACTACGTACCAAGTACACTTCAAGAGCACTCAGGAGCCCTGGGGCCCGTTTCTCGAAAGTCCCGGTAACTTTTCGGGCCCGGAGCTATATTTTAAAATCAAAATCTATAGCACGTTGGCGTAGTTTTTAGCCCGCATATCAGCCTTACTTGTTTTATCAACTTAGAATTTTATTGCTCAGCTTTTAAAACCAACAAAAATTGAGTCTTCAATGTAAACATCGCGCACATAAAATAGCTTTCCGGGCCCGAAAAGTTATCGGGACTTTCGAGAAACGGGCCCCTGGTGAGAAGCGTCTTAATATATACATATATATATATATATATATATTTTACGTTATATGAACCATTTGCATGATACCAAATTCAACTGTTCACCCAATACCAATGCAACGGCATCTACATCTACATCTACATTTATTAAGTTGATAACATCGTTTAAGACATCACATCAACTATATAAAAAATAGATACAAAATAAAAATGTAAATAACATATAAAAATACTTAGTTACTATTTACTTGTTTACAAGCTTCCCTAAATTTAATTTAAAATTCGATAATGACTTGCAGTTCACTAAGTCAGCGGGCAGTAAGTTCCACTCTGTTATTGATCTAGGAAAAAAAGAAAACTTAAAAACGTCCTTAGATACTTTTGGCATCCTATACTTAAAAGCATGGCTATTGCGTGTTCTTTTTTCACTGTTTGGTATTAAGTGATTTTCCGTAGTTATGTCTACTAGGTTATGACTAAGTTTGTACATTAGAGTCAGTCTGTTTTTCTTTCGTCTTGTTTCTAGCGTGTCCCATTTCAAATCAGATAACATGTCTGTCACGCTGGCTGTTTTGTTGAAGTTTTGAAGGCAAAAACGGGCAGCTTTTCTTTGAACTCTCTCCAGGGTTGAAATATCTTTTTTGTGGTGTGGGTCCCACGAGGCACTTGCGTACTCCAATTTGGGTCGGACGATGCTGGTATAGGCCGTTTCGCGTACTTTCCTGGGGCAGTTCCAGAGATTTCTCTTGATCAGCCCCAAGGATCGACTTGCCTTACTTGAGATAGATGAGATATGTTCAGACCACTTTAATTTACTGTTAACAGTAATTCCTAGGTACGATGCAGAGTCAACCTGCTCAAGTTTGGACCCACAGAAAGTATATGTCCGTTGAGGAGGACTTTGCTTATTTGAAATGCAGATGATGTTGCATTTAGAAGGGTTAAATTCCATTTGCCACTTGTTTTGGCATAGGTAAACGAGGTAAACACCTTAGTAACTGTCATGGGCGAGTCTTCTGATTTTTTTTTTTTTGTTAACATTTCTATGGACAATTACGTATTTTAGCAACTTTACCCTGTTAAGGTCAAAGCCCTTTTGTATAATGCCTAATGTATAACTGCCTAATGCCTAATGTATAACTGCAGCTGTTTTACATGTTGTTTTCATGGAAGGAAATGCTTTCCCGTTTTATACATATAGTTCGAGAGGAACACATGTTTGCGAAGCAATTTTTGCGTTGGCGCAAACAAGAAAATGTGTAAATCAAATGAAAAACAGTGTTACTTTTAAAGCAGGTTTCCCAGCTCTGCCACATATAATGAAGAAACAATTGGAAAATTAGCTGATCGTAGTCACTAGACCCGTGCAAAGACATTCAGACATTTTACTGCATTCATTTTAAGGAAGGAATGGCTTATCTTAGACAAAAACAAGAAAGAAATTTGTCTTAACTCTCTCAGATTATTGAGTCTCCTGTCTCAAACTTGTGGTTAGGTTAAAATTAGGCGAGTGAACGGCAATCTGATCTTCATATGCAACAAACGACAATAAACTGTAAAGAAATTTATTCATATTACTCGTTATTTTAACACGGTTTTTTTAAGGCTGCTGTGCTTATATTATTCACGTCCTCATGTCCTCACTTGACAAAAGAACCGAGGAACAAGAAAACAAACACTTTCGTTTGTCTTTTGCCTGTTTTGCTTATGTCATCATATGGGCCACTGGTTTGTGAATTCTGTTTAAATTCTAACGTTTGGTCATCAATAGAAAAATTCTCGGTCTAAGATGTACACTCAGCTACACTCGCAAAAACAATTTGACAAAACTGACAACTAAGATGAACGGTCATTTTTCGATCCCGATAGAAAAAAAAGAAGGTCAAGCGGACATCGACGCGCTTATCACTACATCACCAAGCTTCCATGGCCTTAAGCTTAATTGGGGATTAGGGCGCATGAAATACAGGTAAGAAGTTCGAACTTACCAATACCCCAACTACAGAAAACCTGTTTATAGCCAAGGTGCGAACTGACCTTTCTCTTCGCCCTATACCCCGACTCACGGTCCTAAAGGGGTTTTATAGGGCTCCAGGGCTTCAGGCAAAAAAAGCAGGGTTCCAGGGCTCAACGACAGAAAAAGTGGGGCCCTGGCCGGGGCTCCATGGCTGCACTCTAAGCTTCCTTATAGCCAGAATCAGTATTTTTGTCCGGGCTCCAAGTAGAAAAGGGCTTTAGGCTCCGGACTCCAAGGCAAAAATTGCGGTGCTCCAGGGTTCCAAATACCCCCTCCCTTGAGACTCTGCCAGCTACTAGATCCTGTCCATATCCTGGGTTCTACAACATATTTGTCGTGTTGAAGGTAATTGGCGAGCGGTAACGTCTTATAGTTCTGATAATTGAGTGCTAGAGAAATCTACTGTTGAGTTTTAGACCATATGGTTTCAGATGTTTAAACTCTTTCTTGATAGGTTTAAATTGGACGTTTCTGTCAATTATTCGTCACCAAAAGAACATTTTATGCGCCTTTTGCATGAGGAAATTCTGCTCGTTGCTTCCTAAGAATACTTATTGCACAAATGTAACCACCTATTTCCTGTCCTGTTTGTTGTCCGCAATCAACGGGAGTGCTTTTTGGAGCGATTATCCATACTGAGACTGAGGAGCTTGAACATCCTTAAAAAGAAAGAAATTGAGGTATTGAATTTATTTTGTTGCTTGTTACTTTATCAGTTCATGACCGTTACCTTTTACCGACAAATTTTCATCCTCTCGAGCCTTAAAAAACAAACCAGATGCAACAGCTGCCTGAATCAAGTTTCTCAAACGTAACTTATATTAAGACAAAATGAAAGTTGTTTCTCCGTAGAATTAACGCCCATGGTTACTTTTTCAGACCAAATCAAGCATTGGAGAGCAGAGTTCTTTCTCCTGAAAAAGGTGTTGTACTTTATTGATAATATTTAGTAATTTCTCACTGTCTTCTTGGACAAGTAATTTTTTTAACAAATAAAAACATGAAACGAGAGACAAAATAGCTCGGTTTAACAGTCAATGATGAAACCTGTGACCGTACTGTTAATAGTAAAGTCTGCTTACTTTAGCAACCACAATACATCACAAAGTCGATATCCTATACTATGAAGAGTCTTCTCTCTTGCTCTCGCCATCTGGACTGTCTGGGTGTGTTATTTAAATTTCCCTTAGCTTCTCGACAAACCAGTATCAGAATAAAGTTGCGTACACTTCATTTTTCAGTTAGGCTTAAGCGCTATCTCTTTACACTCCTTATTTTCATTGGTTTCTTACAACACTATCTACATTGCTATTTGGGGACAATCCACATTTTTCTTCTTACGTCTTGTCCTGGTTTTGGTTTTTTCGGCACGTTGAGGTAATAAAATGCACAAGAATACTTTTCTCTTTCTTTCTCGCTCTGGGTAAAGATCAAACTAGTCTCTCGGGAACTTGAGAAAAGACAGATCATAATTACACAGGGTTTTCATCTTCTTCGTGTTTGTTTCTTAGTAAATGTAGTGAATACAATTACACTTAGACACCTTCCTGTTTTGTGTTTATACGCATATTTTATTGACGGTTTCCCTGTTTCTTGGCAAACAGAGCAAAATAAAATTCTCACAGGACACTCTAGTCTTTTGCGAGGTTGTTTGCAATGACAGCTACCTAGATATAATCAACACTAAACACTAAAGAGATTAGAATGAAAAGTCACTGTTTGTCGAAAATAAATTTTAATGTTTTGCACATTTTTCCCTTCTTGCGAGCCCACTCATTGATCACTTATTCCATTTTGTTGCGGATTAAAACCACACTTTTTTGGTTGTTAATGCTTGTGTCTGTAACAGGGCAACTTAACAATATCCTGAAAATAACTAAAATGTTAAAGGGTTGATTCTTGGTTTGCTAGTAGCTCAGTTGTTTTCAGCCTTGTGTTCGACGAACTACTTGAACAGGTAAGGCACCGGACAAAATAGCCCTCTCCGCCAAACACTCAGTTTCTTTTTCTTTTTTTTTTGAGGGCCACCATGTTCCCACATAACATCAAAGGGCATTTCACTTTAAACATAGAATTGTTGTCTTCTGGCTTAAAATAAATATACCAGTAAAAAAAAGTACCAATGAACTGGAAAATATTTACCAAATCATTGAATGGCTTACCCAAACCGAGATTTCGAAATGACTTGTTTAGAGTAAAAGACCTTACAAAACGGGTCATCCATCGATTCTAATCTTGGAAAGGTGGCTTGTCTTCTCAATTCTTCAAGCTGTAGAGTATGATTTTTGTCTGTGGCAGAAGACATTAACTGAAAAGTCTGACTACTCTCTTAAAAATCCTTTTAGTATACTTCTCCAGTAGATATGTATATATATTTATAAGCTTGTTTCAGAAGTGGGAATCAAACATGAAACACATTGATATTGTTCACTGCTGATGTTTTTATCTGCTGGGTGTTTTTTTTTTTTTCTTCAGATTGATATGCATCCTTTGGTTTTTCTGGTGGTTGTACTTTTTGTCGCTCCGCGTGATGGCGAATGTAAGTAAAATGCGTATAAATATTTATCAAAGCACAATCCTAAACGTCATAACACACACATATGCATATGTACACTCAGTTTAAATGTGGCGCTGTAATAAAGAGCGCTGATAATGCTGCCAAGCAAGGAAAACACCAGCCTGCCGTTTTTCTTGCGGCCTATTCCCCACTAAGACGCCTGTTCACAGGCAAGATGAGCAAAACAGTCTTATTTTAGTCAATGGTTTGAACCCAGCAGGCTCAGTTGACTTTGTAGTGCGTTCTTGTGACTGAGAGTAGGCGGTGTTCTTTTACGTCTCGGAATACACGCATTACGTTTGATTAAAATAAGTAAATTCGTTATAAATGTCAGCTGTACTTCTGAACAATCATTACTTTACACGTCTTGATTATAAAGAGGCCATACAAGCTGGTCCTAAATAATGTTGCACATTTCTACTTCTTACTAGTACACCTCGCAAATAGCTACAATGAGCGACAAAATTACTTGAGATTTATTTCTACAAAAGACTGACAGTTTACTCTGTTTTACTTTTTCCGGCTCGCAAAAAAATTCCTCACGCAAACCCCACTCCCCGGGTTTTACCGGGATAAACGCTGACTCCCACCTAGCAACTTCAACATGGAAAGACTGGGACGAGACGCCAAGCATGGCGGACGTAAGTTTCGTCGCTCCACCTTTACCTGCTTAAATCCGTGGTTTTGGCTATGACAAACAACGTTTAAACCGCCCAAATGAGTGTAGACGAATCATGTACATTAGAATCGGTGAGAAGAAGTTCAAAAAGATCGAGGTAACGTACGTCAAGTTCGCAAACCGACGAAGATGTCCTTACAGAAGACTGCAGTCATGGCTGCTCGCTGTGCAGCATCAAGCTACAGCAAATACAAGAAAAATTAGATAAAGTACTCTTGTTGCTGCCGGAATTCGAGCAACAGAAAAAGAAAATCGCCCAACTAGAAGAAAGTTAACAGTTTACGCAGACAGAGGTAGAACAACTACAAAAGACTGTCAAGTCAACATCAGCAGAGTTAAATGAAATGAAGAAACTAGCCTCGTTAGACGAACTTGAAAGACGCCAAATAAAACAAGAGTAAACACGTTCTAAAACATCTTAGCATATTCTAAAATAGCGAAAATCCGGCAAAAAGTTAAAGTATCTTTGTTTTTTGCCAAACTTGACGTTCTTAGCTTTAGCTTTGGAAATATTTGACTCGATTTTGCTAAAACGTGCCACACTTCAGGGTGCTTTGGCAAAATATGTCAAACTTGGTAAGATTTTACCATCATTTCATTTGGTTTGGAAGATCCTGGGAAAAAAGCTTTGCAAATACGTTGTTTTTCCCGGAAAAAATTTCCTTGTAAAAAAATGAACTAATTTGCAAAAATAGAGCTAGTCATGCTTAGAAACTTAAGTTTTCGGCTACTGTCATTCGTCGATAGGAACAAGATGTCGGTGGAATTTTACATCGACATTTGCTTCTGTCCATAAAATGTCGAAGGAATTTTTCGTCGACATTGTGCTCCAGCCATTTTTATGTGGACGAAAATTTTTGTCGAAATTTTGCACGTGTCTTCAAAATGTCCCTGGAATTTTTCATCAACATTTTGCTTCTCTCAGTAAAATGTCGATGGAATTTTCCGTCGACATTTTGCTCCTGCCATTTTCATGTCGACAAAAATTTATGTCGACATCCTACTGACATAGCAAAATGTCGGCGGAAAACTCCATCGACATGTTATGGACAGAAGCAAAGTGTGGGCACCAGCGACGTTATCCCCATTAAAATAAACATTTAATTGACTGACATTTTAATGTTTCTAAAAACGCCTCTAAGGCGTTTACAACTGTGCTGTGAGAACTACCAGTTTGAACTAAAAATTGTTCCTTATCACCAGAAACTTCTCCATTTCAGTGAAACTGCTCTACAAGGTTACATATTTAACTGTTTAAAACATTGCTGTTATTTTGAGCCGGAACAAGTTTAATCTATCGAAATCAATTTCTTCCTCTTCTTATCCTTTTCGTCTTCTTTTTCAAGTACGATATCGATATGTTGCATATTTTTCCGGTTATCACACTCCTGCCTCCTTTGTGAAGCATAAAAAACAACGCTTGCATCCGACTCCTTCTGGTTGTCATTTTTCGGGTGTTGATTAACGATTCTTCTCATGATCATCCTCCTTCTTCCAATGTTTTTTTTTTTCGACTATAATGCAGTGATTTGTAGTCAACCCTGCACAGGCCACAACAGCTGATCCTGGTAAAGCGTGTAAAATAAAAAGTATGGGTGGGTGAGTGAGTGAGTGAGTGGGTGAGTAATAGTAATAGTAATCTTTATTGCGCCGTACTCTCCAAAGGGAGGTATTGGTCTGTTTACAATAAAGGTTTGAGCATTAGCTAAAACAATTAAGAAATAACAAAAACTAGATTCTTATACAATCCATTTAAAAAGAAAAAATATATATATATACATTATTATAATGTTCATTGTGTTTGTAAGTTAAGAAGCTCTTTCCTTTTTTCAAACATTAAATGTATATATTTACCTACTATTTTTGATGCATTTTTATTGTCAGGTCTAAGTAAGTACTTAGTCCTCGCGTTTTCACTTAAATGTATGTAACTTACATCAATCTTTGAAATGTAAGAACATAGCCCATGTCGTATGGTGGTAAACCCCTGACAATACATCAAGAAATGCTCTTCGTCTTCTACGCAATTTTGTTTACATAACAAGCATGTTCATTGCACTACAGGGATTGATACTCCTCTATTTTCATATTTTCCAGTCTGTATTCGTAATGCATGACATCCTAATCTAAGCTTTGTCAGGCTTATTCTATGTGCTGGATTTGTAACTGTTTTTAGGTATTTTCAAATTCATAACTCTTTTTAACTTCCTTATGAGTAAATTTTTCTCTTGAAGTTGATGATGAACTATTCTGGGTCTCAAGCCGGTTTTGTGAATACTGATTTCTGAGAGTTTTCGTTACAGTTAATCGTCCGTTCTTGATGTGTTGCCGGGTTATTGGTTCTGTTACTTGATGCCCCCTAGTGATCTCTTCGTTAATTACAGCATCGAAAAAAGTTGTAGATGCTGTTGCATATTGAAATGCTTCACTTAACAAAACGTTGTGTCAAGAATGCTTCAGTCTCTGCCAGTAGCTGAAGATTGAGGCTTTAATGTCAATGCTTAAAGGATATCGCCCAAGCTCTGCCCTGCAAGCAATGTTTTCTGTATACCATGGGACGTTTAATGTTTGTTTACAGAATTTAATGTGGACTTTGTGTTATGAAACAGCTGTTTTGGTTATGTATCTTTGAGGATGATGTTAGTTGAAAAGATTGTATTTGTGCTTGATATGGATAATTTTGACTGTACTTTGTAAGGTTTTTGAAACAGCCTTGTGTAATAATTTGAAATTTATAGCGACGTGTTTAAGATTGCAATTTGCATAAATTAGTTGGTTCATTCAAGCGTGTCTGTAGGTTTTTAAACCTGTTTTCTCTTCCCATAATACGGTTAAGTTTTAGTTTCCGATGTTGTGTCCATGATTTATATCAGTTCTATCCACAGATTTTCCAGCCGACATAGAAATGATTTCTTTCTTGGTTTTATCATAAACGGGAATATATGGTTTTTGAAATGTGTAGCGACGTGTTTAAGATAGCAATTTGCATAAATTAGTTTGTTCATTCAAGCGTGTCTGGAGGTTCTTCCCATAATGTGGTTAAGTTTTAGTTTACGATGTTCATTTGTGTCTGTGATTTATATCAGTCATATCCACAGATTTTCCAGCCGACGCAGAAACGATTTCTTTCTTGGTTTTACCATATACAGGAACATATGGCAAGAAAATTTGTTTGAAAAACGACCCTTGCCCTCTTGCGGTCTTCAATTTTCATAAAACAAGTTTGTGCAACTGGGAGTGCCAATGGCTGTCCTTATTAGCTAATACATTTGTTTCTTTCACCTCTTGTTCTAGTGTCAGTTTGACTTTTTAGCCTGTAGCCTACTAGCCCGATAGTTACTCTTTCTCCAATTTTGGTCCAACTGGGTGTTCAGAAGGATTTTGTTTTGCATTCCAAGAGTATTGCTGAGTAAACGGAAAAGCTGTTTTAGGCCCAGTTCAGACGCCGTACCTCTCATGTGCCGTACCAAATACTTTTTCGCTCGTAGGTCGTATTAAGTGGCAAGCTTTGCCGTACCCTGAGATTTTGGCTTGCCTAATTGAGATCTGTCGAAAAAACTCATTTGGACACCGTACAACTGCCAAAACACTACGTACTTCTTGGTAAGGCATATGAGAGGTACGGCGTCTGAACTGGGCCTTATGCACTCAGTGTGCTATAGTGGACGGGGAGGTATTTACAAGACAGATCGCGTGTGTTGTTTTGTCCTCAGAGTGTCCTAAAAATCGCAAATAAGCTAAGATGAGACTTGTCATTTCAACATAGGTCAAGCACGCAATGCGTGCCTATGTTTTTGTAATTGTAAGTGATGTTTGTGGTAAGTAACGTAGTGTGTTGTAGATAAGTAATGTAATATGCAGTGTAAGCCAATTAGTGAAGTATTGTAAGTAATTAGCGTTGTATTGTAAGTAAGTAGCAATGTATTGTAATTAAGTAAAGTATTATAAGTAAGTGATGTTTTCCAGTAAGTAAATGTGTTTTTAAGTATAAGCGATGTATTATAACTTGATGCTAGTAATATATTGTACTTAAGTGATGTATTGTGAGTGAGAAATGTCCAGTAAGTAAGTTTTGTAGGATAAGGGTAAATAAATAAAGCGTTAAAAAAAACTTCAACATTGTTTGGAGGAGAGAGGGCTATGTCTTAGTGGGGAAAAGGGATTTTAAAGCTAGGTATGCATAAAAATATGGGAATGTCGCAACACTTTTCACGCTCATTATCGGAGGTATTTTTTCTGCTATAATGCTAAAACCTATAACATGTTTTGGTTGAGATGTTTCTCATGAAAGTGTCACAGGAGAAGATATTTACAAGAAAGATTCCCGGGCTGGAAACTGTGCGCGCCGGTTAGAAAAAGGGCAGCAGCATAACGCCTATTTTTAGGGTTTCCTGTTCATAGAAATTCTAATAAATAATGCAATCAAAAGGGCCATACTAGCCTGTTGGGTGAATTCGCGTGTGGTGGTGTTTACCCAGCGAGGAAAATATATTTGTAATTTTGTTTTTCGGCCGCCCGTGTTGTCAGGGAAACAACTGAAAGTGTATAAGAATTTCGTTTCGGCCCTCTGTGTTTTTTACGAAAACAAATGAAAGTGTATAGCAATTCTGAGAGTAATGGTGATGAAAGCCAGAAAAAAGGTTACCGAGAAAATTGTGCTAACAAACGAGTATCTGCACCTATAATTGAGTTAAGCCAGCCGGCGTTCATAAAAGCCTTACCTTGCCACATACAGTAAAGCGAATAACAGAAAATGATGGTATTCAGCGACAGCTAGCAGTGTTGTGGCCTGATTTTGGTAACGAAAAGATATACATGTATTTATAAAGGAACGGCCACGCTCTGCCAAGGTCTATCACATTCTACCAATACAGCACTGAAAATAAAACTGACAGTTATTAAATTTGTGCTGGATCTTGGTGGACCGTCGGCATATTTCTTCCGATCATTCATTACTATTAATTACCGTCTTTGTTTGAGGATAGTTTTTCTGCTCAAAATACGAAAACTTCACCTGTAGGAAAAGATTTTTGTCTGTCACGCGACCACGCTCTGCCATCACGTGGGACAAAAGATGTATCACGCGACAATAACCCGAACCGTGTATCGATTAATTGGCAGCGCAATTTCTTTTCCAAAATCATTTTCAGCTGTTCACCCTTGGATACTAACAGGCATCGTCTAATGTTTGTATGGAAACCACATACACACCGCTCGAATTCGCCCAAAGCGTTAACCGAAGTAAGCCCAAATTCGGACAATGGGCGACAAAAGTACTTGAGACATTTACTACAAAAGACTGACAGTTTACCCTGTTTCACTTTTTCCGGCTCGCAAAACAATTTGCTAACACCAACCCCCCTCCCCCTTTGCAATGTTGTACCGGGATAAACGCAACCCAGCAACTTCAACACTTGTTTGGGGGGAGGAGGCTATGTCTTGGTGGGGAAAAGGAAGCTTAAAGCTAAGTATGCACAAAAATGTCGGAATGTCACAACACTTTTGACGCTCATTGTAGCATAAAGGTCAGACCTGAGAGGGTCGATGCGCAAATAAAACATACACAGCCAATTACATAATGCTTGTCACGGATAATGCTTTTAAATCGAAAATTTCCTTTCTATAGATAACTACTCCTAAATAATGTTGCGCGTTTCTAGCTCTTACTAGTACACCTGGCAAATAGCTAGCATACAGGTCAGAAGTGAGAGGATGGATGGCAAATAAAACAAATAAAAAACCAATAATGTTATGCATGCTTGTCACTGCAATTGTTGTTGTTGTTGTTTGATCCAAAATTTTCTTTACATAGATATAAATTAGTAAAATATACTACTACTAATGATTATTTTTGTCTTTTTCATTTCCATTTCGACTACTGGGAACAATTCAGCTTGTAAGTGCATTTTTACTTCATTCAACACATACATCGTTAACGTTTTTGACATAAGCAAGTAAATTAGCTATGAATGTTTGGGGTACTAATCTGAATAATTATTACTTTCCACGTCTTGATTATAAAGAGGCCGTACAAGCTGGTCCTAAATAATGTTGCACATTTCTAGCTCTTACTAGTACACCTGACAAATAGCTAGCATACAGGTCAGAAGTGAGAGGGTGGATTGCAAATAAAACATGAAAAACCAATAATGTTATGCTTGTAACACTTGTTGTTGTTGTTTTTTGATCCAAAATTTTCTTTCCATAGATAAATTAGTAAAATATACTACTACTAATGATTATTTTTGTCTTTTTCCTTTCCTTGTGGACTTCCGGAAACAATTCAGTTTGTAAGTGTCGTTTTACTTCATACAATACTGATGCATGGTTAACGTTTTTTATATAACCAAGTAAATTAAGCTATGAATTTCTGCGATACTTCTGAATAAATATTACTTTACACGACTTGCTTATAAAGAGGCCGTACAAGCTGGTCCTAAATAATGTTGCACATTTCTAGCTCTTACTAGTACAGCTGGCAAATAGCTAGCATACAGGTCAGAAGTGAGAGGGTGGATTGCAAATAAAACATACACAGCCAATTACATGATGCTTGTCACAATTGTTGTTGTTCTTTTTTGATCCAAAACTTTCTTTCCATACATAAATTAGTAAAATATACTACTAATAATGATTATGAAAGACAAACTTAAACAACCTCGACGTTTCGACGTCGTCATGACGCCATTATCAAGAGAAAAATAATTATTCTGTTTGCGAGAAAACCGTATTGAAAGTTGAAAAAAGTTGAAAAAATGTGCTCTATTGAGGTAAAACTTCAGCAGGATGGAAAGCTACCATCTTTTTGTTGGCGTTATGTGGATTACACCCTCACCATAATACCTGATAGAGAGTCAGCTGACTGTTTCTTACGCAACCTCAATGATCGACACCTTTCAATGAAGTTCACAATGGAAGTCGAGACTGACGCTTCGCTCCCCTTTATCGGTGTACGCTTAATTAACTGCGCCCAAGAATTGAGACGAAGGTTTATATTAAACCAACCAATTCCGGCTTGCTACTCCACTATCAAAGCCCTGTGGATAATCGGTATAAGAGAGGTTTGATCATTACTATGCTTGATCGAACCTATACTACTACTAATGATTATCTTTGTCTTTTTCCTTTCCATTTCGACTACTGGGAACAATTCAGCTTGTAAGTGCATTTTTACTTCATTCAACACATACATCGTTAACGCTTTTGATATAAGCAAGTAAATTAGCTATGAATGTTTGGGGTACTAATCTGAATAATTATTACTTTCCACGTCTTGATTATAAAGAGGCCGTACAAGCTGGTCCTAAATAATGTTGCACATTTCTAGCTCTTACTAGTACACCTGACAAATAGCTAGCATACAGGTCAGAAGTGAGAGGGTGGATGGCAAATAAAACATGAAAAACCAATAATGTTATGCTTGTAACACTTGTTGTTGTTGTTTTTTGATCCAAAATTTTCTTTCCACACATAAATTAGTAAAATATACTACTTATAATGATTATTTTTGTCTTTTTCCTTTCCTTGTGGACTTCCGGAAACAATCCAGGTTGTAAGTGTCTTTTTACTTTAAACAATACTACCATTTTCGTTCAACCCTGAAGCGTGATGATTTTTTCGCGTATGTTTACTTTTCAAACGTGACAGTTTCCCAGACATCAGTCTCGTCTGGCCCAATGAAAATGCGCTGTTTTGGGCGGGAAACGAACAACGTTTGTCAAACGACAGTTGCATGTTTTGTTCACGTGGCTGGCAGGTTTTCAAGTTTTCGATTGTACTTTTCCTCATATAATGTCTTGATCGGCTGGCAAGTTTTAGGTTTTCAGATTTTATCGAGAATAACACAGATGGCTCCCGTACAGATAAAAGTAGTTTATGACTATTATTCTGCTAAAAGAACCACGCCGTTCTTCATAACAGAGGAGGAGTTGTTAAATTTGGACTTCCACAGCTTTAAGAGTCGACTTCTCCTGGAGGTTCCGCACATAGAAAAATAAACATCAGCAAAGGCGCTTCGATTGACTATGAGCGACGAGAACCTGAAGTTTGATTACGATTTCGCTCTCATTTTCCTTCAGCCGATCGATGTACTACTGCTTTGAAAGGATTTCTTCCTCTGTTTTACTCACGTATCTCTGAAGAGGTGTTTGATGTTTATTGTGGTCATGGGCTTTATTGGGGGGGCGCCATTCGAACACTTCCTCTAGCCCTTCGAGAGACTGATTGAGCTCAGTTTCTTGCTTCAAATCATGAGATCTTCGGGCTTTCGATGCATATTCTAGTGAACCTTGTTTTTGTCGCTTAGCTTCGGGTTCCTGTCCGCCCGTGTTTGTTTTCTGAGCAGTGAACTCCCTCGATGCAGAACGGGCTGTCGAGTCAACTGACACCGAGGGGCTCTCGAACGAAAATGCTTGTACGGTAATGTTTGTCTTTTTAGCTATGATTTCCTTGATTTGGAAGCTGAAGTATATAGGAGAGAGATCAACCTCCAGGTTCTCGTCGCTCATGGTCAATCGAAGCGCCTTTGCTGATGTTGATTTTGCTATGTGCGGAACCTCCAGCAGGAGTCGACTCTTAAAGCTGCGGAAGTCCAAATTTAACAACTCCTCTTCTGTTATGAAGAACGGCGTGGTTCTTTTAGCAGAATAATAGTCATAAACTACTTTTATCTGTACGGGAGCCATCTGTGTTATTCTCGACAAAATCTGAAAACCTAAAACTTGCCAGCCGATCAAGAGATTATATGAGGAAAAGTACAATCGAAAACTTGAAAACCTGCCAGCCACGTGAATTAAACATGCAACTGTCGTTTGACAAACGTTGTTCGTTTCCCACCCAAAACAGCGCATTTTCATTGGGCCAGACGAGACTGATGTCTGGGAAACTGTCACATTTGAAAAGTAAACATACGCGAAAAAATCGTCACGCTTCAGGGTTGAACGAAAATGGTAGTACTGATGTATCAGGTTAACGTTTTTACACTCAAACGAAGAAAACCGTGAACACTGAAAGTATTTCTGGAATGTTTATTGTGTTTTGACCAATCACATGCGAGACCTTGTAACTGCAGAAAACAAGTGGGTTTCTCAGTCACGGAATCGAGTTGGTTCTCCATTTGTTTTGAAAGACCTTCGTCTTAACTTACGAGAGTTTAAATTCTTATTTCTCTTTATCTGAGAGCCACATGTGCTACGGAAGCGAAAAATGTGTGAGTGGTCTTTGGCTTGTTGCGGCTGCATTGTAGCAACGACCGCGGACTGTCAAAAGCGGCGTTCCTTATTCTTCAACAGCCTGGTGTACCGTTGCTAAATTAGAAAATATGTCATTTTCAAAATGTGGAACTACACGTTATAAAATATGATGCGAGCCCGGCTCGAAGGCACGGATGACTCGGCCTAAATAAATCGAGTCAGCTGCGCTGTCAATGGGCGAATTTGAAGAGAGAATATTGCAGTTTTTACTTCAAGGTGAAATAACTGCCGCTTGAGTTGGTTTTATTTGAAATGTCGGAAACACTCATCGTTGCGTCGGTTTGTCGAAAAATTTTATAAGGCAAAAGCGCTCAAATCTATTTTCGCTTGCGTAGTGCTTGGGGCTCTCAGATAGAAAGGAATAACACTTCCAATTTCTGTAAGATAAACTGATGAAGATTAAACCTTGTCGTCTTTCGAAACAACTCGAGTTCCGTGACTGAGAACCCATTCGTTTTCTGCGGTTACAAGGTCTCGCATGTGATTGGTCAAAACACACATTCCAGGAATATTTTCAGTGTTCACGGTTTTCTTAATTTGAGTGTAATATAACCAAGTAAATTAAGCTATGAATTTCTGCGATACTTCTGAATAAATATTACTTTACACGACTTGATTATAAAGAGGCCGTACAAGCTGGTCCTAAATAATGTTGCACATTTCTAACTCTTACTAGTACACCTGACAAATAGCTAGCATACAGGTCAGAAGTGAGAGGGTGGATGGCAAATAAAACATGAAAAACCAATAATGTTATGCTTGTAACACTTGTTGTTGTTGTTTTTTGATCCAAAATTTTCTTTCCACACATAAATTAGTAAAATATACTACTTATAATGATTATTTTTGTCTTTTTCCTTTCCTTGTGGACTTCCGGAAACAATTCAGTAGGTAAGTGTCTTTTTACTTTAAACAATACTGATGTCAGGTTAACGTTTTTGATATAACCAAGTAAATTAAGCTATGAATTTCTGCGATACTTAAGAATAAATATTACTTTACACGACTTGATTATAAAGAGGCCGTACAAGCTGGTCCTAAATAATGTTGCACATTTCTAGCTCTTACTAGTACACCTGACAAATAGCTAGCATACAGGTCAGAAGTGAGAGGATGGATGGCAAATAAAACAAATAAAAAACCAATAATGTTATGCTTGTCACTGCAATTGTTGTTGTTGTTGTTTGATCCAAAATTTTCTTTACATAGATATAAATTAGTAAAATATACTACTACTAATGATTATTTTTGTCTTTTTCATTTCCATTTCGACTACTGGGAACAATTCAGCTTGTAAGTGCATTTTTACTTCATTCAACACATACATCGTTAACGTTTTTGACATAAGCAAGTAAATTAGCTATGAATGTTTGGGGTACTAATCTGAATAATTATTACTTTCCACGTCTTGATTATAAAGAGGCCGTACAAGCTGGTCCTAAATAATGTTGCACATTTCTAGCTCTTACTAGTACAGCTGGCAAATAGCTAGCATACAGGTCAGAAGTGAGAGGGTGGATTGCAAATAAAACATACACAGCCAATTACATAATGCTTGTCACAATTGTTGTTGTTCTTTTTTGATCCAAAACTTTCTTTCCATACATAAATTAGTAAAATATACTACTAATAATGATTATGAAAGACAAACGTAAACAACCTCGACGTTTCGACGTCGTCATGACGCCATTATCAAGAGAAAAATAATTATTCTGTTTGCGAGAAAACCGTATTGAAAGTTGAAAAAAGTTGAAAAAATGTGCTCTATTGAGGCAAAACTTCAGCAGGATGGAAAGCTACCATCTTTTTGTTGGCGTTATGTGGATTACACCCTCACCATAATACCTGATAGAGAGTCAGCTGACTGTTTCTTACGCAACCTCAATGATCGACACCTTTCAATGAAGTTCACAATGGAAGTCGAGACTGACGCTTCGCTCCCCTTTATCGGTGTACGCTTAATTAACTGCGCCCAAGAATTGAGACGAAGGTTTATATTAAACCAACCAATTCCGGCTTGCTACTCCACTATCAAAGCCCTGTGGATAATCGGTATAAGAGAGGTTTGATCATTACTATGCTTGATCGAACCTATACTACTACTAATGATTATCTTTGTCTTTTTCCTTTCCATTTCGACTACTGGGAACAATTCAGCTTGTAAGTGCATTTTTACTTCATTCAACACATACATCGTTAACGCTTTTGATATAAGCAAGTAAATTAGCTATGAATGTTTGGGGTACTAATCTGAATAATTATTACTTTCCACGTCTTGATTATAAAGAGGCCGTACAAGCTGGTCCTAAATAATGTTGCACATTTCTAGCTCTTACTAGTACACCTGACAAATAGCTAGCATACAGGTCAGAAGTGAGAGGGTGGATGGCAAATAAAACATGAAAAACCAATAATGTTATGCTTGTAACACTTGTTGTTGTTGTTTTTTGATCCAAAATTTTCTTTCCACACATAAATTAGTAAAATATACTACTTATAATGATTATTTTTGTCTTTTTCCTTTCCTTGTGGACTTCCGGAAACAATTCAGTTTGTAAGTGTCGTTTTACTTCATACAATACTGATGCATGGTTAACGTTTTTGATATAACCAAGTAAATTAAGCTATGAATTTCTGCGATACTTCTGAATAAATATTACTTTACACGACTTGATTATAAAGAGGCCGTACAAGCTGGTCCTAAATAATGTTGCACATTTCTAGCTCTTACTAGTACACCTGGCAAATAGCTAGCATACAGGTCAGAAGTGAGAGGATGGATGGCAAATAAAACAAATAAAAAACCAATAATGTTATGCTTGTCACACTTGTTGTTATTGTTGTTTGATCCAAAATTTTCTTTCCATAGATAAGTTAGTAAACTATACTACTACTAATGATTATTTTTGTCTCTTTCCTTTCCTTGTGGACTTCCGGAAACAATTCAGGTGGTAAGTGTCTTTTTACTTCATACAATACTGATGTATGGTTAACGTTTTTGATATAACCAAGTAAATTAGCTATGAATTTCTGCGATACTTCTGAATGAATATTACTTCACACGTCTTGATTATAAAGAGGCCGTACAAGCTGGTCCTAAATAATATTGCACATTTCTAGCTCTTACTAGTACACCTGGCAAATAGCTAGCATACAGGTCAGAAGTGAGAGGGTGGATGGCAAATAAAACAAATCAAAAACCAATAATGTTATGCTTGTCACTGCAATTGTTGTTGTGCTTTGATCCGAAATTTTCCTTCCATAGATAAATTACTAAAATATACTACTAATAATGATTATTTTTGTCTTTTTCCTTTCCTTGTGGACTTCCGGAAACAATTAATTCAGCTCGTAAGTGTCTTTTTACTTCATACAATACTGATGTATGGTTAACGTTTTTCATATAACCAAGTAAATTAAGCTATGAATTTCTCCGCTACTTCTGAATAAATATTACTTTACACGACTTGATTATACAAAGAGGCCGTAGAAGCTGGTCCTAAATAATGTTGCACATTTCTAGCTCTTACTAGTACAGCTGGCAAATAGCTAGCATACAGGTCAGATGTGAGAGGGTGGATGGCAAATAAAACATACTACTAATAATGATTATTTCCGTCTTTTCCTTTTCCATGTGGACTTCTGGAAACAATTCAGCTAGTAAGTGTCTTTTTACTTTATACAATACTTGCATTGCTAACGGTTTCAATATAACAAAGTAAATTAGCTATGAATGTCTGGGGCACTTCTGAAAAGTAGGTAATAGGTCCATGATAACCATCACAAATATAGCCACGGCACTCTATATCTAATGTATGATAGCAGCTTTATGGAATGTAAGTACGTTTCTAGTACTTATAGTACCTGCAGTACCAAAAGTACCTGTAGTAGCAGTAGTACCTGTATTACCTGTAGAACCTGGAGTACCTGGACTACTAATAGAACCTGTAGCACCTGTAGTACTTGTAGTACTTGTAGTACTAGTAGTACCTGTAGTACTAATAGTACCTGTAGTACCTGTAGTACTTCTAGTACCTGTAGTACTAGTAGTAGCTGCAGTACCTGTAGTACTAATACTACCTGTAGTACCTGTAGTACTTCTAGTACCTGTAGAACTAGTAGTACCTGTAGTACTTCTAGTACCTGTAGTACTAATAGTACCTGTAGTACCTGTAGTACTTGTACATGTAGCACCTGTAATTCTAGTAGTACGTGGGGTACCTGGAGTACCTGTAGTACTTTTATTGTAGTACTAGTAGTACCTGTAGTACAAGTAGTATTTGTAGTAAGTGTAGTACCAGTAGTATTTATATTACCTGTAGTACCTGCAGTACTTGAAGTAACAGTAGTATTAGTAGTACCAGTAGTACTAGTTGCACCTGTAGTATCACCAGTACTAGTATTACCTAAACTACCTCTAGTACTTTTAGTAACTGTAGTACTAGAAGTACTAGTGGTACCTGTTGTACTACTGGTCCTACAGCTCTACAAGTACTACAGGAACTACAGGTACTACTAGTACTACAGGTACTACTAGTACTACAGGTACTACTAGTACTACAGGTACTACTAGTACTACAGGTACTACTAGTACTACAGTGGCTACAAGTACTGCAGGTACTAAAGGTACTACTACTACTACCGGTACTACAAGTACTACAAGTACTACTAGTATTATTGATACTACAGCTACTACGGGTACTGCAGCTACTACAGGTACTACAGGTACTACTAATACTACAGGTACTACTGGTACTATTGGTACTACAAGTACTACTAGTACTACAAGTACTACAGGTACCACAAGTACTACAGTCACTACAGGTACTACAGGCACTACTAGTACTACAGGTACTACTAGTACTACTAGTACTACTAGTACTACTGGTACTACTGCTACTACAGGTACTACTGGTACTACAGGTACTACTGGTACTACAGGTACTACAGGTACTACACGCACTACTAGTACTACTAGTACTACAGGTACGTCTGGTGCTACGAGTACTACCCGTACTACAGGTTTACAGGTACTACAAGTACTACAGGTGATACAAGTACTACAGGTACTACAAGTACTACAGGTGATACAAGTACTACAGGTACTACAAGTACTACACGTACTACAAGTACTGCAGGAACTACTGGTACTTCAAGTACTACAGGTACTACAGGTACTACAGGTACTACTAGAACTGCAGGTACTACTAGTACTAAAGGTACTACAACTACTACAGGCACTACAGGTACTACAGGTACTACAGGTACTACAGGTACTACGAGTACTGTTAGTACTACAAGTACTACCAGTACTACATGTAGTACTGGTTCTTCAAGTACTACAAGTACGACAAGTACTACAGGTACCATGAGTACTAAAGGTACTACTGGTACTACAGGTACTACAGGTAGTACTGGTACTACAGGTACTACAGGTACTACAGGTACTACAGGTACTACAGGTACTACTAGTACTACTGGTACTACAGGTAGTACTGGTACTACAGGTACTACAGGTACTACAGGTACTACAGGTACTACTAGTACTACAGGTACTACAGGTACTACAGGTACTACAGGTACTACAGGTACTACTGGTACTACAGGTACTACAGGTACTACAGGTACTACAGGTACTACAGGTACTACAGGTACTACAGGTACTACAGGTACTACAGGTACTACTAGTACTACCGGTACTACAGGCACTACAGATACTACTAGTACTACTAGTACTACAGGTACTACAGGTACTACAGGTACTAATGGTACTACAGGTACTACAGGTACTACAGGTACTACAGGAACTACTGGTACTACAGGTACTACAGGTACTACAGGTACTACAGGTACTACTGGTACTACAGGTACTACAGGTACTACAGGTACTACAGGCACTACAGGTACTACAGGTACAACCAGTGCGACATGTACTATTGGTACCTCAAGTACTACAGGTACCACAAGTACTACAAGTATTACAGGTACTGCGAGTACTAAAGGTACTACAAGTACTGCAGATACTACAGGTACTACAGCTATTACAGGTACTACCAGTACTACATCTACTACTTGTAGTTCAAGTACTACAGGTACTACAAGTACTACAGGTATTGCAGGTACTACAGGTACTACTGGTACTACTAGTTTTACAGGTACTACAAGTACTACAGGTACTACAGGTAGTACTAGTACTACTAGTAGTACTGTAGTACTACTAGCACTACAGGTACTACTAGTACTACAGGTACTACAAGTACTACTGGTACTACAGGTACTGCAGGTACTTCTGGTAGAACGGGTACTACATGTACCACAGGCACTACAGGTTCTACAAGTGCTATCGGTACTACAGGTACTGTTGGTTCTACGGTTATTACAAGTACTACAGGTACTACCAGTACTTCAGGAACTACTAGTACTCTAGGTGCTACGGGTACTACTAGTACTACAGGCACTACTAGTACTACTGGAGCTACTGGTACTTCTAGTACTAGAGGTACTACTAGCACTGCAGGTATTACTAATGGTACTGGCACTACTGGTACTACTGGTACTACAGTTACTACGGGTACTACTATTACTACAGGCACTATGGTACTACAAGTACTACTATTACCACATGTGCTATGGTTCTACACGTACTACTAGTACTACTGGTACTACTATTACTAGAGGTACTATAGTACTACAGATACTACAGGTACTACTATTCCCACAGGTACTATGGTAATACAGGTACTACAGGTACTACTAGTATTACAGGTACTACTAGTACTACTGGTACTACAGGTACTACAAGTACTACAAGTACTACTAGTATTATTGATACTACAGCTACTACGGGTACTGCAGCTACTACAGGTACTACAGGTACTACTAATACTACAGGTACTACTGGTACTATTGGTACTACAAGTACTACTAGTACTACAAGTACTACAGGTACCACAAGTACTACAGTCACTACAGGTACTACACGCACTACTAGTACTACAGGTACTACAGATACTACTAGTACTACTAGTACTACTGGTACTACAGGTACTACAGGTACTACACGCACTACTAGTACTACAGGTACTACAGATACTACTAGTACTACTAGTACTACTGGTACTACTGGTACTACAGGTACTACTGGTACTACAGGTACTACAGGTACTACACGCACTACTAGTACTACTAGTACTACAGGTACGTCTGGTGCTACGAGTACTACCCGTACTACAGGTTTACAGGTACTACAAGTACTACAGGTGATACAAGTACTACAGGTACTACAAGTACTACAGGCGATACAAGTACTACAGGTACTACAAGTACTACACGTACTACAAGTACTGCAGGAACTACTGGTACTTCAAGTACTACAGGTACTACAGGTACTACAGGTACTACTAGAACTGCAGGTACTACTAGTACTAAAGGTACTACAACTACTACAGGCACTACAGGTACTACAGGTACTACAGGTACTACAGGTACTACGAGTACTGTTAGTACTACAAGTACTACCAGTACTACATGTAGTACTGGTTCTTCAAGTACTACAAGTACCACAAGTACTACAGGTACCATGAGTACTAAAGGTACTACTGGTACTACAGGTACTACAGGTAGTACTGGTACTACAGGTACTACAGGTACTACAGGTACTACAGGTACTACAGGTACTACAGGTACTACTAGTACTACTGGTACTACAGGTAGTACTGGTACTACAGGTACTACAGGTACTACAGGTACTACAGGTACTACTAGTACTACAGGTACTACAGGTACTACAGGTACTACAGGTACTACAGGTACTACTGGTACTACAGGTACTACAGGTACTACAGGTACTACAGGTCCTACAGGTACTACAGGTACTACAGGTACTACAGGTACTACAGGTACTACTAGTACTACTGGTACTACAGGCACTACAGATACTACTAGTACTACTAGTACTACAGGTACTACGGGTGCTACAGGAACTACTGGTACTACAGGTACTACAGGTACTACAGGAACTACTGGTACTACAGGTACTACAGGTACTACAGGTACTACAGGTACTACTGGTACTACAGGTACTACAGGTACTACAGGTACTACAGGCACTACAGGTACTACAGGTACAACCAGTGCGACATGTACTATTGGTACCTCAAGTACTACAGGTACCACAAGTACTACAAGTATTACAGGTACTGCGAGTACTAAAGGTACTACAAGTACTGCAGATACTACAGGTACTACAGGTATTACAGGTACTACCAGTACTACATCTACTACTTGTAGTTCAAGTACTACAGGTACTACAAGTACTACAGGTATTGCAGGTACTACAGGTACTACTGGTATTAGAGGTACTACAAGAACTACAAGTACTACAGCTACCACTGGTACTACAGGTACTACAGGTACTACTAGTTTTACAGGTACTACAAGTACTACAGGTACTACAGGTAGTACTAGTACTACTAGTAGTACTGTAGTACTACTAGCACTACAGGTACTACTAGTACTACAGGTACTACAAGTACTACTGGTACTACAGGTACTGCAGGTACTTCTGGTAGAACGGGTACTACATGTACCACAGGTACTACAGGTTCTACAAGTGCTATCGGTACTACAGGTACTGTTGGTTCTACGGTTATTACAAGTACTACAGGTACTACCAGTACTTCAGGAACTACTAGTACTCTAGGTGCTACTAGTACTACTGGAGCTACTGGTACTTCTAGTACTAGAGGTACTACTAGCACTGCAGGTATTACTAATGGTACTGGCACTACTGGTACTACTGGTACTACAGTTACTACGGGTACTACTATTACTACAGGCACTATGGTACTACAAGTACTACTATTACCACATGTGCTATGGTTCTACACGTACTACTAGTACTACTGGTACTACTATTACTAGAGGTACTATAGTACTACAGATACTACAGGTACTACTATTCCCACAGGTACTATGGTAATACAGGTACTACAGGTACTACTAGTATTACAGGTACTACTAGTACTACTGGTACTACAGGTACTACAAGTACTACAAGTACTACTAGTATTATTGATACTACAGCTACTACGGGTACTGCAGCTACTACAGGTACTACAGGTACTACTAATACTACAGGTACTACTGGTACTATTGGTACTACAAGTACTACTAGTACTACAAGTACTACAGGTACCACAGGTACTACAGGCACTACAGGTACTACACGCACTACTAGTACTACAGGTACTACAGATACTACTAGTACTACTAGTACTACTGGTACTACAGGTACTACAGGTACTACACGCACTACTAGTACTACAGGTACTACAGATACTACTAGTACTACTAGTACTACTGGTACTACAGGTACTACTGGTACTACAGGTACTACTGGTACTACAGGTACTACAGGTACTACACGCACTACTAGTACTACTAGTACTACAGGTACGTCTGGTGCTACGAGTACTACCCGTACTACAGGTTTACAGGTACTACAAGTACTACAGGTGATACAAGTACTACAGGTACTACAAGTACTACAGGTGATACAAGTACTACAGGTACTACAAGTACTACACGTACTACAAGTACTGCAGGAACTACTGGTACTTCAAGTACTACAGGTACTACAGGTACTACAGGTACTACTAGAACTGCAGGTACTACTAGTACTAAAGGTACTACAACTACTACAGGCACTACAGGTACTACAGGTACTACAGGTACTACAGGTACTACGAGTACTGTTAGTACTACAAGTACTACCAGTACTACATGTAGTACTGGTTCTTCAAGTACTACAAGTACCACAAGTACTACAGGTACCATGAGTACTAAAGGTACTACTGGTACTACTGGTACTACAGGTAGTACTGGTACTACAGGTAGTACTGGTACTACAGGTACTACAGGTACTACAGGTACTACTAGTACTACAGGTAGTACTGGTACTACAGGTACTACAGGTACTACAGGTACTACAGGTACTACTAGTACTACAGGTACTACAGGTACTACAGGTACTACAGGTACTACTAGTACTACAGGTACTACAGGTACTACAGGTACTACTAGTACTACAGGTACTACAGGTACTACAGGTACTACAGGTACTACAGGTACTACTGGTACTACAGGTACTACAGGTACTACAAGTACCACAAGTACTACAGGTACTACAGGTACTACAGGTACTACAGGTACTACAGGTACTACAGGTACTACAAGTAAAACAAGTACTACAGGTACCATGAGTACTTAAGGTACTACTGGTACTACTGGTACTACAGGTAGTACTGGTACTACAGGTACTACAGGTACTACAGGTACTACAGGCACTACAGGTACTACAGGTACTACTGGTACTACTGGTACTACAGGTACTACAGGTACTACAGGTACTACTAGTACTACTGGTACTACAGGCACTACAGATACTACTAGTACTACTAGTACTACAGGTACTACAGGTACTACAGGTACTACTGGTACTACAGGTACTACAGGTACTACAGGTACTACAGGTACTACTAGTACTACAGGTACTACAGGTACTACAGGTACTACAGGTACTACAGGTACTACAGGTACTACAGGTACTACAGGTACTACTAGTACTACTGGTACTACAGGCACTACAGATACTACTAGTACTACTAGTACTACAGGTACTACAGGTACTACAGGTACTACTGGTACTACAGGTACTACAGGTACTACAGGTACTACAGGTACTACAGGAACTACTGGTACTACAGGTACTACAGGTACTACAGGTACTACTGGTACTACAGGTACTACAGGTACTACAGGCACTACAGGTACTACAGGTACAACCATTGCGACATGTACTATTGGTACCTCAAGTACTACAGGTACCACAAGTACTACAAGTATTACAGGTACTGCGAGTACTAAAGGTACTACAAGTACTGCAGATACTACAGGTACTACAGGTATTACAGGTACTACCAGTACTACATCTACTACTTGTAGTTCAAGTACTACAGGTACTACAAGTACTACAGGTATTGCAGGTACTACAGGTACTACTGGTATTAGAGGTACTACAAGAACTACAAGTACTACAGCTACCACTGGTACTACAGGTACTACAGGTACTACTAGTTTTACAGGTACTACAAGTATTACAGGTACTCCAGGTAGTACTAGTACTACTAGTAGTACTGTAGTACTACTAGCACTACAGGTACTACTAGTACTACAGGTACTACAAGTACTACTGGTACTACAGGTACTGCAGGTACTTCTGGTAGAACGGGTACTACATGTACCACAGGTACTACAGGTTCTACAAGTGCTATCGGTACTACAGGTACTGTTGGTTCTACGGTTATTACAAGTACTACAGGTACTACCAGTACTTCAGGAACTACTAGTACTCTAGGTGCTACGGGTACTACTAGTACTACAGGCACTACTAGTACTACTGGAGCTACTGGTACTTCTAGTACTAGAGGTACTACTAGCACTGCAGGTATTACTAATGGTACTGGCACTACTGGTACTACTGGTACTACAGTTACTACGGGTACTACTATTACTACAGGCACTATGGTACTACAAGTACTACTATTACCACATGTGCTATGGTTCTACACGTACTACTAGTACTACTGGTACTACTATTACTAGAGGTACTATAGTACTACAGATACTACAGGTACTACTATTCCCACAGGTACTATGGTAATACAGGTACTACAGGTACTACTAGTATTACAGGTACTACTAGTACTACTGGTACTACAGGTACTACAAGTACTACTAGTACTACAGGTACTACTAGCACTGCAGGTAGTACTAGTACTACAGGTACTACAAGTACTTTTGGTTGTATGGGCACTACAGGTACTACGGGTACTACTAGTTCTACAGGTATTACAGGTACTGCAGGTACTATGTATAAAGGTACTACTATTTCTACAGATACTATGGTACTACAGGTACTACAGTTACTATTACTACAGGTACTATGGTAGTACAGGTACTACAGGTACTACTAGTTTTACTTGTACTACTATGACTACATGTACTACTATTATCATAGGTAATATGGTACTACAGGTACTACAGGTACTACAGGTACTACAGGTACTACTAATACTACAGGTACTACTAGTATAAAAGGTACTACTAGTACTACAGGTACTACGGGTGCTACAGGAACTACTGGTACTACAGGTACTACAGGTACTACAGGTACTACAGGTACTACAGGTACTACAGGTACTACAGGTACTACTGGTACTACAGGTACTACAGGTACTACAGGTACTACAGGTACTACTGGTACTACAGGTACTACAGGTACTACAGGTACTACAGGCACTACAGGTGCTACAGGTACTACTAGTACTACAGGTACTACTGGTGCTACAGGTGCTACTAGTACTACGGGTACCACAGGAACTACTGGTACTACAGGAACTACTAGTACTACAAGGTACATCAGGTACATCAGGTACATCAGGTACTACAGGTACTACAGGTACTACAGGTAGTACTGGTACTACAGGTACTACAGGTACTACAGGTACTACAAGTACTACAAGTTCTACAGGTACTACAGGTGCTACAGGTACCACTGGTACTACAGGTACTCCATGTACTATAGGTACTACTGGTACTACAAGGTACATCAGGTACATCAGGTACTACAGGTACTACAGGTACTACTGGTACTACAAGGTACATCAGGTACATCAGGTACTACAGGTACTACAGGAACTACTGGTACTACAAGGTACATCAGGTACATCAGGTACTACAGGTAGTACTGGTACTACAGGTACTACAGGTACTACTGGTACTACAAGGTACATCAGGTACATCAGGTACTACAGGTACTACAGGAACTACTGGTACTACAAGGTACATCAGGTACATCAGGTACTACAGGTACTACAGGTACTACAGGTACTACAGGTAGTACTGGTACTACAGGTACTACAGGAACTACTGGTACTACAAGGTACATCAGGTACATCAGGTACTACAGGTACTACAGGAACTATTGGTACTACAAGGTACATCAGGTACATCAGGTACTACAGGTACTACAGGAACTACTGGTACTACAAGGTACATCAGGTACATCAGGTACTACAGGTACTACAGGTACTATAGGTACTACTTGTACTACTGGTACTACTTGTACTACTGGTACTACTTGTACTACTGTTACTACTAGTACTATAGGTACTTCAAGTACAACAGGAACTATTGGTACGACAGGTACTAATAGTACTATAGGTACTACAGGTACTACTTATCCTACATGTACTACTAGTACTACAGGTACTACGGGTACTACAAGTACTACAGGTACTACAAAATACTATATAGTATTAACATTTCATAAAGCTGCTACATTACATAAAATACAGAGGTGCTATATTCGTGGCGGTTATCATGGACCTATTACCATTAATTGGCTTTCTACCAGAAAAGCGTACTGCAGGTCCTAAGGACCCTAATAGATATATATTATTTGCCGGCCGGGAGGTCCGTATTGAGAAAAACTGTGCCAGAGGTCTTGAGTACGGCCCGAGGCCGCAGGCCGAGGGCCGTGCTCAAGACCGAGGGCACAGTTTTTCTCAATACGGACCGACCAAGGCCGGCAAATAATATTTTTATTTTTTTTCTTGTTGTTTTTCAAAAGTTAAACGTGTCTTGTTGTTTTCGGAAAGCAACGTTTTGCAAGCGCGCGTAAAATGAACCATGAAACGAAGCCGTTTGTGACACCAGAGCAGCAAAATACGCTTTTTTACTCTGTTAAAACTCAGAAATCACAGGAAGCAATATAACTAAAAGAAACCCCTTTATTTTCCCAAATTTCGATACATGTAGCTAACTCCTGCTCGATTTACTCAAATGTTTGTCGAAAGGGAAGAGGCGATTTACATTGGCCCGTTCCGTTGACCGCGGTCAAGATCGGAAAATTCCGCCCGCTCCCGGAACCAATCAGATTGCAGGATTTGGTTCATCTTGCCCGCTCACGCGCTGAGAAAAAAAAAATAAATATACTACTACAGGTACTACAGGTAGTAGAGGTACTATTAGAACTACAGGTACTACTAGTACTACAATACAAGTACTACAGGTACTAATTGGCTTTCTACCTGAAAATCGTACTGCGGACCATGTTTTCACTCTAAGAACCCTAATAGATAAATATGTCCACTACCATAAGGAAAAAGTCTATGCTTGTTTCGTAGATTTTCGTAAGGCTTTCGACTCTTTTTGGCACGGTGGATTGTTTTACAAGCTGCTCAAAATCAACGTAGGAGGACATTTCTACAATCTGATCAAAAGCCATTATTGCAATTCTACATGTTCCATAAGAATCGGAGAAAACAAAACTCGATCTTTCTCATACTCAAGAGGTGTACGTCAAGGATGTATCTTAAGTCCTCTTTTATTTAACCTCTATATAAACAATTTGCTGCTTTCATTCGAAAACACGCTGTCTGATCCATTTGTTCTTCCAAATGGAACAAAAATTATTACATGCAGATGATTTTATCATCCTATCAAGATCCAAAACAGGATTACAAAACTGTTTAAACATTCTCTCTTCATATTGTAAAACATGGATGCTAAAAATCAATCCCAAGAAAACAAAAATGATATTCCAAAAACGCCCAAGGAAATCCGTTGACGTCAACTTCAACGTAGGCACCGAGCCAATTGAAATTGTTCAAGAATACACCTATTTCGGTACACGTTTAACTCCAACGGGAAACTTAACTCTTGCAGTCGAACACTTAAAAGAAAAAGCCCTACCCGCCTTTTCTAGTATACGAAAACATACACTTCTCAATAGACTTAATCCCAATACCGCATCCCAGATTTTTGACACAATGATATTTCCGATCTTAAGCTACAACAGTGAGATATGGGGGATGTACACTGAGCAGAATTTTAAAACATGGGATAATTCCCCAAAATTTGGTAAACACTACTTAGAAGTAAACAATAAGGCCTCTAACGTAGCTTCCAGAGTTGAACTTGGACGATTACCGCTAATAATCCCAATTAATCAGAAAATTATGAAATATTTTGTTTATCTAAACAACAAAGATAATGACTCTATAGACAAACAATCTTTCCTCATGTCGAAGAATCTACATTTTATTAATAACTCCGGATTTTATTCCAATTTTATGAATTTGATAGAACAATATCATCTATCCAATTTAGATCCTGAACCTTTAGATAATGATAGAATTAGGCGATATACAACTAATATGAAAGAGAAATATATATCCTTCTGGCGACACAGCCTTGAACGTTCAAAGAAATTAGAATTTTACAAAGTTTTTAAAGATGAATACTTTACTTCTGGTTATTTAAACCAGCTAAGAAACTTTAATGAAAGACGAAATTTAGTGAAGTTTAGAGTAAGTAATCACAAACTTATGATTGAACTAGGTCGATATCAAACCGATCATATGCCCAGAGAAACTAGATCATGCCCATTGTGTAAATCAAATCAAGTAGAAAATGAAACTCATTTCTTGTTGCAATGTAGCAAATACTCTCTACAGAGGCAGACATTCTTCAATCGAATCCATGAAATAATACCTGACATTGAAAGGAAATCAACCTCAGAAAGCATAAAACTTCTCATGAACTCTAACGACTATCATGTGAATAAGCTAGTAATGAAGTTTATTTTGTTGTGTATGAATATGCGTGATACATTGTTATTATCAAGTGAAAGTCATGTGACTTAAGTTCATTAGCATAATGTTAGAGTACTATTGGTCTTGTTTTGTTATTAATTACTATAAATATGCTTTTGCAATACTGTAAAATCTTGCGGTCATGCAATAAAGCAATTTACTACTACTACAAGTAGTGCAGGTACTACAGGTACTACAAGTACTACAGGTACTACTAGTACTAGAGGTAATAGAGGTAATAGAGGTACTCCAGGTACTAGAGGTACTACAAATACTACAGGCACTACAGGTACTACTAGTACTACAGGTACTCCAGGTACTACAGGTACTCCAGGTACTCCAGGTACTACAGGTACTACTGCCACTACAGGTACTTTTGGTACTGCAGGTACTATAAGTACTAGAAACGTACTTACATTCCATAAAGCTGCTATCATACATTAGATATAGAGTGGCTATATTCGTGACGGTTATCATGGACCTATTACCGAAAAGTTATTACTTTACACGTGTTGATTATAAAGAGGCCATACAAGCTGGTCGTAAATAATGTTGCACATTTTTAGCTCTTACTAGTACGCGTACCTGGCAAATAGCTAGCATACAGGTCAGAAGTGAGAAGGTGGATTGCAAATAACCGTCCCACGGACCGGGAGATCTCATAGTTTTTGACGTTTTTTTGCATGTGTCTTAGTTTTATTTTTATTATTATTATTATTATTATTATTATTATTATTATTATTATTATTATTATTATTATTTCTGCAAGGAGAGTTTTGTGTTTTATTTCACCAATATGTTTCTCCCCGTTAATCTTTAATCAACAAAGAAGTTTGATCTGATTCTCTAATACATCAGTCAATTGAAATCCTGGCTCCCTGGCTCCCCGACTCCCGGGACATGCCGGGAAATAGCGGGGATTTAATGCGACCAATGCCGGGATTTAACGCACATTTCTCTTGTTAGTCTCTCTTCCCGCGAATTTTTCACATGTGAATCTCGGTTTTTCTTTAGTTTTGCCTAGGATAATTATAATGTGGTTTAACAATTTTTTGGGTTATTATCAGAGATACCAAAAACGCGATGGTAATCTCGTCAAGCTTATCAACTTTCATATCACTAACATTTAACCAAGAAATGACAGAAAGCCAAAAGTCTTTGGTATAGGCACAGTCATACAATACATGCACCGCATAACTTTTGTGATAAAACCAAGTAACTTAGCTATGAATGTGTGGTGTGCTTCTGAATAATAATTATTCATATTATTGCTCAGGCAACCGAGCTTAGAAATGCAGTTGGCGCAGAGAATTTCATTGCTTGTAATGCGCAATTCTAAACGTAGTGGCGGTCTCCGACTTTCCTTGTTCTGCCGAATAAAAGTCAACTCTCAGCGAAGGGACACGTAGCTACACCGAGGTCATGTCGTTTGTAATCGTGGATTGGAAACCTCAAACGATTTGATTCGTTATACTATTCAGAATTTGTCCGGCTTCTCGCTGAGGAATCGGTCAACGCATGTGGAATTGACACAGCGACATTTTAGCGAGGTTTATCCTCGGGGTGTTCATCTTCGAGTCGGAGAGCGAGGGGACATAGAATTGAAGGGAAGAATACGTCGATTTTTCACTTTTTTGAACTGCTATCTCTTTTCTTGTATCATAAAATGGCCGCGTACAGAAAGCAACATAGTTGCGACGCAACTTTAATAAGGTTAATCGAGGACTGGAAAATAGCTGCTGATAGGAAGGAGTGTGTGACTGTATGATCCACCGATATGAGCAAAGCGTTTGACTCGCTGCTCACTGCTTTAATGCTTCAGAGGCTCAAGGCATACGGCTTTTCGGACACATCCTTAAATCTTGTTTCGAGCTTAGAAGAAAGCGAGTAAAGCTACAAGACCTGCAAAGTGCGTGGAAAGAACAAACAAGGGGATGTCCACAGGGTTTGTCCTTTGGAATTTTATTATGGAATCTATTTCAGAACGAGCTCCCGTCATATGCAGAATCAGATAATCTTTTCATGTATGCAGATGACCATCAAATATATACAACCGGAGGCTCGATTGAGAAAGCTGCTCAAGAACTAAAGAGTGGAACAGAGAAGGTCACGTAGTGGTATAAAGTGAATCTCCTTAAGGTCAATCCCAGCAAATATCAGACTATCGCCATCGATTCGAAGTCCTCTAAAAAGGAGCCTGCAGATGAATTATCGCTTCAAATTGACAATCAAGTAGTGAAATCCTCGGATAAACTCACAACTCTCGGAGTGACCATCGACGGTAAGCTAACATTCAATGAACATATAAAAGGCATCAGCAAAAGAGCTAGTCAAAAAAGTAGAAGTGTTACTGAGGTTACGTTATCTTATACCCTGCTCCGCTAAATTGTACCTTATAAATCCGCTATTAATTGCCTCATCTGACGAACTGTGACATTGTATGGCACTTTTGCAAAGCTTCCGACAAGCGCAAACTTGAACTAATTCAAGAACGTGTATTTTGAGCAGAAGACTGAGTCCTATAGTGATCTCTTAAAAAGAGCCTGCCTCCCTACTCTGTACCAAAGAAGATCTACTTTGATGTTTAAAGTTAAAAACGGCCTAGTACCACACTTTGTTAATAATTAATGATTAACGAAGAACGCATCCAAAAAATGTGAATTAAAAATAAAATGAGACTAGAAAGTTGGCAGTATTTTTGGAAAGCAGCGTTATTCGAATTATAAAGAATGAATTTTCTTCAATTTGCTACTCCGTTCCGATAATTACTCGGGGATCATTTCGGAGTCAGCATGGTCAGATTATGTCGGAAATTTAGTCGTCGTTACATGAGCTGTTTATGCTAAGAATTTAAACAGCTGATAATTTGGCCTTAAAGTGTCACTGAATGTACTGGATATGCCATTCTTTGTTTTAGTTTAAAGGTCAATTAAGTCTCCAAATCATCTTTATTTTTTTGTAAAAGAATTCCAAAGTGATCACACAGTAGACTGTATCGTTTCCTATTCATTTGTGTTCTCTTGTTAAGTTGACGGTCGCTGGAGTGAATGGGGATCATTTCGGGGTCAGCATGGGAAAAAAGGTGGGTCATTTCGGAGTCGATTTGGGGATCATTTCGGGGGCTGTACAGATGCTATCTTCTGGGAGGGCTGCTCGTTTGGTTTACCATGGGTACGACGACAGAAGACACACTTTGAAAACACTTGGTGTACCGCTGCGTTGACTTAAATTATCCAATGCTTCCCACGCAGTGCTGCGATGACGAGACCACAAATAATTGATTAATTTGCTTATGGGATCAACCGGATGGCTTATATTCGTGGCATTACTTTCAGTAATCTTCTTGACTTCTGGATCGTCATCAGGAACCTAGCCTACGGTGAACGGTTGCCGTGGCCACTCGTCCTCGGACTTCCAAAGAAAGTGTGGACCTTCTCTCACTGTTGCTGTCTCAGGATAGTGGTTCCATCCAAACCTCTTGAAGCATCATCTGCTTAGTTCTCTTTTTCTCTCCATACCTCCACTACCCCAGTTCAGTGTGGTCTCGAATTAACTGAAGGCGGTTTGCGACGAACACATGAAAGCGTTTATGTTCGTTTGCTATGTAACGGAGGAGAGTGGTGGAGTCCGTATGATATTTGAATTCTGGGACGCCTTCCACTTCTTTCTTCAGTAGCTCTGCGACGTGAACTGATACGGTGGCAACAGTGAGTTCTAGATGAGGTATGTCCCCAATTAGCACTCTGTCTTTACAGGGAGCTAATTCACATTCACCCTGTCTTTACATGGAGAATGCGGCCATTTTCATTACGAAGGAGGAGAAAAGCGGCTGCACCATATCCAGTAGAACTGGCATTAGAGAAGAGGTGAATCTGTTTAGACATGACGGGTCCAAACTCTTGTGGCTTGACACACCTTCTAACCTTCATTTGTACCAACAAAGGAAGCTCGCTGAGCCATTTAACCCATCGACTCTTGCGTCCTTCCGGAACTTCATCACCCCATCCAGTGTAGCTTGATACCTTGCATTACAGTCGAGAAAAATGCGAATTTTCCTAGGTTTCTTGGGGTGGTAAATGCTGTGGTGTGATACGTGCGACACCTTTATAGGCTCGGCTTCAAAAAGATCATCTGGTACTTTCTGTGAGTAACTCTTCACAATCACATCGTTCACAAAGTTAACGTAATCATTCCGATGGTTCTCATCGCGCAGCATCTTCTTCCTTTGGCAATTTGCTCATTTTGTTGCTTGATCTTTGTTGTTTGGCATGATTACATACTGGATGCTCTCTATTGCTTAATGCTAATTGAACCTTTTGCCCTCCTGAGAGTACCCACTTTCATCAGGACCGATCCTGTGGTCATTGAAATATAATTCGAACATCTGCTGAATTGCTTGAGGGGAAACTACTTCTTCAACTGACTCCACCTCTCGGACAGTGATTCTCTGACTACCGATGTTATCAGTATGCGAAGATTTCTGGACTTGCAAAGGACCACTTAAAGTCCAGCCATGGCCCAATCGCATTGCGCAAGGTCCTTCTCCTTTACGGGGCACTACCTCTAACAGTTCGAGACGCTGCTGCTGGGCAATTACTGCCGATCAACATTCCAATCTCCACACACTTGGCGTGAACTTTAATAGGCATCCTTTCAGCGACTTTTTGGAGATTTTCCCAACAACTTCCGGGGAAAGAATCCGCTGTCTGGTCACTGGCATTTCAATTCCATTATAACACCTGGGTGTCTCCAGAGGATTGTTGCCTTCTATATCAGTTACAACCAGATCATCCATGACAGTAGTAGTTGCGAGACTTTGGCCGTGCATACTTAAGTCTGACGAACTGTCTACTGTATTCGGCTGGCCCCATCTGCAAACACGCCGTAACTTCCTTAAATCTGTCCTTGTTTATAAATGCATCAATGGAATAACACCTTCTTATCTGCTGAGTGAACTTAGGCACGTTCACCAAATCCACTCTCACTTCACCAGACAACGTGATCAGTTGCGACTGTCTTTGGCTGAAACCACCAAATACCAGGGCAGTTTTAGGATCAATGGTGCACGTGCCTATAATTCCTTGCCCTCTAATATTAGATCGGCAACGGACTAAAATAATTTCCAGTCCCTGGCGAAACAGCACTTCAAGCGCCAGTGTGTCCAGTCTCTTTAATTGTCGCGTGTCTCTATGTGACCCTATGTGTTTTATTAGTGTGCTTCTTTCTGTATTGATTTTTCTTGTATCTGTTTGCTTGTTTTTTTTTTACAGGACTCTGTTTAAACTAGCTCTATTTTAATACTAAACCAGATGTTCCTGTATAAATAAGTAAATAAATTGTATCAATATCAATTTTTTCCATAGCATCCAAAGCACATTTGTTTCTCTCTCAGGAAGGCTCTTCTTTGTTGTGATGTCTATTTGGTGAACTGTTGACAGTCATCAGGTCATGGTGCAGTGGGAAGGCTGCAAATTTGACACAAATTAAAGGGTGATTGCTGGAATGATCTGATGACCTGGCCCCATGTGAGGACCCTTGTGTTGTCTCCCTTGTGCTTTGATTGGAGGCTGTTGTTTCCTTTGCCCAGTTCAGCTTTGACATTCTCCCTGCTCACGTGGGAGAGGAATATGTGACGAGCCCAAAGAATGTCTGCGTTGGAGGCTATTTTATACATGGCTTAGACACAACAGTGTATACTTCATTCTCTCAAATTTATATCTACGTTGAACTATTGAGTTGAATTCGTCATTTTTAACAAAACTAAATATTCGAAGCAATGAGTTAGGGATTAGATAAGTCGAGTCACCAGTTTTAAACAGTAGTGATTTCCCTTTCTCGTTTGGTAACTTTCAAAACACGCTTTGCCGATGTCAGTAGCAGAGTGAGATATCCCTGGGATTCTACATTAGTAAGACTGGATCCGCTCAACTTAATTTTTTGGTTGAATTCTGATATACCAATAACGGAGGTTTTGGATAAACAATTAACAATAAAAATTAGCGATAGCAGTTTCGAATGACGTTTCATGTGAGTCATCGAAACGTCATTCGAAACTACTATCACTAATTTTTATTCTCAATTGTTTAATTCTGATATAATATGAACATTAAAATGACTGAATAGCAAATCAGACCTACAGCCTTTGTAAGATGACCATTGACAGTAAATAAATGGAAATAAATCATCAAATATTGATGATGTTTACCTTTGTTTCGAAATAATTACATTGGTGCATGTTAACTTAAGTACTATTTATGCACAGGATTTGTCTTATTTATTCCATTTTATTCAATGTAAAAGAGCCGTAAGAACAGCAACGTGTTTGTTATTTTGAGGTTTAAAATAAGAGAGTAAACATCTGAGAAATTACTCAGTGTAAGGTTTTTTCTAGCAATGAGACACTTAGGGTAACTCAGACTTTTCATACTCATTGCTTGAACACATTAATCCTTATTTTTATTTTACATGTGACATTCAATCAAAATTGCAAGTGTATTTGTTCACATTTTCCTGATTTATTTGTTTATTTCTGTAATGCACAGATGGTGAATGGTCAAGGTGGGGTGTGAACAATATTCAATCAAAACTCCAGATTTATTTGTCACATTTCGCTAATTTATTTGTTCCTTTTTGTAATATGCAGTTCATGGTGGATGGTCGAGGTGGACAGACTGGGGAAGCTGCAGTGTGACTTGTGGTGGTGGATCACGAAGACGCTCACGCACCTGTACCAATCCACCTCCTCGTAATGGCGGCCGTCATTGCCAGGGAAGCCATTCCCAATCACAATCATGCAATACAAACAACTGTCCAGGTGAGAAGACATTCCTCATCTGAATCCATTTTTTATGTCATATTATCTTGAATGTTTTATCTGTTTTTGGCCTATTTAATCCTTTTAATAGTGCTTGCAAACTGGAAAAAATTCAAGCATTCACATTAAGCAGCACCAGTACTGTTTAATACATTAGCTGTCATTTACAATAAATAGGAACAGTTTAGTAGGCGGGTTTTTTTCTCTTTATATCTTTTGAACTTATTATTATTATTATTATTATTATTATTATTATTATTATTATTATTATTATTTGTGCAGTAGATGTTTTATTTCATTTGATTCATTGTAAAAGAGGCATGATAATAGCCATTGCCAATTATAATCATGCAATACATGTGTAAAAACAACTGTTCAGGTAAGAAGGTATTCCTCACTTTATTTTATCTGTTTCTTGTCTTAATTGACCTTTTTTAGTTTTAATAACTGCGCCCAAAATCTGAAACAAATAAGTTAAAAATCTAGTATCTTTAAGCAGCACCAGAATATCAGGTACTGTTCAATACTGATTAGCTGTCATTTACAATAAATGGGCATAGTTTAGTAAGCAGGTGTTGTCTTTATCTTTTTAACCGATTTTGATTCCATGCATCTGAATATTCAAACTCCACTCTCTTACAATGTCATACATGTGGCGTAGCAAATGAGTGATGATCTCAGTGGCATAGCAGGGTTTGGTCCAAGGGCTCAAAATTCAATGTGAGTTTTTTTACTGAGCAGAAAAGAGGTTTCATGCTTTCTCAGGTCAGTTTCTAGTTATGCTTGGCAATTGTTTCGTTAACAGGATAATTTGTCCTTCTTAAACCAATTTGGAGATTATGTCGGAAATTTAGTCGTCGTTGCATGAGCTGTTTATGCTAAGAATTTAAACAGCTGATAATTTGGCCTTAAAGTATCACTGAATGTACTGGATATGCCATTCTTTGCTTTAGTTTAAAGGTCAATTAAGTCTCCAAATCATCTTTATTTTTTTGTAAAAGAATTCCAAAGTGATCACACAGTAGACTGTATCGTTTCCTATTCATTTGTGTTCTCTTGTTAAGTTGACGGTCGCTGGAGTGAATGGAGCCCGTGGAGTCTCTGTACTAAGACTATCACTGGCATACAAACAAGAACAAGAGAATGCGTGAATCCAAAGCCACAGTATGGCGGGAAACCTTGCAATGGAACCAGAGTACTTGTAAGAGAGTGTAAACACATGTCCAGCTGCCATGCAGGTATGGTACTCTAACGTCTTCAACAGCATTGTGCAACATGTTTAGGGTTGCACGCACGAAAATAAACAGTAACAACAACAACTTACTGAAGTTGACGAAATGGTGATGCAATAAAGGAACAATTCTTGGGGTGGATTAAAACGGAATGGTCTTGAGATGTCACTTGGTGAGACATACTTGAGCTACAATGTTTAACTGTGGCTCTTGTAGACATACAAATTTTAGGTGAAGTCGCACACGACCCACAGGAGGCCCAAACGGCCGCAGCTTAGCCCAGCATCTGTAGCATGAAGCAACTGAGAGTATTGCTACTCCCCCTGTATGGAATGCTAGTACAAACACACTCTAAATGAAAATCATGAATGAAGTTACAAGGCAGTCTAAAGTTTAGTGGAGGAAAAGTGGTGGGCCAGTGTTAAGCTCATTGGGCCTTCAAATGGAAGGTCAGAAGTTTGGTTTTTCAAGCTTTGTCTCTGCATCGCGTCATGTTTTTTCCATATAAAACAAGGAGCTGTACTCCACATGGTCTCTCTTCACCCTTTGGAGGGGAGTAGCTCTCCAGTTAATGGGCAAGCATTGCAGCTAGGAAGGAGAAGCTAATAAAATACTCCTAGTTGCTTCATTCTATGGAAACCAGGAGTTAAGTGTCGGCTCTGACTGGACCCCTTACAGTTGGTGTGTGACTTGAACAGCGCAAAGTTTTAAAAATTGCAATATTTTTCAACTAGGCCCAGGTAGAAGGGTCACCCTGAGGGAGCCATCTTTTCATACATATCTTTACAAATCGCGGAATAGTCTGTTTTCTTATTTTAAAACAACTAATTCAGTGAATAATACAGTAGGGCCAGCTTTGACTTGGAGATATCACTTGGTCAGAGTGCATACGTTAAAAATCTTAGCTGACCTATAACAGAGTTTTGTTGGGTATAAGAAATATTAAACGAATATGAAAATGTATCCAGTGCGCCTTTGCTTTTAAAAGAGAAGGATCACTCTCTTGGAAATAATTGTAATTATAATATTTCTATTATTAGAGTTTGCAGTACGCTTTCAGACAAGGGAAATCCCTTCTCGTGGAACTATGGAAATTTACCAAAACAACACCTGGGAAAAACTCTGCTCTGCAAGTTGGGATGATGTTGAAGAAAACTTGACATGCATGGCAATGGGTTACTCCAACAATGGTCCTAATGATAATGGCACATGGTTCAAAGACATGCACGCCTCAAACACAACTATACACCATAACTGCACATCACTGACTCATAACTGCTTGAATAACAGCAAGGAGAAGATTCAGTCTTGTAAAGGTATTAGACCAAGTTACGTTCGTTATAGAAACATCACCATGAAGTCATCTAAGTACAGAATTATTGAATCGAAGGCACGCCTAGCCATCATTCTGCGTACAGATTGCGTTAATCTGTGAAAAAAAAAGGTGGACACTTGGCGCCAAAAGGTAGTCAAGTATCATAGAAGTAGGTAAACTCCTCCTTCCCGGCAATTATTGCCATTCAAGGCCTGTAGCTGTGAAGTTACCAGGATGAATGGGGACTGAGCGATAAGCGTGGCGCAAATTGACCTTGGCCAAGCCATGGTTAGGCTTAAGCATTTTGATTGCATCATCTAGCGTTTGGAATTTGAACTAGCGGGTACCCATGTAGTTGTTAGATGCATAACCACGGGGACGAGAACAAAATTAAGTCACAGCTGCTACTGTGTGCTAGCTTAGCGATCATGCAAGTGAACTATAACTAGGAACTGTGAACTCTAAAGTATATACGTACGCGAATGTACTCTCACTGCCTTGTAGTAAAAGGCTAAATTAGTAACTCTATGTGATCTAGCTCGTGAAGGTACGAAATAAATTGGAGGACGTTTCTCACATGAACCTAGTTTAATGGCCTTAGCTCCCACGAGTTGGCCTTAGCTCCCACGAGTCTCCTTTAGCTCAGTGGTAGAGCATCTGGACTAGTAACCAGAAGGTCATAGGTTCGACTCCTATTGGGAGAACAAGTTATGCAGTACTTTGACCGGTTGATAAAAGGCTTAGTCCCAGTACCCTATGTTTGTAATTTAGAAGGGCATCACCAAAAGACCGATGCCACCCAGGCAAAAATGAAACTCACAAAAAAAAACCTGGCCCAGTCAGTGTTGACCATTGTCAAAAGTTTGGTTTGAGCTTTCAAGAGAAAACTGAGAGATTTAGCATTTCAAAAGAAAATATAACTGGAGCCTGTAGCAAAGAAATGCTGAGCAACAAAACAAGTTGTCATGACGGCCGCTTGTTCCAGCAAGAAACACAATTTGTGAGTTGTATGGCCCAGATGCATCAGATGCAGGAATGCATGAAACAAAGCAATGGAGTACTGATATGTCATCAGTCATTCCACAACAATTCATTCTACAGGTACTCTGACTGGAAACTCTGCAACAGAGTTGCACACACAGATTTCGTAGGCAGACACAGATGAAATTTACACCTTCACACTGTGAGCTTATGTACTCTCGTGACCATACATAGCCTGACCTAAACCTTAATCATAATCAGAGTGCACTTAAGTTGGGTCTCTTTAATATATCTTCAAGTAAACACTTAATTGTGTACTGACATTTGTGCTGTTACTTCACACATTTTAGTTCCTGTACGCTTAAATGGTGCAAATATCAAGTATGGCGGAAGAGTGGAAGTTTTTTACCAGGGGAAGTGGGGTAAGATCTGCCGCAATGAATGGGACCTCAATGATGTCAAAGTTGTTTGCAATCAACTGGGCTTTAAAAGTGCTCTGGCTGAATTCATTGGGTCAGGTATTAAGGATGAGAACATTCCTGTTTTGATGTCCAAAGTGTCTTGCACTGGAGAGGAGTCTGATTTGGCATCTTGCAATCGCACTGATGGACAAAATGAATGCCAAGATGACAAGGGAGCTCAAGCATTGTGTGAACCAAGTAGGTTATTAATGAAGTAACTAAACAAGCCACTCAAAATTGCCGGTGCTAATATCTTCGGATTCCGTAGCATGGTCAATAATTTAATAATTTAGAACTTACTGGTCACTAACAAGGAAGTAAACAAATTTAATATTCTAGAGAGGATTTTATTCAATCTCACTCAGATTGTTTCTCTAGGGAGGGATAATAGCCAACGTTTAGGTATGATGGCTCTCATTGTCGAAACGGTGAAAAAATTGTATTCAATCTCACTCAGATTGTTAGGTTTCTCTTAAGGAAGGGATAACTGCAAACCCTTAGGCAGGATGGCTCTCATTGTCAAAACGGAAAAAATTGTCCTAATGTCATCCGAAATCACAAGAAGGTTGAGGACCTTTTCGAGTACCCACAACTCCTCAAAAACAGATGCATTTTCTTCAGAAATTTGTGTCGCTGAAAGTACCTGATTTTGGTGAGCATGGCACTAGGCTATATCCATACTCCTTCTAAGTTGTTGGCGTCACTGTCGCCGCCAAAACTCACGATACACAAGTTCTCTAATGTGGAGCAAAGCAAATTTTGATTTGTCCGATGTGCAAGCTACTAGACCTGACCATCTCTTTTCCTATTATTATAGCATGACATGCATATTAAATAAATAAATAAATAATACTTTATTTATATAGCGCTAATTCTATCGCTATCTAATAGCGCTAAAGTTGTTTAAACTTACACATCTATATAAAAACGTAATAATTCTGTCTCCTTATAAACATACAAGGGACGTCGTACGGTGACGTGACATCATGACCATCAAAATTACTTACTTACTTAGGCCTATTTACGCCACGAGGCGCATAAGACCCCAGAGATTTCTTTTATTCCTCAAATGTGTAAAACTTCTACCAGTGTTTGGAGGCTTAATTAATTCAGCCTTGGGACTGGATGTCCACTTTTTGTATCCGTGAAAAAGCCAAAAAAGGCTATTTCTGATGTGGTCTAGATGTACACACAAACCTGTGGCCAAAGGTCCTCAAAACACCAACTGACTGGCAGTCCGATATTTTTGACAAGTTCAAGGAAGTCGAAGGAACTTATCCAATCCAAACTATTTATTTTCATTAAGAAGTGTCAGGTGCTTTTCAGGTTGCTGATAGTGAGTTGGGAAAATATACCTAGAATACTTGCAGCTCATGACAAAGGGATCCAAAAACACAAGTCTCCTTTAGTAGCTACAGCATTCATGTAACTCCTAACCCATTAACGGCTGGCCTGTTGCAGAAAAAACACCATTTTATGCCATGAACGCGGCAATCCTGTCTGCTGAAATCCCAGTCTAAAGGTTTACAACTTCCTCTGCATGCGCTCAATTCAAAATTTTGGGAGAGTGTTTGAACGAGAAAACGTAGTACTAGGCGGTCTTTTCGGGTTTTAGTGCTCAGTCCTGTTGTTTTGGTTCTCAACTCGGTTTAATTTTTTTCTGTAGCTGTGTTGGCGGGTTTGATAGTCTTTGCCTGATTCAGAAAAGATTTCACCTAAGCTTTCAGGAAAGAGGAAAGTTTTAACAAGAAGTAGCAACTAGTGCCAAGACCAAATTTTGCTTCAATTTCAAAAGGAAACTTTTTTTCTCTTTAATTTGCATTACTCTAGTCTAATTTCTCTGATCGCTTCAGTTTAGGCACTTTTTGTTAGAATTTCACACCAGCTGGTTATCAAAAACATCTGGTGTCGTTCAAAAATATGATGCCGCTAACTGCACAAACACCGTGGTCCCTCACGGCTGGTTTTGGCCGGCATGACGGTTAAATGGGTTAGCCTGCGTAGCAGGCGTTGCAGTAGCTTGCGTAACAACATGTAACAGGTGTAAACGTGGAAGGGATGGGGGAGCGAGAACGTGGGAGAAAAATGGGAATCTGGAGGCCTAGTCCCCCATTTTTTCTCCCGCGTTCTCGCTCCCCTACCCCCTCCCCGCTTTAGCTTACGCCTTTGGCAGGTTAGCTTGCTTCGCGGCTATTAATGGGTTAAAATAAGGGCAGTCGTCATCTTGAAATCCAGAGAAATCGCAGGGGGAATGGAAAAAACGGAGGGTGGTACGGGTATTAAAGACGTTTATAAGAGGATCACCCATCTTGACATCCCTTCGGTCCCCAGTCTGACTCGGTCCCAGTCTCCTAAGGACTGTAAATTATAAATTCAAAAGGAGAGTTGAGTGACTTACGGACTCTCTTTATGATCTGCGGCAAATGCCTTACTACAATTCAGGGCAAAAAATGAAACATTCTGAGTGAAGCTTAAACATGAGAGGGTGGATTTATGGGATTTTGAGCGAGTCCGATAACTTGGAGAATTTTCATGAAGTGATTAGCGGGAAGGTAAAAGAGTGTGGTTTTGTTATTCACTAGTTTCTGTAGCAATATTTGTTGTGGTAAAATTTCCGTACAGCTCTAGCATAAATAATAATTATTAATGTGCATTCATTTTCAGACTCACGGTATATTCACGGTTGCTTGCTGATCGGAGAAAGTGAAAGTAGTTTAATTTCAGCTTAAGCTTATGGTACGGGGCTGTGAGGATATTTTAGCCAAATAATTTGGCAGTCAAGTCACCACAACTACAAAACCAAATTGATCTTTTGAATTGCTTGGTAATTCTAAACAAACTTCGAGTACTCACAGGAAATTTGAATGAGAAATTCCGTCCAATTTTCCGACTGGCGGGTCTAGCCACAAATAATTCTAGGAGTCACAAACATCGCGGTTTTCTAGTATGCACAAGCTTTGAAAACTTGTTAACTACAAAACCAAAATACTTTTCTGAATTGCTTGGTAATTCTTAACAAGTGTTGAATACCAGAAGAAGAATGAATAGTATCCCACAATCCTTTGCATTTTCAACTATATTATCAAAATCTGAAGTGACGTCATTAGTCTCTTGAGGGATCGATGGAATGAGTTTCACTCAAATGGCGGCAGCTCTCGTTTGTAACGTGTTACAACGCAGAATACTCTGTTTCGTAATAACGCGTCTGGTGTAGTACTACTGAGTATCAATGGAAGAATTTAGTGTTCAGCTGGAAGGTTTTGCCTATGCTGCACTTTATTGCAAGGAAATTCGCTAGAGTTTCCTCGAAAGTTTGCCCAAATGAAGGCTCTGATTGTTCTCGAAGTACATCGATGATCGCTCAGTTGAAGAACAGTTCGTCAGCTCGTGCAGTCCTACTTGATTCAAATAAATCGCAGTTATGACATCACCGTGAGTAATATATTTTTAATTGTCATGTACCGATCATCGATTCGAATTTGTTGCTAAAGACGAGATCCAGCGAGTTGTATCATGTGTTTACCAGAGGATGTTGTTGATGATTGTAGGCAATGTATCCAAAAATCGCTTCCTCGAATTCTTCCTCGAGTAGTTTTTAAATGTACAGGACAGTGGACAATTACCTGGAACAAGTTTTGTGTGAAACTACTTCGACCATTTCAAGTAGAGACATAAATAGTGATATCTGCCCCCCAGTTGACCATACTCGAGGAGAAAGCAACGGCTAATAACTGGTAATCTTCACGGATCCTTTTGAGCTTATCCAACAAAGCACAAGCAATTAATTCACTCCTTGCTCGCACGGAAAGCACAATAAAGAAAAAGCGCAATTGAACTCTACTCTATTACATTTGTCGCGGAATCGCCATGTGAGTTAAAACGTGATACTCGAAACTGTAGGGATTTGGACCATTTTCGAACCTTCAGAAATTTGAAACTGTCTGGTCACTAAGGGTCACTATAGTACAAAGTTGTCCAAACATCTTTTAATTATTCAGATTTTAACTGTTTCTGTAAATTACTCAAGCATAAAGAGACCTATCATTAACTTCGTGCAGCTCATTGAAGCGGTGGTAACGGATGGGGTGCCACATTGTTATTCAAATTATCTAAAAAACCTATTTCTAATGTGCTAAATTCAAAAGAAACAACACCTATTTCATGACGAAAGTTGCAAGTTTGTGTTTTGAAGTGTGCTATCCTCAGCGAAACGCTTTATCTGTGAAAAAATCCAAAGCAAAAACATACAAAATCCACCATTTGTCACAAGACATTCGCCATCTTCATGAAATTCCATGAGGCAAAGGATTGTGGGATACCATTCGTTCTTCTTCTGGTTGAATACTAAATCCCCAGAGGAGGGGGGGGGGGGGGTACTCCGGGTTTCAAGTGTTGGAGATGATCGAAGGTTTTTTTTGGGTTTGAAATTTTCGATTCTGGGATTTTTTTGGGTAGAAAAATTTGCAAGTATTTTTTTGGGTGGTTTGATTTAAGGACGTTCGTGCCAATTGTTTCTGCGCATCCTTACTGCACACGCAATTCACTTCATGATGTCATGCCACGTCATGCATTAAGCGCCCGCGCTGTTGAAAAAATGTGGAGATATATAGGGCTAGTGGGCACTTTCATATCTATGCACAGGTTTATTACTTTAACTCTGTTAAATGTTTGGTGACCCCATATTTTCTTTTGATAGATCACTTTCTTTGTCGATTATCTGCATTTTGTGAAAAATTAAAGAAAATCTGTATTGTAGAAGTTTGATTTTTTTCAACTTTTCTGCCCTCGCATCATCGAGTTCTACTATTATTGAAGCTGCACGGCGTTCATTAAAGTCAATCTTAGAGGTTGAATTTAACTAAAAGGATGACACCGGTTCAAATTATTTACTTAACAGACCCACTTAAGTAAAATTTGACTAAGAAAGTGGGTCTACAGCGAATCATTTTTAATATTTTTCAGCTAACAAGCACTGAGGCCATGTCGAGTTACGAGGGCCGATTTGTCAAAATTGGGGTAGTTTTTGACGCGCTTGATTTCGAAAACGAAGTTGGTGACCCCACAATTTTTTTCCATTTCTGACATAGGTAACTCATCATCTGACTGTAGCCAAAGTATGAAAAAAATCTGTATTGTAGAAGTTTTTCGCGCGAACGTCCTTAAGTAAGGATTTTGGGGGTATTCGAAACAATCTGAAGGTTCGTGGTAGTGCCCACATAGCCTGGCCCCGTAGTTCCGCAGGGTGGTCTTGTTTAGAGTTGTCATTCACAATATTATTGTTGAAACAGAAGATGTTCTTGGGTGTCTCTAGTGTTGTTAGAATGACTACCAGATGAGGAAAAGATAAATTCAGATTGTATGATGAATAAACAAACACAAACATTCTATTTCTAATTTTTTTTTTCTCGTGTTAAATTATTTAATCCTCTCTGGAAATTTTTAAGGCTCAGAAATTCAGCATGGGTTTTTTGGGGGGTTAATTTTTAGTCCAGGGATTTTTCTGGGTTTTGTTGGGAGCCCTAGGGATTTGTTTGGGTTTTGATTTTGGCCGCCATTCGATCATCCCCGACACTTGAAATCTGGAGTACCCCCTCTGGGACTAAATCAGAACATTAGAATGAGCATTTCTGTTGGAATCCTTTGAAAGTTTCGGACTGCTAAGTATTTAGTCTTAGAAAAATCCCTACCCGGCTGCTGGGTATCTAGACACTACCTTATTCATGGGTAGGAATATTTTCTTATTCATAACTGTTAATTTTTGACATGAAGGATTATATTGATAAAGGTCTTTCATGATCATTGGTTTCTTAAAAAGGAACTAAACACCAGTGGCAAAATGTTCAGCACTGAGTTGAAGTTTTGTTTTCTTTTTTCATTTAATAGAAAACAGAAAAACATTGGAAAAGAAGCAATATGTTGTTAACATTGGCAGTGAAGAAACAATTCCTTGCTCCTTGCTAAATGAGACAAAATATATCAAGTGGTATGACAGCTTGGGTCAGGAACTCAAGCCAATACCAGGAAGGATTGAAATGTCTGGCAATACATTAACAATAAAGAATATTATGCTGTCTGATGGAGGGACATATCAGTGTCAAGGATTGACTTACATGCGTGCCTACACTATCTATGTAACTGGTGGGTTAAGTTTTTTGGTATAATATTCAGTACTTAAATGATTGGTAATTAAATACTCTTCACCATTGTCAGGTGCAATGGTGGGTTTTCCTTTTTGCTATATATATTTTTTGCGATTTCGAAAACACAAAAATGTCAAGAATTGATGTAGCTCAAGAACCGGGTGGCTCACGAATTAACTCCAGCTTGTAAGGGCCCGTCTTTGATAATCCACAGTCCACAGGTTTTCTTGTTACCAATATTTACTGCAAACGAGCTACAAGTAAGTAATGTAACTATTATTTATAAACATTAATTTTTGTAAAAAAATTAAAATTCAGAACTGATAAACGAGCTGAAATATACCTGTATCCAAGCAGACTAATTATTAAGAGCATTTCATCTTCACGAGTTAGCCCATAGGAGCCTTTGATTGAAACAATTCACCATTGTTTATTTTACCTGCCAATATTTTGTTAGTCAAATGCATGAGATTTTGTCTTCATATTATGTGGATTTCTGAAGATATCCTGGCGATTTTGGAAAATTGCCAACACATTGAAACATGCAATGGTATTTACTTTGGTCTCTGATAAATTAAACTACTGGATGGGAAGGCAAAAGCACACACAAAAAAGTGACAAGGTGCTAAGAGGAACAGGATCAGACACTCAGTGATAACAAAGAAAATATTGTGAATGAAAATTTGCTCGGTTCCTAAAAGAGAACTGAATTGCTGCGGCACTGCAATCCCATGCCTGGCCCATTTCCTCATTTAGGTCCAGTTACTGAACATGTGTGATACCACCTCGGAAAAAAGAATACCAGCAAATAGAGATATTGTAGTTGCTATAATGAAGAGGCGATTTACAAGAATTGTTATTATTGATAAGTTGTTCTGTGATTTATTTTTCAATTTAGAAGCCCTTTAAAACGTCATCCAATTCACTTTTGGTATATGTGTAATTAAGTGTTTCATGGCTGAATTGCTTGTTCCAGCGACGTTGATTTCGCCAATCAAGGCATCTCATTTTTTCTGTTTCTACAGTGAAAAATCGCCTGCATGTGTGGCCAAAGTACTGGCTGTCAGTGGCAGCTGGCTGCTATTTTGAACCCTGCTGGTACACCCAACAAGAAAATTTTAGCAAAATACTTGAAACATCATTTTCTCAGCTTTCTTCGATTGTTTCAGAGCTTTTTAAAGGCATATTTGTGCAAGCTAATACAGGTGGATCTGTTCGGCGTTTTTAGGGAAGGATTACGCAGTAGTAGTCGTAGTAGTGGTAGTAGTCGTATTAGTAGTGGTAGTAGTCGTAGTAGTAGTGTTAGTAGTAGTCGTAGTAGGCACAGGTTAGGAAAGCTGAGAAATTTTAAGCCAAACTAGACTAACAAGTAAGAGACATCACAACACAACACAAGATGACACAATACAAGACAGACAACAAAACGCAATGCAACTCAACCAGTCGAGGTAATGTTGAGGAAAGGGGGAACATTTAACAAGAAATAGCAGCCAGTGCCAAGATGTGTTACTTTGGTCAAATTTCTCTGATTGCTCTAGTTTAGTCATCTTTCATTAGAATTTTGATTATCAAAAACATCTGCTGTCATTCAGACTGGTGATGTCACAAACGCCCACACAAATTACATAAGCGGTTGAAATTTATAGTCAAACATGAAAACCGACACCAATTTGTGTATTAATCAGTTGAAGTTAGTCAGACAACAAACGTGGTGCGGTTAATTCGCTTGCTGAGAGAATTTTGCGTCTTTTCTGGAAATTCTCGCAAAGTGGATCTTTTCAATTTAAAACCAAACTGGGCACATCCTTGCCAGGAAAGTAGTACAGAGAAATGGTGCGGTTTTGACTTTTTGTAACTTCGCAGGTGTTCCATGATGGATGGACAACAGTTCTCTCATCACGTATTAATATATGTATAGATTACTTCATGTAACTTCTTGAACTTGAATAGAATAAATTTGTAGAGCGCTCAACTCTTAGAGGAGCAGTTATAATAATGATCAAAAGTAGAAAGATTTCAATTCATCGTTTTATTGCGACAACGCTGTTTCGTGTGATCAAAGGACGACCACACTCATCAGGCAATATCAACGAATGACCGTTAAAATACATAAACTGGCAATAAAAGGCTAACTTAAGGTTGCTATGCGATATAAAAACAGTTGCTATGATATATAAAAACTATGGGATTTAAAAACAGAAATTGCGTGTACTAAAGATTGCGTTACTTAATCACAAAGTTCTTGAGCAGGTATCTGTTTCTGTGTGGGCACGAGCTTGCTAGCTCATTTCGCATTACTTCATGTATACATTTCTATCTCTACATGTATCTTCTTCCCTGGAGTAGCTAGGTATCAAGTAGAAGGAAAGTTTTGTTCCTTTCTCCTGCCACTATCCTTTTCTTAGAAATGAAAAAAGCATGTTGCATTGTACATTTCTCCCATGTTCTCAAATGCGTGACATGTTGTAAGAAAATGTTGTACATGTACATGCAGGTTTTGTCTTTTTCATTTGTTAATCATTAAAGATAGCAATGAATGAAGCTTAACCTTTAGGGTGAATCACCAAATTACGTTAAATTTAATCACTAATCTCTTCAATAATGGTAATGTTTTGAAACAGTGACACTTGTAGTTCCTCTATACCTACTCAAACCAAGTTCCCCTCGTTTCAACAGCGGAGTTTATTGAGGTAAACAAACAGCAGAAACTTACAAGTGGCAAGTCTGGCATGATACGATGTGTTGCCCAAGGAAACCCAGCTCCACAGTTTGAGCCATGGAGCAGAGAAGATAGAAAACCACTTGGCAAGAGGTTTGAGCAACTGCCTAATGGGAGCTTGCACATCAATCCAGTCAAATGGCCGAGAGATAGCGGGACTTACACATGTACCATAAGACAAGCTAGAGGAGAGGGAGGGAGCATGAGAAAACTGCAAACCATTGATCTTTCTGTCATAGGTGAGTATTCTAAAGGAAAGAATAGAACAGGGTAGCCAACTTTTTCAGTTTTATGTTTGTTAATAGGTTTCAATAATAACATTCTGCCACATAGTTAACAATAATAGTTGTTACAGATGCCTTCACTATTTGATTACTCAAGGACCTACAACCAGATTTCTTGGTTCCATGCTGAGCTTGAAAAAGGCTGTCTGCTGTGTTTATAATTTTCTTTGGCGGTATATTCTGTCACATCCACAAAGAACTCCTCTTGAGTGTCTTATGTGCGAAAACCTGCTAATGTGTTTGATTACAGTTTGCTTCGCTTGAATTGGTTAGATATGTAGGTAGTGAAGACTTGTCAGTCACGTTGACTCACTTAGTTCACCAGCTCGCAAATTGCAGCTCTGCCACCAAGTTACTCATGCAAAAAACTCACTAAGTGAGCCTGCTTGCAGGCTGAAAAAAATGTTACACTTCATTTTGGGTCATATTTCTATTTGTGTATGGATTAAAGCCTCTAAAACTAGCAAAACTAAGAATTAATAATCCGGACTCCCTGTGGAGTCTGACCTGACTCGTAAGTGACCACCACCTCCTCCTCCTTGGATGGTCACGTACGTGAGTTTTAACTGTATACATTAACTGTATACAGGAAAAAAACTTGCCAAATTTTGCTGAACACACAAGTAAATTAAGGTTTCGTGGTTGCTCTGGAATTTGAATGCTTGATAGGATTAATGGCGGATTCTACACGGGAACTTAATTAGGGCCCACTGAGCCATGGCTAAGGAGAAGTTAATGCCATGTAATTGCATCATTTTGGTGATGTGAGAGTTATCATTTTTATGGGTTTGAACTTCTTCTTCACCCATAACCCAAAATATGGTGTCATCGGACCACACCCACAATCACATGACTGTTTAGGGATAAAGAAAATGTCTAACATCTATGTTTTTCAACTTATCAGTACATACTGTGCACATCAATTGCTAAATGAACTTCTACTAATGCATCGCCTTGAAACTTTCTTGAAAACTAAAGTTTTACAGGACATTTATTTGAAATTTTAAAATAGCCCCAGCTTCTTCAGAAAAGCATAATTCCAAATAACAGGGCATAGAAATACTGCAGAACTAGCATAAAACCGTTAAACGCCAGAAAAAAAAAGTATCCAAAGTAAATCTATGAAGTAAACAAGTTTAGTAGGAGTTGATTTATTTACACGTGTCTGGATTGCCCCAACACACAACACCTACCTTGTGTGAACCAGGTCAAGCCATGCACGCTTTGTGTAAACCTTCAATGGACAAAATAATCATTCACACAACAATTCGTACTAAAGTGCTTCAAAACAGAACGAAACCATCAACATTTTGCTTTTCAACTTTGAGCCGACTTAGGGAATTTTAATTTTGCCTTCATTTGTTGATGTTAAAAAGAGGATTTTCCTTTGAGCTCTGTTTATTTTTCACCCACTGATTTGGTATCATAAAAAGCCTATTGGAAGGCATTTCTCATGGCTCAAAAACAAATATTTAGCCTTTTGTTTTTCACCGGCCATGTGATGCTTTTCTTCAGGTGCCAGTATTAAAAGTTATGTTTGGGTCGAGTGGCCTTTTTAAACCTTGTTTTTGGAGTTCAAAAGCACAAGAAGAAAATATAGAGGTGTGAAAACTTCTCAACGAAGAAATGCTTATGTGCTAACATACTCAATCATTGTGCACTGCATGTTGCCATAATTTTGAACAAAACCATGCTGTAAACAGAAAACAAAACAAAACTTCCCAATCCAAACTTCACGTATAGTTTGAGGCAGAACTTCTGATGTGAGGTTTGTAGGGTAAACTAATGGTAAAACATGAAAGCACAACTGAAGATCTTTTATTTGAATGGTCACAAACTGAAACATTAGAACCGCCTTATACAGCTGTGGATACATGCATTATTCATATTAATAAATTAATAGCGTACCACAGGAAAGTACATTGCTCTTTAGAGCTTTCTTTTTTATGGTCCCACTCAAGGAATTCAAACCACAATCTGAAGTGGGACGGCTCATGCTCAGTTAAGCTTTGAAAATTCCTCCACAGACTGAAAAGTTAGAATCATAGTTACTGTACTGACTCTGGAGGTTTGGCTTTGGGCGTGAAAGAATAGATGCACCTCTAGCAGTGATTGCCTGGCCACGCTGTGTGATGTCTGCTTTATATGTTTTGAAGACAGAGAAAAATGCAGGCAATGTTTTCATTAAATACAGTGTACACTATGTACATAATGGCCAACACAGGAAAACCTTGTAGAACTGAAAGATGGCTTGATCCAGACCCCTGAAGCCTGGGTCTGTCTAATTAAGAATTAAACTGGTTTTTTTTTTCCAAAAAATAGAGTTAATTATTAATATTCTCACTTTTGACCTAGATCTAGCTTGCAATATGGAGGCTGATGTACTGGGGAAATTCCATTAAAACTATTTGGTTTTAAAAAGATTCATCACCTATGCCTTCACTGCAAACTACTTGTAGCTCTAGTTTAACCACAAGAATGTAAATATTCTCTTATAATGATCTGTTGTAAAGGACTGAGAAGATAAAAACAATGACACTGAACAAAGATCAAGTCATCTATTCACACAGTGCACTTACAAGGCGTTATTACCATTTTTTGTGCAGACCACTTCCTAATAATCATGCCATCATGCTTTTAACAAAAACCTGAAATGGACTTTTCAAAGAGGTGCTTATTAAAAAGGGAGGCAACTATTAAAATAGTCAGTAATATCAACATTAATTTTTGGGATATATGATGCTCTTCAAGTGTCTACAAGCTCATAATAAGATACTTCGGATAAAAGTACATACATTGTAGCAGTAATAGTGCACAGTGGATATATTGTGGCCAGACATGCCTATCTAAGCAGAAAGCTAGTGGAGGAAAAAATCTTTTTTATAGATATATTTGATGTGCTAGAGCATCAAATCTTTTAAAATTAAAAAAAAAAGCTAACTTAGCTTACATAGAGAATGTTTTGGCCAGGCACTCATACAGGTAAAGATGATTTGTAGTCACTCTTGTCATTATGTACAAACCTCAGTTATAATACAACATATTTCTCTACTTCCTTAGTTCCCCCTGACATACATCTATCAGGACCAAAACAACCTGTGCGAGAAGGAAGTAATGTCAACCTGAATTGCAGCATTGAAGGTGATCCAAAACCAGAAATACACTGGTTCAAAAATGGATCTTCTTTAGATGAACAGAACACGGTATTGCTCCTAACAAAGGTTAATGCTGCAGATGAGGGAAAATACACCTGTAAAGCAGAAAATGAAGGCGGTTTGGCTGAAGACAGCATTTATGTTACTGTTGACAGTAAGTCTTAACATTTTAATGATTAACTAATAATAATTCTAATCTAGGACTTCCAAATTGTTTTGTGTACAGAATACAGTCTTTCTGGGCAGGTTTTTAAATTTTTTTTTGTTCTATGACCCCCAGTCAGTAATCATTGTGATAATGACTGTCTCTTACAGGCAATAAATTACATTAATTTTTGTTTTCCAATTATCAATAATTTGGCACCAAGACCAACAATATAAATTGCATTTGGGGACCAACATTTGGGGACCATCCTCAACTTTTGTTGTTTACTGAATATTTAGCTCTACTTAACAAATTAGATGAGTTATCTGAATAATAATAAACCAGAACCCTAGAAATGAAAAAAGAAGCATTGTTGTCCTAGAGGACGAGGAGATAGATGCATTTTCAACAATTCGGGCTAAGAACACCGTAAAATTTACAGTTTGCCATTTGGTTCTTGAGCACCTGAAACCTGGATCGGTATGGCAAAGAAATCAAGTTCACGTGCCTCAAAAAAGACAACATAGTGTAGGAGATCCTAGAACTCTTGAAGCACTTTTTTCTGGAGATAAGGGTTACCCAAAAAGAAACTTTTGACAAAGAAAATGAGCCAGCAACCTTTAAAACGGCATACCGCAAAGCCTAATGAGATATTTTCTGGTCTGACGCAAAGGTGAAAAATTCGATATACATGTATAATGGAGACGATGCAAATTTACACAAAAAAACTGTGTGCAAAGAGAAAAAAAACTGAAGGCGGCTGGAAAAGGATGTCGTCCAAATAAAGCACACCCTTTAAGTGAAAACCAGGAGGAGAAGCTAGTGGAGTGGAGCTGTCAGTCTTCAAAACCCTCAGCAGGTACTGCTACATCTAGTCTGGTGGAACATACAAATGCTCGGGATGCGAGGAAAACAAAAACAAAACCCACTTTTTGCCTCATCACAGGACAGCCGCCAATTCCCCCAAGCACCTTCCCCCCCCCCCCTTCCAATGTTGTTGGCTAATGTTTTGGACATGTTACCTGTAGCGAAACAACATTGAAAGTGGGGAGGGGTGGCAGGAAAAGTAACTGGGGGCCTGGAAGCCAAATTTTGCACGTGTGTAACATTTATGTCTCAAGTGTTTCTGCAGGCAATGTAGCTACTGTAGGCTAGTTTGTAGCTCATTTGTAGCTCATTGTAGGTCATTTTAGGTCATTGATGAGCTGGTCATTGTTGGTCACTGCTGGTCATACCTTCCTTTAGTAACTACAGTATAATGCTGATTACAGGTTATTTGTCATGTAAGAATGTAGTTTCATGTTTATTTCTTGACCAGTCCTGGGAGCTTAAATTGAAAGAATTAACCTACTCCTTTGGCTTAAAAGTGTTAATGTCAGCTGACTCACTGTTTTTTCTTCTAGTTCCACCCAAAGTGAACCCTGAACTCAAGAATCAGTCTGTTCCATTGAACTCTCAATTTTCAATGACATGCATTGAGAGTGGTGATCCTACACCAATTGTCAACTGGACAAAGAATGGAACACATCTTGTAAACACTAGCAACACAGTGACCATCAGTCATGTCTCATTTGATGTTGAAGGCCAATATGGATGTTATGCGCAAAATAGGGCTGGAAAAGTCAACAAAACTATTTGGCTTGATGTAACAGGTAAAAGTAATATAATGATAGAGTTCTTGTTGTACATATAAATAACCTGCATGTGGGCTAAGCTGTTGTATACAGCTATTTCAATAAAGGTTGTCAGATCAACTCAAGCTTATGGGATGAGACCAAAGGGTAGTACAGGCTGTATGGGTAGTTATGAATCAATCTTACTTTCGCAGTTGTCAGAAGTTGGTCAGGAACTTTGAATTTCCCAGAGCAAGAAAATAAATGATCGCCATCCCATTGTTGTCAATGGCAATCACGATTCGGCTTTCAATTGTCGGTAGTTAGTACTTGTTATAAAGGGCGAAAATTTTTAAGATGTTGTTTTTCTAACTTCTAGTTTACATACCATGCACGTGCTCCACATGCATCCATGTATATGTCTAAAACTGTGCAGAAATATATTTTATTATAACATATTATTGCTGTAAACGTGGTTTGCTTCAGGTGGCCGTGCGGCTCAAGTGTTAGCTACACTCAGTAAATTAAGGCTGCTATTAACTAGAAAGAAAGAAATTTCATCACTTTAAACCATTAATGGCCATGGCGGCCAAAACCGGCCGTAAGGGACCACGGTTTTTGTGCAGTTTGTGACATCAACACTTTGAGTGACAGTAAACGTTTTTGATAACCAACTGATGCACCAGGCGAAATTCTGTATACTGTTGTAAAGCAGGCATGGTACTGCTCATTTTGGCCATACAAATTCCATATTACCTTGTTCTGGCAATGTTAATAAAATTTATTAATATTATTGACATAGCTGTAAGTTGTGAATTTCATAAGACCCTATTTGCAGATAAAATATCTATAATCGACATGTGTACTGGTACTTATTAATAATTTTGCTGTGGCAGATGCTTTGAACATGCTAATGTAAAAACTCACAGCCCTGTTGTTAAAAACGTGCAAACTCAGAGATGGTAATTTTTAGTTCAAAGTGAAAGCAAAAAGATCGAAACCTAGAAGGCTGCCATGGCAACAGCATGTTATGCATAATTATGTAACTACGTTTCTTCCAGTACAAATTACACCCATACAAAGCTTCACTTCCTTTAACCCATTATTTTTTCCCATTTTTTCTGGAGACATCCTCAGTTTTGTGCTCTGTCTCTATCTGTGCAATGTCCGCCTTATGACTTCACCAGTCTTGTAATTATTTTGCATAATACAAAAACGTGACTATCTCTGGAAAGAGTAGCCTCCCACGCAGTCGTTTTTAGGAGAGTCGTATTTCACTCCCCTCCACAAACGCCTGCTTACCCGAGATCAACATTCCTTTCCACCGCTTAGCCAATCACATTGAACCTACTCACGTCCGGTAGGTTGACCTTCACCGCAGGACGCTTTTCCCGAGAATGGAGATGAACAAGATAAAATAGCATGGCGGAGACAAATGATCTAGATAGAGCCGTTAGCACCGTGTGCTCAAAGTTCAAGATTTCTCGGTTAAATGCATTCCAGATGAAAGCAATCTCCGAATTTGTGAAGGGAAAAAGCGATATCTTCGTTAGTTTACCAACTGGCTGTGTTGACACTGGAGTTGACGTGGAGAGTGGAGTGCTAAACGCTTGTCTTACGAGTTCAGCACCCGAGTACTGTGGCGATGTGCATGCCAAAGGATTTCCGAAAAATACAGTTGGACGACTGTAAAAAGTACAAGTGGTAGCGACTTGTTCGGGAGTGGTTGAACTTGTAATGAGTCAGTTAACTTGAGTGATTTCGCCGCTGATGCTCGCTTTGTTGTTGTCAAATGTGTGATGTTTTTGTCTCCGATCCCAACAACTTGATCGGCTCTTTGCCGTTTTTCCCTTCGATTTATTGATTGGTAAATCCCACAGATCTCCTCTTTGATGCTTTCCAAATTCTTCTTTGCTTTTTCAAGTCGCTGAAGTCTCTTTTAGCATTTCGCGTTGCAAATAAATAATTCGGATCCAGGTGCGATGTTTGCTGATATTTTCACAGATTGCTGTCTCGATCAAGCGAGGAATCTCAACTGCACTTTTCCCGAAAATTCTAACCCTCCCAGCAGATGACTGAGTCAAAGTGTCACACAAAAAGCACTTGTATTCACATTCAATAATTTTTTCAGTGTTTCAGCATCGTAACGAGCCATGCCATGCATATTCCAACTTCACAGCGCCCGCATCTCTCAAGGAAGAATTCGCGGGAAATTTACAATGCTTATTCTGATTGGTCATTGTAAGACAACACCTCACTGTTCATTGGTCGGATTGCAATGCGAATAAAACAATGGGAAAGGAATGTTGATCTTGGGTAAGCAGGCATTTGTGGGGGGGGGGGGGGGAGTGAAATACGACTCTCCTAAACACGACTGCATGGGAGGCTATGGAAAGAGAGGAGATACAACAAAAACTGTCTTTGAGAACCCAGGCAACCAGTGAAGCTTATAATTATTACAAATGTACCAGCTATGTGGCAATATAATTTGCAGCTTTATTGAGCAATAATTTGTTGGTCTATTTCATTAGTCTCTCCTCAGGTTTCTGTGTTTCCAAGAAACCAAACTGTCCCTGAAGGCAAAACAACCAACATCAGCTGCAATGCTACTGGAGTCCCAAAGCCAACATTATCCTGGCAGTTTAATGATGGAGACCTTCCTTTAGGTGCCATTGTAAACGATACTGAGGAAGGATCACTCCTTCAGCTGCCAAACACTGCAAAAGGCATGCAAGGAATGTACAAATGTAATGCAGCAAACAAAGCCAGTGCAGCAACTTCCATTGCAATTGTGCATGTGTTAGGTAATATTTATTTAATGCATTTGCATTAGTGCATTTTTTTGCTGATGAAGTTCTCTAATCTCATTATTGTAAATTTATCAGTAACGGGTTGTGCTAAGGCAAATTCACAGCTAAGGGCTGGAAAAATGGATGCAACATTATCCAACGTCACTACTGTAAATGCAACTTTGTTGAAGTGGTTGAGGTGGTAAATGTCAATTCTTCTTTAGATTGCTGCATTTACTGGCAAAACAAATAACTTAAAAATGGGTTTGTAATCTTTATGGATTCTTTGTTCTTATAATTTGTCTTTTCTCTTGTAAATGCAACACAGAAAAACCCACTGCAGAAATAACACCAAAGTCCTATCCCACACTGGTTGTAGGTGACAGGCTAGAATTGACTTGCGAAGTCAGTGAATCAACAGCGGAGATCAAATGGATGAAAAATGGAGCCTCAGTATCACCAAGAGCTGACATCAGTGAGAATGGTTATGTTAGCATTCTTGTTATTGAAGGCATTGAGACTGATGACAGTGGGGATTATTCTTGTGAAGCACTCAATAAAGCAGGCTCCATGTCTTCTACTGTGCAAATCAAAGTTAGGGGTAAGATATTGAATCTGCACAATGTTTTAGTGTCATTTTCACAATGGACAACATATTATCTGACAACAGAAAGAATGGCACAAAGTGATTCCATGTATGTGGAGGAACATGTTATGCAGGGCTTCTGAAATTTCGCGCGGTCGCGGAGCCGCGAAATTCAGGTATATCCGCGAAATCCCGCAAAATTGACAAAAACACGTGAAATACCGCGAAATTCGCTAGAAATTCTACTAAATACATGTCGGTACAACATATTTGAAACTTATCTTGGCTATTGGAGCTGTTTACTTGCCGTAAACTTGCAAATTTATCTTGAAATTTCGTCACTGCCAGGAGTAAACATCGTACCAAAACTACCAGGCGTTCTTAGATTAATGTTGCGAAAACCTGGGGACAATACACCCCAGGCAGTACGAAAGACACAATAAAAGAGAAGACTTTTCGTTGACACTATACGGAGTGTGAAAGGAAACTGCTGTCTGTAGTAATGCAGGCACACGTTTAATCGTACACGACTGGATTACACGACGGGCGACCCTAAAACGCGGAATGGCGGAATGGCGGAATGACGGAACGGCGGAAATCACCCTATATCCTAAAACGCGGAATGGCGGAAAATCGCCCCATATCCTAAAGAGTGGAACGGTGGAAAATCACCCTAAATCCTAAAACGCGGAACAGCGGAAAATCACCCTGAATCCTAAAATGCGGAACGGCGGAAAATCACCCCATATCCTAAAACGCGGAACGGCGGAAAATCACCCATAATCCTAAAACGCGGAAAACAAAAATAGATGGCACTGATTCAACTGCAAGGTGTCCCGCGACCCCTCACCTGTACAGCCCGAATTGTAACTAGCTTCATATTCCCATACCTCACCGCCGCCTTCAACAGTTTACTACCGTAAAACACAACAGAAGACATCTGCGGATCTTGCACTTCTCTTCGTGATTCTCTTTTAATTTTCAAAGTCACAGAGACAAAAATAAATTAATGAAAACGATAATTTGGACTGTTTTTTCTGTTTTTTCTGTAGTCACTCAATCGTTTATCAGTCGATTCATTAATCAAGATATGTTCTTCTTATACTAAAATGCTAAATACTTGTACTAAAATCAGAAATATATTTTGATATTTTTATACAGTTTCATTAGCCGTAAATAACTTTGTCTACTTAAACAAAGTCCAAATTACAATAATAAATCATAAAAAAACATAAAAGTCATAAAAATCATACTGAGCTAATATTAACGTAACACGAACTTTAACAGGAATTACTATTACAGGTAATAGCAACTGTCCATATATGCTGTGCTTTGTGTTTCGTAACCTAAGCCTAAAAAAGCAATGGATTAATTTTGGAAATTCAATCAATATGAAAGGAAAAAATCGAGTGATTGAATCGAACGATGGGCTAAAAAGTAACAAAACTATACTTTAACTATTTAGTTTGGAAAAAATGAATAAAAATCTAATAGGATTGCCTTTGTTATCGACACTCCCTATACCGATAAGCTAATAGAACTGAGAATACAATAAGGGGTGCTGAATGGTACTGTAAGAACGGGTATCAAAAAATTGTTATACGATATCCAAATTTCGGAAGTGTTTTTAATGGGTCGCTAGGTCTCGTTTTAGTGTGTTTCTTTCCGTTTCGCTGGAGTTGAAAACGTTTTGCCCGACATCGGATGAGTCATGGAATTTACCATTCGCCACCCTAGAGTGGTATACTACAAGACTAAGAGAGTCGATTTGGCCCCAAAAAGCCAGTTCTCTTCGTTTTAAAATACTGTCACAAGACGGTTTACTAAAATATGATAAAAATAATTAAAATTGAAAAAGAACTAAAGGAAATTGCTTTCTGTAAATAAACTAAAGTGATCCCCTCTTTAGCAATTTAAACTAAAGTGAACCCCCTTTTAAAGCAAATAAATCAAAATATATTTACCCAAATATTAAGATGACGAAGATAACCTAGGAAAATAACAATATCATGCACGAGATATAGTATTATAGAATGCGTTATGTTCTATTTCTTGAGGGTGGGTCTTCACAGGACCGTGTATAAGCAGGTTATGTGTATGTATGTGTGAGTCCAGCATTGCCATCTCGTCACCGGACATCAGTTCTCAAATTTGTGCCTTTGTTTTGTTGCGTGACAAAAAAAAATGCGCTTTTCGGCAGCTAAAAGCAACTATTGGCAAGAAACATTGTATCATCCACAATGTGCAATGTGCAAATTAAAGTGACCACTCAAATTTAACGTGATTTATGACAAAAAGTAATTAAAACCTACTCAGATCGATCCGAAAACAAAGCCAGTTATTCGAGATAAAAAGGTATTTACCTTACCAGAAAGTGACTGGCTAGCTGTCAATTCTGTTGCGTCGTTGACAGTGCGATCAAATTGTATTTCGTGTCTTGTATCACTGTATCACTTGGTGTAAAAGCAATGGCATAATGGTGACTGCGGAATGTAATTTATACGTTATATACTCTACTTTACTAGGGGATCGTTATTTTAAGGGGTCAAAAACTGTCAACTTTTCAGACAACATAATGAAAATAATGCCAGTACATAAAAACCGTGAATTTTTGTTTATCAATGTCTTTACATCACGCCATTGCTGTCTATATCCTTTGGGTCCAACCCAATTTTCCATCTATCTGTCGATGATAAGTATTGAATGGGTCGCTACTATCGGGGGCATCGTTACTTTCGTTACTTTCAGGGATTTATTAGCTTCCTCCAATTTTTAACGTTCCACGTTTTAAGATTTATGGTGATTTTCCGCCGTTCCGCGTTTTAGGATATGGGATGATTTTCCGCCGTTCTGCGTTTTAGGATTTAGGGTGATTTTCCGCCGTTCCGCGTTTTAGGATTTAGGGTGATTTTCCGCCGTTCCGCGTTTTAGGATATGGGGTGATTTTCCGCCGTTCCGCGTTTTAGGATTTAGGGTGATTTTCCGCCGTTCCGTCATTCCGCCATTCCGCGTTTTAGGGTCGCCCTTACACGACTGAAGACACAAGAATGTTTTGACTTCACAGATGGATCTATTAAACCTTTGATCTAGAAAACTCTTGCCTTGTAAACTACAAAGCAACACAAGAGAGCGATGAGGGGAAAGAAGTTTATTGCGTTGCTGTTGCCTTCAGAACTGTGTTGGATGAACTTTTGTGTTTCTTTTTTGCCCTGAATTTGACATCCTTCCAATATTTTTGTCAGGAATCTTTCTTTTTTGCTTTCTTGTTTGCTTTTCAACGAAAATTTGCCCCTAAAATTCCCGCGAAAATCCCGCGAAATCGGCCGTTTTCTCCGCGAATTTGTCTCTTCAAGTCCCGTGAAATTTCACTTTTTTTCCCGCGAATTATCAGAAGCCCTGGTTATGACACATGTAAACTAAGAATGCCTTGACATGCATGTTTTATACATTTAAACTAGCAAGTAACATGTGGATCTGAGCTGGAAAACAGTATGACTGGTTGTGGTCATACAGAATTGGTTGAAAAAGTAATAATAACTACCAACAAGGGCTGTTGTCAAGAATTATGCTCTTCACTTAAATACAGTGTAATAACTACTTGTTTTAATACTCATACCTACAAATTATGTATGGTTAACGTAAAGCTTAATGATGAACTTTATTTCCACTCGGCAGTCGTGTTGACTGACCGCTTGCATACTCATTAACTTACATGTGCAATATGCTAATGATTACCTTACATGTGTAATGTGCTAACTGAACTCAACAGAAAACAATGCGATATGTTACATCCCTTTCTCTTAATTAATAACATATGTTCTAAGGAAAGGAAAAAACAATTATATTAAATAACTATAGGTTATAAATATCTATTATAAATGTATTGTCAATAGTAGTCAAAGTTCACGCTTTTCAGCTATTAGTTGCTTAAATAATGTTCACTCATAAGTTAAGCCTTTCCGGTGCCCGGATTTCACAGCCAACACAAGATTTTGTTGGACGGCTTTTGGTTCCTCTAGTTCATGGCTTGTCCGCTAGGGCGAGATCCTGTGGGTCAACGTGGTCGCTACTTGAAGGTAATTGAATCTCGGTTATGGTTGTACTGCCTTGTGGAGTATCGCATGTTGACATACTTGTTGGATTGTTGGGTGATGTGCTTGGTCTTAGATGGATCCTGTTTCTTCATAACTGGGCGCTGGTCTCGGTTTCCGCGATAGAGGACCGGGGTGTATCTCCCTGACCAAAGACCTTTGTGGGATTCCACGTCTTTCTCACGGGGTCTCATATGTGGATCGCTTGGTCTTTGTGAAGCTCAGGGAGTTCCTTGGCATGTCTGTTGCAATAATGGCTCTGCTTGACCTGTCTCTCCTTGAGCCAGTTTCTGAAATCCTCTTGGTTTCTTGATGGATAGATCTTCCCAGGGAGTGTGGATTTGAAAATTCGGCCATTTAGGAGTTCAGCCGGTGATGCTACATTGGAACTCAGTGGCGTTGTTCGCAGTGCCAACAGGGCTAGGTCTATGTCCTCCCCAGTCTCTCTGCATTTTAGGATAGTCTTTTTCACAGTTTGGACTTGACATTCAACAAATCCGTGGCCATGTGGATAAGGAGGGGATGACTGCACGATTTCGAAGCCGTATTGCCTTGCTAGTTGCTGGAACTCGGCAGAGGTGAATTGGGTACTGTTGTCGCACTGTTTTGGGAATTCCATTTTCTGCAAACAGCATCTTGGTTTCATTGACAACGGCTCGAGCTGTGAGGTTGTAAAGCTTTCTGACAAATAGGAATTTGGAATAGTAGTCAACAACTATCAGGAACCAAGACTGCTGGGTGTAAAAGAAATCTGCACTCACAGTTTGCCACGGTCTCGAAGGGATTTCCCGAAGGTATCATGGGTTCCTTTTGCTGGGAGTTTTGGTACTTCTGGCAAACAGTACACGAGTTTATGAGTTTCTGTTTCTCTGTAGATGTTCGGCCAGTGGACACATGACTTGGCTCGCAGTTTGTATTTTTCAGTGCCCAGATGTCCTTCATGAATTTGCTGCAAGATATTACCTCTAAGGGATTCAGGCACTATGACTCGGCTGCCCAGGAGTAATATCCTGTCTTCCACTAATACGTCATCTCGCATGGACTAGTACGGTTTTACTACTGAGTCAACTTTCTTAACACTGTCCGGCCAGCCTTGCGCAACCTGGTGGGAGAGCAGCTGTAAGGTTTGATCTTTTGCAGTTTCGTCTTTAAACTCTTGCATTTTTGCCGGAGTGATTCTGATTAGATGGTGAACTTTCACTTTCATGTCTGGTACTTCAAATTCATCCAGTGGTGAGAGGCGGGACAGGGCGTCGGCTGTGACCATTTCTTTTCCCGGAAGATATTTGATTTCACAATCGTAGGGTTGTAGACGCAACAGCATTCTCTGAAGGTGTGGAGGTGACTGCATAAGGTTCTTCTTGTGGATTTGCTCTGAAGGCCGATGGTCAGTTTTCACCACAAATGATCTTCCATAGAAATAGGAGTGGAACATTTCACAGCCATAGACCACTGCTAATAGCTCTCGCTCAATATTGGCGTATCGAGTCTCTGCAGGGGTAAGTGCTTTCGATGCAAATGCTATCTGCTGGTTGTTCTGGAACAAAGCTGCACCCAGGCCCTTGATTGATGCATCGACATGAAGGACGACGGGTTCATTTCTGTCATAGTACACCAGGGTCATTGCTGTACAAATCATGGACTTCACCTTCTGAAAAGCTTTCGAGTGTGATGAATTCCATACAAATTCAACGTTCTCTTTTAGGAGGTCTCTCAGTGGTGCAGTGTGGCAGCTAACTTGGGGATGAATGAGCTCTTGTAGGTAATTGCCATTTCCAAGAAGGTGTGAAGCTCCTTCTTGTCTTTGGGTGTTTCCATTTCTTCTATGGCTCTGATTTTATCTGGGCTAGGCTTTGAGCCATCTGGTGTGTAAAGCATACCGAAGAAATTGCTCTCCTTTGTCTTGATGACACATTTCTTTTCATTGATGCCGGCTTAATGCCGGCTTTTCTGGTACGTTCCATAGTTTCACGTACATGTAAGTGTAAGTCATGCTCTTTGTCATTCTTTCCATAGACGGTAATGTCATCTGCGATGCCGATGGCTTTATCACAATTGCGATATGTTTCATCAATCTTGAATTGAAAGATGTCTTGACTCATACGGAGGCCAAAAGGTATTCTAAGGAATGGGAACTGGCCAAATGGTGTGTTAAAAGTTGTTAGATATGAGGATTCTTCATCCAGTTTGACATTCCAGTAACCGTTTCGAGCATCAAGCTTGCTAAACAGTTTTGCTCCTGTTAACTTAGGTGTTATCTCCTCAAGGGTAGGGATCGGATGGTTCTCTCTCTTGATTGCGTTGTTCAGGTCTTTGGGATCGAGGCATAACCGGAGTCGTCCATTTTCTTTCTCTCTAATAACCAGGGAATTTACCCAATCCGTGGGTTGTGTTACTCTTGCGATAATACCTTGATTTTCCATTTCACCTAATTCTGCTTGTAACTTGTCTTTTAGCTCAATGGGGACTTTACGGGGTGCATGGACCACGGGTGGCACTTTAGGATCCAGCATGATGTGGTACGTGTAATCTTCAAAACATCCAACTGTACCATTAAAGCATTCTGGGTACATTTCCATCAGCTCTTGTTTGTTTCTGATTGGGGGATGCTCTTCGAGTGGAACATGGCTTCTGATGTAATTCGAGTTTCTTTTGTTGGTGTCTGAATGTTGATTTGAGATGTTGGAGTTGCCAATTGCATTATCCTGGTCTGGTTGCTTTGTTTTGAGCGTATAATGTAGCGAGACTAGTTTCAGTGCAGTACATGCTTTTAAGCCGAGGATAGCTGGCCCAGTGGTGTCTGTAACGTACACTGTAGAAGATGCAGTTAATTTTCTTTTCTTTGTACTTACAAGGTATGTTTACAGTGCCAAGCTGCTTAATTATGTAGCCACCATATGCTGAGAGGATGGCTTCACTCTTTTCTAAAGCTTCTGGTTTAGGGTTTCCATCGTTGTCAAACTTCACGGGAGCAATAATGCGAAACAATTGGACGGGTAACACATTGCTCTGCGCGCCTGTGTTTACCTTGCACTGAAGGTTGATTTTTCGCTTTCTTTCAGGCTGACTTTTCTTGAGTATTGCGAAGGCTTCGTCGCACGTGTTGTCAGACACACCTTCCATGGCATTAATTTCGATGGTACTAATTGTTAAAACTTCGTCATCGTCATCGTGAAACGTTTCCTCAATAGTGTGGATAGTTTTCTTGAAGGGTGGTTTTGTTCCTTGATTGGGTTGTTTTCTTTTAATGCTAGATCTACAGACTGATTTCCAGTGGTTGGCTTTGTCACACTTTAGACACGTTGATCCATGTGCTGGGCATTTATTTCGTGGATGAGGCGGGTGTTGTTTACCATAATTATTACAGAATCCTCTCTCTTGCTCTTTTTGAACAGAGTTGATATTCTTGCTTTCTTGATAGCTTGTACTTTGCTCGGTCAACGCCATCATGTGTTTGCTCGTGGCTTCATGGCTTCTTGCGATTTCGATAGCGGCCGCAAGGGTTAGTGTTTTGTCTCGTGTAATAAGAGCTTTTTGAACATCAGGGTTTTTTGAACCCCAGATAAGTTTTTTTTGGTATTTTAATAGCCCCCAGATAAGTTGATCCAATACTCTATCTTCGACTTCAGCGTTGTCGCGGAATTGGCATTTTACTACCAGGTTTCTTATTCTTGAGATAAAATCATCGACTGGCTCGTGTCGTTCTTGTCGCATCCCTTGTAGTGTATATCCATGGATACGGTGACTCGTCTTTGGCTCCAGTTGGTTCTCGAATTTTTCGAAAATAACAGCAGGCTTTTTTCTATCGTCTTCTTTTTCGAATGTCTAGCTCTTATACATATCAAGCCCTTTTTCTCCCGACCAGAGAAGAATATAGCTAACTTTCTCTTTCCCGTCGGTGTCTTTGAGCACGTTTTTGAACATAAGCTGACATTTCTGTTTGAATTTTCCGAAAGCATTCACCGGGTCAGGGGTGTCCCAGTTCATCTGTGGCGACATAAAGGGCGCCGATGCTGCCACATTTCGCTTCTTCTAGGGTTTAACTAAATCCCACCGGTGCTACCATGTAAAGATTAACGATGAACTTTATTTCCACTCGGCAGTTGTGTCGACTCACCACTTGCATACTCATTAACTTACATGTGCAGTATGCTAATGATTACCTTACATGTGCTAACTGAACTCAACAGAAAACAATGCGATATGTTACAGTTAAGCTCAGTTCTCAAACATTTACCTTAATATGTACTTTGAGTGCCCAAATTCACACTGACAATATCTTGTCAAACTTAATGGGTTTGTTGACAATTTTAATATTAATAAATGTAAAGATGATCCTCGCAGTTATTAACGTAACTTATGCAGTTGCGAAAAGAAAGCCTGAAAAAATCAGGCTTGCCGGGATTCGAACCCTGACCTCTGCGATACTGGTGCAGTGCTCTAACCAATTGAGCTACAACTGTATCAAGCCAACTGGGAGCTGGTCATTAAATTGGTTCGTAATATACCCGGGAAAGATGAAGATGAAATTATGAATATATGAAATTCATATATTTGAACTGCAGAATGAAGAAATAAATGTAAAGATGATCCTCGCAGTTATTAACGCAACTTATGCAGTTCATCTTCATCTTTCCCGGGTATATTACGAACCAATTTAATGACCAGCTCCCAGTTGGCTTGATAGCTCAATTGGTTAGACCGCTGCACCGGTATCGCAGAGGTCAGGGTTCGAATCCCGGCAAGCCTGATTTTTTCAGGCTTTCTTTTCGCAACTGCATAAGTTGCGTTAATAACTGCGAGGATCATCTTTACATTTATTCATTCATCTTTACATCTTTACATTTATTCATTCTGCAGTTCAAATATATGAATTTCATATGTTCATAATTTCAATTTTAATGTTGTTATTTAAAAATAAACATGTTTTCTTTGGATACCCATTTAGCTACAGTGCTTTTGCAAACATTCTGCAAATAATAATTAAGACTCCTGGGGAAAGGTTCTTACCTAGCACAAAACAGTTATTTCTTGTTGGGCAAATGAAGATTCACCTCTGCAATGATTTACCCATGCTCACAAAGATAATGGAAATTTGCATGTATGAAATCGTGAGTTCATTGTAGAAATGCTTAACTATCATTGAGATGTAGGCAGTCATTAAAAAAGCAGGCAATTTGATATAATTGCCTTCGCTGTTTTGCAATTATGGGAGAATCATGGCAGGTTTAATTATGTGTGAATGTATGTAGGTGAACCATAGTTGTTTAAAACCTGGGTCTGCATAAACAGTGAGTTTCATGGCTGTAACTGGGAGTTATTAAACTCATTTCTGTTTGCTATCCACAGATGACAGTAGGACGAAAGTGGAGTGGTATTACATTGTTGGTCCTATTTCTGCTGTCATAATTGTCACATTTGTCAGTTGGTTCATTTGTAAACGTCGAATTACAGGTACAAAACTCCATCTTGTAAGGTGCCCAGTATCACTACAATAAATAATAAGTTAGAGGTGTGTGTGAGGGTTCTATAAACATTAAACAGCTTGTGACTCAACTGAGCCCAAAGTTTTTTTGTAGTACACTGGCTATAAATGAGACCGGGTTAGGTTCGTGTTGTTATGTGAACAACAAACAAATGACTTCAGCCAAGTAAGAATTTATTTAGCCAAAAGCAAAGCTAAACAAAAGCAACTAAAACGGAAAAAGAAAAAAGGTGAAAGCAACTAAAGAAAAAAAAACAAAACAAGAACAGTCTACAACTTTCGTCACAAGTTGTTGGGAAGGTTGGACCATCAACAGAATTTTAGTAAGATTTTATTCATCTTGTCTAAATATGCCGTCATAACTTAGTCTCTGTCTCTATTCGCCGGTCCCCCCCCCCCCGTTTCAATGTTGAATGTTTGCCAGACAATACTGCAGAAGAAAAGTCCATTGAAATCCAACATTGAAAAGGGGGGAGGGGAGGGAAACAAAAGCATGGTAGAATGTGACAACTTTCCCAACAAAATTGGCTAAGGTTGTAGTTTCAACAAGACGAATGCGTGACAAAAAGAAAAACGACTTGAACTTGGACAATTAATGTAAATGTCACACAATCCAATAAGTAGCTAATTGGTCATGAGCCAAAGGAAAGACAAATTTGGTCAACACAAGACAATTGTGTGGCTCAAGTGACACAAAAGCTAAATTGGACAAAGTGCTAAAAATAATTTGGTTACTGAACAACCTAAAGCAATTAAACATGATGACAGCCATGAAAACTTGTTAGGTCAAAACAATTAACCTGTGTCATCATGATACACATTGCTAAACTCAATTCAACAGAGTGAACAGTAAATAACTCACAGAAAACGAAACTAAACAAGACAGAAAGCTAAACCAAAACGAATGAAGACAAACAAAAAGGTGAGCCAAGAAAAGTTAAGGCTCTTGTGGCTCAAAGGCTACAAAATCAGAGCCACAGATACTCAGAAAATATTGTGATGTAAATTATTCAAAAACGTACCAAAGTTGACTGGCTTGGTTACAGGAGAACTAGCTGCTTTGAGATCTAGAGTGCAACTGAGCAAAACTATAGTTTGTGACTGTTTATTTCTAGCTATTCTGTTGATGTCACATCCCGGCCACAGATCACCGAAACTCATGAAGAACTGAATTCTAACATGCACAAAAATATAAGAGAATAAGTGAAAGGTTATTCTCTGCCAAGGTTATGTTTACTACTGTGAAATAACTGCTAATAGTGCATGAGCCAGGCCCCAAAATTTGGCTGTTTGGTACCACTCAGGGGGACAAAGGCTAATGTCCATGGTGATGTAGGTCAACATCCCTAGTTTACATTTTCGGGTGATAGCATTGCCAATTGTGTCACCTTCAGGGGGAAAATGACACCTTTTCTTACCCCTCCCCCCTTCGGCCATTTTCCAACGTGAGAATTGTACAGAGCATTCCCAACATAATTTACCTACTGTTTCGCAGGGTTTTATTTGAACAGGTGGAAGCATGATCTTTACAACGAGCTTGAACGTTACAACTTGACCAATGTCACTGAACTTGACCTTCTTGAACAACAAATCTCTCTGTAAACTTCTTAGCTGGAACTGATACAACTCTTGAACTGAACTAACTGGTAACTGATCACAAAAGGACGATCGAACAATTAAAAAACAATAATAATTACAATCTGCTAAAACGATCCTGCTTATACAGGTTTTGAGCTGTGATCTAGAACTTTCTTTCAAGCTATTTTTAGTACACTCGTATTTGCTATTTAAAACATTGCTGAGTCACGCAATTCTAGAGCTTTCTAGCAATTAGCAATTCAAGAACATCTAGAATCGTCCACAGAACAATTCTGGAAATATCGTATACTGCATAAGAACATTCCAGTCCATTTTCTCTTCAGAACATTTCTCCCCTTCCAAAATGGCGTGTAACGTCATTTTCTTCATGCTAAAATGACAAATTTCAAAAGTTGGTAAACACTGTAACAGTACATAAGGAACGATCACTGTTCATGCCTCACGCTCAAGTGGGCAAAGCTTAACGATAGGTCTCCGCAGAATTGATCCTTTAACTTTAGCATCGGCTGTGCAAACATGTCCATCAGGTCAAGGAAAGACTTCAATTATCCTTCCCAACGGCCATTTTCCACGAGGTGTGTCTGTCGACAAGACCAGTACAAGATCTCCTACTCCTAAGTCACGCTTTTCCTTGCCCCATTTCTTTCTTGGGCTCAAAGATGGTAACCATTCCCTTAACCATCTCTTCCAAAAATGGCGAGCAACTTCTTGAACATGACGCCACCTCACCCTGGGATTAAATGGCTCTGTATCTACGGATTCTGGAGCAAACTGACCTCCAACTTGGTTGAACAAAAAATGATTTGGAGTGAGTGGTTCTGCATCATTCACATTTGAACTCTGGTACGTAATAGGTCTAGAATTTATCAGCCCTTCAGCTCCCACAATCGCGGTCATCAGTTCTTCGTCTGTGAGATCTGCGACCTGTTCTGGTTCCTTCAAAGACCTTGGTATCTTGATCCTGGACAAAGCTGGAAGCTCCTGAAACCATTTCAAGGCTCCCTTAGCAAGTTCAGCTGGTAACTTTTGATCCCACGTCAATCCAGCAGTCCACATGGCTTGTAACATCAATCGAGCTCTGACAGTGAATGGAGACACAAACCCTAGTGGATCAAACAGTGTTGATGTACGACTCAAAAAACTTCTCTTTGTCAAGCAAAAGTCATCTGGTGGAGGATGCACTACAAAGGTGAACTGATCCGAGCTTGATTCCCAGGAAATCCCTAATGTTTTTATGACTGGCATCACTTGTGCTTCAAGATCCAGACTGTTGACACGGTGATCCATTGGTATCACTTTCAGGACTTCTTCACTGTTTGAAAGCCATTTCTTTGGAGTCATTCCAGCTCTTTTCCAAAGCGTGGTCAGATCATGGTGCAACTTGACGGCTTCTTCAGCCATGTAGGTACTTTCGCAAACTGTGTCAGCTGCTCTAGGTAACTCACAGGAGTTTATCTTGGCGTTGTGTTGAGTCACTAATTGAGCAAGCTAAGGTGATGCATTGACTCCGAACACAACTCGGGTGAACTCCTACACTTTGGGTGGAACATCCTTATTCATGTCTTGCCACAGGAATCTATGAACCGATCGATCAGCTGGCTGTAAATGCACTTGCAGATACATCTCTGAAATGTCGCACACCAGAGCTATTGGCGATCTTCTAAACCTGGTGAGGACACTGACGAGATCATTTTGCAGTTTTGGACCTTGGTGGAGAACATCATTTAAAGACACACCTTTATACTTGGCTGATGCATCGAACACAGGTCTAACCTTGCTTGTACTCTTGTCTTGCCTTACCACAGGAAAGTGGGGAAGGTACCAGACTTTATCTACTTGTTCATCTTCCTTCTGAACTTCACGAATATACCCCTTTTGCTTGTAACTGTTGATCACCCCTTGATAAGCTGTTGCTATTTCAGGCTGTTTTGCCAATTTCCGCTCTGTGCTTTCCAAACGAGTTAACGCCATAGTATAGTTATTCTCAAGTGATGGGGCAACAGATTTCCATGGCAGTCCTACCATATATCCATCTGAAGTTTGTTTGAGACTGGCCAGGACGGTTTCTTCAGCTTCAACATCTTGAGGACAAACTAGTGCACATGACTGGGGTTCCTCAATTTCCCCCATCTGTTTAATCAAGGAATCTAGTTGTCTTTCCTCAGTAATCAAGAATGACATGTGATTGACTTCACTCCCAGAGTTTTGCTGAAAGGAACCAATACTTGTCCACCCAAGAGGCGTCAACCTTGCAATGGGTTCTCCGGGTTTGCCTCGGACTTCCTTTAATGAACAATGCAAGTCAGACAAGTCTAACCCAATCAACATGTCGATGGTGGGATGTTTACCCAGTGATGGAAAATTTATTCCGTTCAAATGGGACCACTTGTTCTTTTCATGTGACCAGTTGATGGCTCGCATGTTGCCTGTAACGTGTTTCGTTGTCTGGGCTGCAACTGGTTTTCTCACTCGACCATCGCAGCTTTCTAGGTCAAATTGAACTGATCGGCTTCTAAGGCTGGTGGTAGTATCATTCAAAAGTCGGACAGACAATGATACTGGTTCGCCTTCCAACCCCAAACAATCTGCAACATCTTCATTGATGTAAGATCTTGTGCTTCCGTCATCCAACAAAGCATTGATACGCATTGACTTGTTTCCATTCTTTACGATAACTGGGATAGTTCTCAGTGGAAGGTACTCTGTGCTCTTGGAGAGAGAAGTTACAAATGTTCCTGATCCAGGCTCCCCTTCCATGCACCTTTTGGAGGAACTGTCACTGTCAACTGTTTCTGCTTTTGGTATTCCCACAGCGTTATGGTCTACTGAGACTCCTTTAGGTACCCCATTGTGCAGCATGCGATGATGGTTGGAACGACACCCGTCAATAGAATCACATCTGGTTCTCCTGCAGGTTTTACTTCTATGGGAGCTTGATAAGCAGCAGAAGCAAACACGTAATTCCCTTGCTTTATCCCACCTCTTTCTCTATGGGTAGGGCTTTAAAGTGGCTACACTGCCACAGTCCATGCTCCTTTGAGCAAAGTTTACACTTTTCACGAACATTCTTCTTCTCAACTGATACTTGGGTGACCGCCAATGTGCTTCCTGTGGTAAGACCTTTCGTCTTCTGTTGCGTTAAGCCTTTTACATTCTCTAATGCAACCATCCAGCTTTCAGCTTCATCATTCACAAAGGCATGAAGGTTTCTAACATTGCCTTCTAAATGTCTCTCCCTCAACCAGTCCTGGTACTTCACTATTAACTGCTCATTTAGCTTTCGGAGAAGTGATACATACAATGAGCCTGCGCCCAACTCACCTTCTTGTCCAGCCTCACATAACTTAACAATGAGTGTATCCAGTAACTCTGCAAAGCATTTGAGATCATTAGCATTTCCCTCGCGTACTCCACGAAACTTGTCTAGTTCTTCCAGTCTCATTGTGAGTTCCCGTCTTTTTCCTCCATATTTTCACACTAGTCTTGCTATGGCTATATCATATGCAGCAGAAGAGTAACCCAAATTCTGAATAGTACGCAATGCTTCTCCTTCAAGACAGCTGTACAACCGCAGTAGTTTTTGTTCTGGAGGCACCTTTTTGTGTCTCCCAACTATCTGGTGAAACCCAGCATACCATGATTCAAATGATCATTTGTCTCCCCTAAACTTTGGTATTGGCAGCCTTGTTAGGCCTTTGAAAGGTCATCCTCATGATTCTCTGTTGAACCTGTCTGAGGGGGAACTTGTCCAGCATTGCTTAATTCATGTGTTGCTGTTAGAGAATCTTTCGCATTATCAACAGGAGGTGATGTCTTTGGAGTTGAGCTCTTTAAGACGTTAAAGGTTCTTTCTCTACCAAAACTTGATTGTGCTTTTTTGCCAACATCTGGAATCATCCATTCAGGTTGTCTAGTTAAAGGTTCTGTTTCAGTCATCTGGATAGGTAGCTCAGGGGAACGATTCTCGGGGGTTGCTAGCTTGCTGTAAATATCCCTCTGTTGTCGTCCAATTTCAGCCAAGGAGTTCTCCAACTGTGAAATCAATTTATCAATCTGTTGAATTTCTGCTCCGCCAGGCTTCTTTTCTCATGAGATCTTTGTTTCATCTCCCTCTTGGTGTGTGTGTAGAGTTACTTCCTGTTTTCAAAGGAAGTCCTTGTATTCACTAACCAATTTGGATGTCTCGTCAACAACTCCATGGACTTGATTATATTCCGCTTGTAGTCTTGCTTGTTTGTCGATTTCCTTATACACCTCCCACTCTTAATTTAGATCATTGCAGACATCCTGAAATTTTCGGAAGAGATCCAGCATCTCCTCATGTAACAGCTTTACTTCCTTTTCTTCTAAGATTTATCCTCAATTCCATTGATGAGCTTGTCTCATGTCATAAATGGCATTTCGTAACTTACTCTTTTGATTCCTTAATCCACTCATCTTCAGGAACCTCGCTCTGCTACCAATGTTTTGCAGGGTTTTATTTGAACAGGTGGAAGCGTGATCTTTACAACGAGCTTGAACGTTACAACTTGACCAATGTCACTGAACTTGACCTTCTTGAACAATAAATCTCTCTGTAAACTTCTTAGCTGGAACTGATACAACTCTTGAACTGAACTAACTGGTAACTGATCTCAAAAGACGATTGAACAATTAAAAAACAATAATAATTACAATCTGCTAAAACGATCCTGCTTATACAGGTTTTGAGCTGTGATCTAGAACTTTCTTTCAAGCTATTTTTAGTACATTCGTATTTGCTATTTAAAACATTGCTGAGTCACGCAATTCTAGAGCTTTCTAGCAATTAGCAATTCAGGAACATCTAGAATCGTCCACAGAACAATTCTGGAAATATCCTACACTGCATAAGAACATTCCAGTCCATTTTCTCTTCAGAACACCTACTTTATTGTACGGAACTGGGGAAATGACTTAATAAACAAGTGAAAAATGACACCCAGTCAACCATTACGCCATCTTAATCAATACTTTTGGACAGGGTTTAATCACATGACTAGTCACGTAAGCTTTAATAGTTGAAAACGCATTCTTTTCTTTCTAGTGCTTTCTTATTTGACAATATTACACTGTTTTATGTTTTTATCTTTTCCTACTTGCTAGAGATCATTATCACAGTTAACTTTAAAGTCGAAAAAATGTCTACTGTGACAACAAAATTTCAATTTTTGGCATCCTTGATAACTAGTGCCCAGTCCCCTAGATTTCATTTGAACTATACAAAGTGGCCTATCGCTGCCAATAGATGAAATTTTGCTATTTGGTTGGATTGCATAAATCACGTCTGCTCCTGCTAATTTGAACTGTTTTGCAAAATGGAAATAGAACTGTTTCATCATGTGAAATGTGAAGTTTCTTTTTAATACTTTCCTTTGAGTCTGTCAATAAGTTACTGTCACATGTTAGAGCAGTTTTCTTGAGTGTCGTGTTAGCAAAACAAAAGCAATTACTCTGACCAATTACAACAGACACAAACAACACAATGAACCAATCAGAATGACAAGCAAATACATTTAACCGACACCAAGCACGAAATGATTGTGAGCATGTCGGGATTGGTTTTGGTTTCACTTTTGACTGGTTGAGAAAGTGGCGCTGTTTTTTTTTACCAACAGAGCAAAGTAAGGCAAAACCAAAGCAAATGCAAATTAGTTTCGACAGTCAATTGAAAACTGCTCTATTCTGGACTTGTTTTTAGCACAGTAAAAAATGCTTCCACACCTTATTTGTGTTCTTGTGTATCCATTAATCTTCTCTGCACACTATAAAATTGTATACATCATGTCGCTTGCGATAATAGTTAAAAATATAATAACTCATATACTTTGTAACGTAATTTCACCTGAACATTGTTCGCTATATATATATATTTTTAATTTTGTATGCTACCAATCTTTATGTATTTTTTTTTGTTTGTGTCTTGTGTATCAATAAAGATGTTAAAAAAAATTAATCTTCATGTATCAGAGTTCTTTAGTCTCACTCTAAGTTCAGAGGTATTCAAATGGAACAACTGCTAGTCAACTGTGTTTCACTTCTTCAATGCATAAGCAAGTTAAAAATCCCTGGAACTGACAGTTAGGCCTGGGCATTGGCCGAGGAACATAACAATGGAGTATCATTTATATAAGCAGACTTCTCCGTAACCACCTTCATCCTCCTCTTCGCTATGTCCATCAACAATGACTTCCACATTCTCCTGTGCAGCTTGGATCCTGCAGTCAACACAAGTCTGTGTACATGTTAGGACGTTCGCCATGCAAACGCAGTCTGAGGGTGCGTTTCTTTGGGAAAATCCAAATCCGGATTCTTGTATCCAAAAACGGATTTTGCGTTTCTTTACCTAAATCCGAAAATGGATTAATCACGGATTAGTGATTTGAAGAATACATCAGATCAAATCTAAATCCGGATTTTTAGGATTCATGATCCGTGCGTTTCTTTGGGGGACGGATCCGAAAATAGTACATCTGTCAAGCGGTCTTCCATGCAAATTTACTGGTCTCGCCATATTTTCTCTCGATCTTGCGTGACAAAACATTCGATCGTGAAAAAGAAAATTCAGGTGATTATTCCGCTCGGTATAGTACAGACAGAAGCATTGACACATCAGGATAACTTCATTTGTGTACCATTTCTGTAATTCAGGGACCAGATTTTGCCAACTGTGAACGCAAATAGCGAGTTCACTTGAGCTACTGCAGATACTGTCCTTGTTTATAAATTATTTCTATTCCATTCTAGTTGAATTCTGGGGCAGTACGAGAGAATTATCGTTCTGATATATATATTGCGTGCCTCCAACCTGTCTTGTCATGACAAAATAATCCTTTTTCGGATATCTCTGTGTAACCGAAAATGCAATTAAGTTCATCTACCACAAATTTTAAACTTTTTTTCTGTGCCTGAGGAAACCAACAAAGTGTCATAATTGGGCAGGTTACTAATTCCCACACACGTGTAAAGGCAGTTCGCAAAGATTTGGTTAGTCAATTGAACACGTCGCTCAGTTAGTTTTCGAATATATTATCGCTAATCGCTCTCATTACTTGGTTGGAGTAACCATACGAAGGCAAGAACTTTTTTTAAGATTTGAATTCACGAAGTTTGGTTGAATTATTGGTATGTTTAGTGAAAACAAGGACTAAGATTATAAATGTATAAAAATCGCACCAGCGCGGAAAAATCTTCGGCTATCCCTGGCAGGCATTTTACATCTCGCTAAGTTTTAAATGAAGTACTCCATTTGCTTTCTGAACATGAAAACTGCTATTTGATAAGGGGAAAAGTTAGAAGCGAAACCTCCTTTACTCATTTTTCGAAGCAAGCGATTTCTTGGTGATTGGCTGTGCACCTTGTAATTTCATTCATCAAATTTACATTTCATCGTTCGCTTTGCTGATTTGGCAAACAATGTGTCTTTTTCACTGGCCAATTTTATCCTTCGCTTTTCTGATCGCCTTAAGCTTAAATCAGTTCTACACTTCCCTTATATTCAAAACAGTTTTCATGATAAATTGTCACTTAAAACCCATGAAATAGATATTTGAGGGTAGTTGTTATGAAGTTATTTAATCAGCGCAGTCTATTCCACGGCTATTAAAAGGCCAACCGTTTGACATGACCCTCACCTATCCGTATTTCGTTTGACCATACAGCTTCCCGTGATGTGATGTATCTGAAGTTCAAGCTAGCAAGCACAAAGCTAGAAAGTTCACTTCCAGATCACCATTCTGATATTCGTCCAGTCTTTGAGGGAAGGGAACTTTCAACTTTACAAGGATGCCTGCAAATCGCTAGCACCGTGGTTTTTTGCTTTATACCGCACCCACTACGCGAGATGGCTGCCAGTTCATATTCACAATATGGAATGTCTTGAAACAGAAATTTCAGCAATAGCTGCAGAGTTCAAGAACGGTAATTTTGTAGTGAATAAAACCAACCTTGCATTTTCCTCGCTTCCTATTGATCAAGCACATGAGCAACATAACAAGATCGTCAAAGGTGACGGAGGAGCTATTGGCTTAACAGAGAGTTCAACTCAATTATTGCGCTGGATGGTATCTGGACCAGAAATGTCAAGAATAATCAATGATTTCAAGTTGTCCCAGGAATTGGTCAGGAATATGGCGAAACAAGAAGAGCAGGAAGATTCATGCCACCACGAGCAAATGAAAGGGGTCCAAAACACTTTCCGGAATCAAGTGAATGCAGTTTGTAGCACCATTGTAGAAATGGCCAACCCCTTCGCAGACCAAACTGGAGTTTTGTTTGTGCTAGACACCCGTGACATTGCGGATTCCAAGGTTGTTGAAACGGTCAGAACTGTAGAGCAACTAGGCAAGGATCTGTATTAGCAGTTTGTTACCAAAAGGTTGCAGGAGAGAACAACACCACTGTTTGATACAATCCAGAGAAACAAGTTGCCACTATTCAGCAGTCCTCCCACTACAAAAGAGAAGTCTAGCAATAAACTCAAGATGGCATCACTAAAAAGCAACTGCTCTCTGTTTTCACGTCTTTACGTTTCTTACCGTACCCCAATTGTGAATTAGCCAATCAGAAGCCTTGTTTACTGTCATGATTTTCTACGATATCAAGTCACTGACCTGATATCCTACAATATCATGGACAGTTTGTGAAACTCGCATTTTTTTTGCAGACTTTAGAGGCGAAAATTACAACAGAAATACAACGAAACGTAAAACTATTACATTTGTTAAACGAGAAAGTAATTTGTTTAACGGTTAGAGAGGGGAAAAATACAATTTCGCGCCAAAATTGGAAGCGGCTACACTGGCGGGCGCTCGCGTGAACTTTACGGACAGCGCTGAAACTTTTTGGTTTCAAAATGGAGCCAGATTTTCCAAATTTCTTTCTTAACTTGGACTTCCAAGATTCAGAAAATAAAACTCCAAACAAAAGAATGAAATAAAATGGCAGATGAAGAGTTAGAGAAGAGTATTGACGACTAGAAAAGTGTAAATACGTGTCGCTCTACAGCGCCTGACTGATCACGGTAACTAAAAAAAAAAGAAACGCCAGGTTTTAGGACGAATTTGGGTACGGTAAATACCTAATCGCACCTTTTTTGGTACGCCTCGGCAGCATATCAAGCTCGTTTGGTCTCACCATGGGTATTTTGGCTCGACTGCGTCTCGCCAAAATACGAACCATGGCTCGACCAAACTCGCCTGATATGCCGCTGAAGCGTACCAAAAAGGTACGATTAGGTATAAATGTCAGGCCAGGGATGGTGATTTGGAAGGATTCTTTGGTCACGAGAACCAGAGTTTTCCCCCTTTGTTATCTCAGTATTGGAAGCTCAGATCTGGTACCAAATCGGATTTGTTACCGTGTCTTGAGAAGAATGGGCCAGCGCAAGCACAAAGGCCATCTGTTGAAGCTCTGCTACTAGATGGTGCAGCCATCGTTAACATGCTTAAGCCTGGAACCTCCAAGACATTTCAAGAGTACAGTGAAACCGTCTTCCTTCCCCACGTGACAAACCAGTTAAGGAATTCGAAAGGGTGGATGTGGTATGGGACAGATCTCCTGGACAGTCTTAAAGATTCTACACGAAGCAAGAGAGGAAAGGGTATCCGTAGACGCGTCAGACCGGACACCAGGATCCCAGGAAATTGGACAGCTTTCTTGAGGGTGGATGAGAACAAAGAGGAACTTTTCCTTTACCTGGCCGAGCAGCTTACCACAATTGGAACTGACCATGGAGAAGTAGTATCTACTGAACATGAGTCAGTAGTCTTTAACAATGACAGAACTGATGCCGCAGATCTATCACCTGGCACGCCCGAAGAAGCTGATACGAGGCTCCTACTACATGCCGCTGATGCTGCAAGACGTGGGTACACTGAAGCAATGGTACGCACTGTCGATACAGATGTCGTAGTCATCGCAGTTGCAAACTTCCAGTACCTTTCCTTATCCGAGCTTTGGATTGAGTTTGGTGTTGGCAAGCACCTGAAATATTTGCCAGCACACGACATATCCCGTAGTATTGGCGAAGAAAAGTCACAAGCTCTCCTCGCATTTCACGCCTTCACAGGCTGTGATCAAACGTCGTCTTTTGCCCACTATGGCAAACAGACAGCATGGGAAGCGTGGGGCACATTCAATGAGGTGACGGCAGCTTTCCAAGCTCTTAGCAATGCTCCAACGGTGGATGTTGTGGAAGAGGTGATGCCTATTCTTGAGTGATACGTCACCATCATGTATGATCGTACCAGCACTTGCATGAAAGTAAATGATGCACGGAGGGACCTGTTTACACATAAAGGGAGAGATATTGAAGCCATTCCTCCCACCTCAGATGCCTAACGTCAACATGCAAAGAGGTCCACGTACCAGGCTAGCCACTGCTGGGGCAATTCTTTGGTGCCGTCTCCTCGGTTTCCGTGTCCTAGTGAATGGGGCTGGGTGAAAGTTGCTAATAATATGTGGGCGCCCTTGTGGATGACAATTCCCCAGGCATCACAGAGCTGTCAGGAGCTATTGAAATGTGGTTGCAAGAGTGAAAGAGGTGCAGGACGATGCAATTGCGTTAAAGCCGAACTGCCGTGCAGAGAACAATGGAATTGCGCTGGGTTGTGCGACCGAGAATGAACAACAGAACGCGGGATGCAAATGAGCAAATCTGCGTATCGCTTGCATTATGAACAACATTCCTATGAATTTGTGTTAGCTTTTTAAAGTTGGTTTGACGTTTTTAGGGCTTAATTTTAAAAGATTTTACTGTTTCGTAGTTTCTATGTATTAACTTCGACAAATAATTGAGATAAAAATTAAGAGAGCCGGGATAAGATTGTTATGTCCAAAGCTAGGCATAAAAAGCGTATTTAATCACGTGGTTGGTCACGTAATCACACTAGACGGCCAATAATGTCTAAGAGTGCATTTTGTAATTATTTTTTGGTTAAACTTGCAGGGGTTTCAATAAAATTTGAAGTAGGCGGCTGGTTTGAGTAGAGTAACCGACTGTATCAACAGGAGCTTTGAAAGAATCTTCCTGTAATTACTTCAATTTAGGGGAAAAGTAGCCGATTTCTCTGAGCGAAATAGCTGACGCTTTTCGTCGGCCGTCGGTGCTTATTGAAAGCACTGAACTTGTTAATTTCTTACGAAACATTGTCTCAGTCTGCTGGAACACCCAGCCTCGTTTCCAAGTTAGAAGTCCAGTGAGCTACCTTAATGGGATGGATCCCAAATGGGTTCATAGCATTTTCGTAGTTTCTATGTATGAACTTGACCAAATAACTAAGCTGCAAATTGAGAGTCAGGGTAACATTACAATGTCCAATGCTTGGTATTAAAAAGCGTATTTGGTCACGTGGCTAGTCACGCGATCATACAAGAAGGCCAGTTATGTCTCAGAATGCATTTCGGAATTCATTTTTTGGTTAAGCTTGTTAATTTCTTCCGATACATTGTCTCACTTTGCTGAATATAAAGAAATAATTCACCCGGCCTCGTTTCCATGTTAGAAGTGTAGTGTGCCATCTTAAACCTGTTATAATTACAATTATGGGATATATAGATCCCAGGTGGGTCCAAAGCTAATATTGTTCAGCAGGTAATTCTCTACCTTTGTGCAAAATTTGGTGCTTTTACCACAAATTCCACAATTCTTGCACAATCTACCGGACTAACAATCTCAGGTGGATTTAAAATGTTCCTGATACCCTCTGACTGACGCAAGATCCAATTGACTGTGGATAGCTGAGTCACGGGAGCATTTATGGTAGGAAGATACCCAACAACATCTTGCATAACCGGTTCATGGCTATGAAACTTGATGTTAAAGCCTGCCCATCTTGGGATCCACTGTTTGTCTCCTTTAACCAGTCTTACAATAAGCCAAAGTAGGTTCTTACTTCTAGAAATCTGTTCCTGGCCACCATAATCAATTGTAGCTGTTCTGAGGGGCTGTGGTCCTACCCTATCTCCTGGGATGTATGCGGCTAGAGGCTGAATTTCCTGCGTGACGGTCCTCCGCTTTCGTTTGCTGATAACTGGAGGCTGTATACTGGGGAGCTGTGGTCCGTATACCTTGGGTTAGAGAGCAATTCCATTAACACGGTAAGCGGTTCCCTCTCCTGTGAGTGTCTCCTCTGACCTGTTGATATTATCCTACGCCAGGTTGGGGGACACGCTAGGTTGAATAGTCCCTGGAAGAACCACCTTCTGATTTAAGTTTGATGCCATCTTCTGTAGGCACAAAGCTGTGTCATTTTTTTCGAGCTGAGAAAAGGACACACCATGTCCGAGTCTATTCAGCATTTGTATTAATTCTACATTTTCAGTCAGAGTTTTCACCCCATACGACAACAGAATGTGTTTAGGAGGTTTGCTTTGGCCACAGATGTTGCATAAATGAGATCTTGGCTCAAAGAGTTGATCAATATCTTTATTCTTAAGAAAGATGGAATATTCAGTTTGCCACGAGCGTGGGGCAAAGAAAAATTCTGAGTCCCCGACGGGAAACGAACCCATGACCTCCCGTAACACCGGTCGGGCGCTCTAACCACTGAGCTACTGGGAGATTCGTGGCAAGCGAGGTCATATTTACTGAGTTCGTTGTGACACGCATCCTGCATACTGCTAGGATCAGCAATGTCGAAAGCACCATGTGTGATAATAAAGAAAGATTAAGTGTGGTGCAGTCGCCAAGGAGGACTTCAGTAAAGAATCTGACCAGGCATTCTGGAACTGGGAAATTGTCTGGAACTACATGTCGTCGTTGGATTGGCCATGAGTTGGCATACTTCATATCCGTAATGGAACGTCGCACGTGAGCGGAACACTTGTCAATGACATTTGTAAGATCAGTGGTTGCAAGCCTGTGGCTTTCAAGTTCCTTTCCAAAAGAAGCTTTTCTTTAAACCTCTACCTAACTTAAAAATTGCCTGATATTTCAATTAAAAAAGTCTAGCCTGAACCTCTTCATTACACACTTCAATCGTCTGAAGGGTCTGTTATGCATTTTTTACCGTTTCTTCATGAGAAACCCCAGCTAACATGAAACAACTGCACTTGTGGCTGTGACACGAGGCAAAGTGGTCAGCAGCTTGGATGGAAGGCTCATTAAAACTTTTTCAGTGCATAAAAATTATCATCACAATTAAGATCACAAAGAAAAAAAGAGGTTTTAATTCTTATTTTACAGAAGATAAAACCCCACACCCTAGATGGGTAGGACAGTGGCAGTTCATGATTAACTGGAAGTGCAGGATCCCACCCCTTGAAAAATCATGGAAGATGACACTTTGGCAAATGTTATCACATATATTCTTTTACTGAGGGTAAAGAGCTTTCCAAAAATGTATGTCACTCTTTGTCCCCCCGAGTGGTACCATTCACCCCCTCTAGCTCATGCACTATAACCACAGGTAACTGATTATCTCTGAAACACATGACTTGTAGTGCCTGATGTGACATGAAACATGGTTTCTGGCACTAACAACTTGGTTTGTTTCTACAAATAAAACACATTCTTGTGAAGTAAATTAAATGATTTAAAATGAACTCCTAAATAAAGGAAATAAATTTAAAATAAAAGTTTATGTATAAATTAAGCAAGGCTGTTACTTAGGAATGCTAAATCATGTGTAGACATTGAAATAAAGTTATTATTTTTATTATTATTATCATTATTATTATTATTATTATTATTATTGTTGTTGTTGTTGTTGTTGTGAAAAAGGTGAAATTAAAGGAATGCAGAGCTTTGAAGTTAGCAATTTACTTGCCTACCCCAGTCCAAACTTAGGTGCCATTTGATTGTGTTCCCTGTGATCTTGTGCTACCTGGTTGCTGTTGGGCAACAGCCTTTAGTTTAATTTAATGAAGGCAGTTTTGTAAGAAGACGTAAGATGAATTTCTATTAAACATTTTGCTGAAACACTGTGCCAAATTTTATTTGTATATTTATTTACTGGTATTTATTTTATATATTTTTCATCCATATCTATGTTTTCACCGGGAGCACAGCCAAGGCCAAGTAAGTAACGCTATTATCTGTATGCACCAAGGTGAAGTTAAGTGGTTAAGGTGCTCAGGAAAGAAAAAAAGAAAAATGAAATTACATTTGACTCCCGATAACTCGAACCTTCAAGGAAAAAAAAAAGGTTTGCATTATCAGGATTTCAAGTCAGTGATGGTAAAATTAGAAAGAAAATGACCTGAAGGGAAAAGTCGTTTACTTTCAGTTAGTCAGGGAGGTTCGAGTTACTTAACGTTCAAGTTTCTGGGAGTTAACTGTAGACTGAAAATAAATTGTTGTAAGGACTATGAAACAAAACTTGAATGCATGCATGTTAACTCACAGCATATTGATCATAGTTGAGCACATGTCAAATGATCATGGACAGCTAAGGTAATTGCACAGGATAGCTGAGCTGGTTTAGCTGCACTCAGGCAACCTGACTGTTTAACAGTTTTTCATGACATTGTCAGTGCATACAGTAATTAATAATTATTCCATGAGTGGATGTTGGATGTGAGATACAAAGTGCTGAGTTGGCCATTTAACCACCGGTCATATATTGAACAAGCAAAATAGCGGTCATATGAATTTCTCAACTCTGCTGTTTGAAGGATAATTTTTTTGCCATATTTTTGCTGGGGAAAAAACTATTCAGCCAGCTGTACCTCAGTCTTTGCAGACGTTTTGGCAGTTAAATTTTTACTCTCTGTATCTTTAAAATGTCTAGTTTAGAACACTATCTAAATGCCTTTTTTCAGACTCTGATCATTGAGTGATTTTTACAAATATTATATAAATACGATGGACAACACATGAATACAGTATTGTCAACATGTACCATTTTTAGATTATCTAGTCCTGATGAAGAACAAGGATATGACATGGATGATTTAGATCATAAAGTTGATGAATGGGAGATCTCGCGTGACCGTATAGTACTCCGGGAGGTCATTGGCACAGGGGCGTTTGGAACAGTTTGGAAGGCAGGTCTGAGTGAGCCAGATGGAAAACCAGGGAAACAGATTGTTGCAGCAAAATGCTTCACACGTAAGAATTACTACTACGTAACAATGTTTTTCTAAAAATATAATTCCTGTAGTCTGTTAAGGAAACTCTAAAATATAAATTATTGCCACTTAAAACTTACCTTGGATGTATTTTTCTACCTTTGACAATTTCCCTCATTAACAGCAAATGAAATATAAATCACCCTACAAGCTATTCAAATCAAGAAATTAAATGATACTTACAGCAAATAATGAATGCATTATTATTGAATTGCTTGTGTGAGGCAATGATAACTTATCACAAAAAATAAGTTTCCAGTCACAAGGGCTGTCCACAATATTATGGTCTCGCAAAATTTCGGCTGAATTGTAAGCCAGCTTGTACATTTTTTTGAGCGATTTTTTGTGTCCCAGAGTCTCAAATTTTTGCCAAAGCAGTCTCAAGGTGTCCATTTTTTTACCTAGCCATCTCAGGGTCTTGATCTTTTTGGAAAGCTCAGAGTCTTGACTTTTTAGAAGGCAATAAAGTGAATCCTTGAAGTTTCTTATGTTCTTACATGTTTTAAAAAAAGGTAACATATGCTTTTTTAAATTTAAGTTGCCCAAACAACTGTGTCGCGTTTAGACGAGAATCTCTGTGCACATTTGAGTGTCCAAAAACACGACAGGTATATGCCCAAAACTCAGATCTCAAAGTCTCAGGTTAGAATTTTAATATGTCCTGAAAAGGTTTGGGCTTGCATTTTGAAAACTCTTGAAGCTAGGTCTCATTTATTTAAAACTTGAAAGGGTCTTAGACTTGCACAAGAAAATGATGGTCTCGCTGTCTCGCAATTACCATTTACCACCATTACAAGCCACAGTCTGTAAGGTTGCAGTTGACTGAATTTGGGTGCATGAATACCTGTGTTTTGAGTTATTCCTTATACACAGTAGAAAATGCCCGTATAGAGCCCAGACATTTTTAAGAAAAATACTCAAAATGTACAGGTCTAGTTAATACACGCATCCTTAAGATTTAGAGAATGCGTTTTAACAGGGATTGGGTTAGGGTTAAAGTTAGGCTTTAGGGTAAGGGTCATCAAAATCTCCCTTTTCAAACATTTTTTTAGATTATGTTTCTTTATCATGTACTTACTAGTTATGTGGAGGTTAGGTGGCATGGATTATATTGCACACAGTGAGCTGTAGCTTGATCAGTGCATCGTCATAGACTTTCAATCAGAAGTTTGTTCGTAGTTACTAAAAGAAGGAATGACCTACAATGAGCTACAATGACCTACAATGACCTACAATGACCTGCAATGAGCTACAATGATCTACAATGAGCTACAATGAGCTACAATGATCAACCACAATGACCTACAATGAGCTACAATGAGTTACAATGATCTACAATGAGCTTGAATGACCTACAATGAGCTACAATGACCTACAAAAAGCTATAATGAGCTAAAATTAGCTAGAAGGGGTTAATAATATCACTATCCTTACCTTTTTATATGGTAGAAAGGTCGGTCCCGCGAGAGGAGAATAATGAGCGAAAAGCATTCAGACGTAAATAAAGGCTGGGGCGTTACTAAACACCGGAACGGACCGGAATGGGACGGAACGGACCGGAATGGACCGGAATGAACCGGAATGAGACCGGAATGGACCGGAATGAGACCGGAATGAGACCGGAATGAACCGGAATGAGCTGGAATGAGCCCGGAATGGACCGAAATGAGATAAACTTGAGAATAAAAGCAATTTTTTATGTTTACATGCTTTAATATTTTTTCTGGTGGACTGTTTGGAATTAAGTCGCTTTCGCAAGGATGTTCTGATTATTTCCCATTCAGTACTCCTCGAGTATCCGTTCTACTGGAAAACAACCACTTCAGGGATAAGTATGTTGAAATTGTGACGCACAATATAGAAAGCGGTTCCACATCTCCGCCTATTCATTATATAAGTAATTCCAACTCACGTTCTTTTACTCAATACGTTTATTAAACTTCTTTTTCGTGGAAAACTGACACGGCTGTTAAGCATCAGGACCTATCTCCGTGTGTAAATAATTACAACATTTCAAGTATATAAATAACAGTAATCTGAACAGTTTTCTTAGTCTTACTAACAAGTTGATAGTAGTTTCAGATGTTTGCGTTTCTTAAAGTTTATCCTTCACATATGTTTCAATTTCGAGTTAGAAAAATGTGTGTAATTTCAACTCCTTACTCCTACTATCAATGCCTATTATATTTGTTACAGAGACAATTTCAATACTTCATATATAATAGCAACAATAGGAAGAATTCATTATCTAATTATTCCTAGCAGTAAAATTTACGAAATTACGGTTTGCTAGACAGAATATCAGAAAAGACGATCAGTGGAAACAAAACAGAACAAACTACTACCAAAGTGAAACAATCTAGACGACTAATCGTCAATACGCGCACACTCCTGACAACTTGAAGCTGGGGCAAGAACTAAACAATATCATTGTGGCACTATTTTTAAACTGAAAACCATGGCCAGAAATCTCGTTCCTTGCGCCCGCGTTAGTCATTCTTCCGAACTAACAAACATGTAATTAAAATAACGAAATTTGATTATTAATAGGTCTCCAATTTTGTTATTTTTTTCCCTTTGACGAGCTAAGTTTCATTTCCTGAAATTAATTTACAAGTTTATTCCTGAAGTGCATATCGCCTGTCACAGACGGAACGGATAATACAAACAAGATACTTTTGCTTACTTGTTGAAATAAGTTATTTGAACGGTCATCGACTGAAAGTCAACTTTAGAAACTCGACTTGTCTCAAAGAAAATGTCTCCTGACCGTTTTCTCCCGCAACTGTCACGCTGTCACGCTAACAAGTAGTCCGCTGACCAACAATTTGCGTGTACCCCAGATATCAATACGGTATGACAACAGTTAACTTTGGTGCCAAACATGGCGTACTTATGTCCCGGGACTTATGGATACAAATTGAACTTAAAAGTTCCAGAAGGAAGCAAACTTACGACTTGTTTGTTATCTTCCATCATGATTTCGGTAGAACCGATTTAAACTGTTGTTAAAGGTCGAATGAGGCATCGTCATACAGAAAGTGAAAGTGGAATGATCGACAGTTACATTGATGCTCGCTTCTGTTAGCTCGTGTTGTTCTTACACAATTTGTGAACTGCGGCCTATGGAAATTTGGATTTATGCTCGTTGTTAGCGGAAATGTGGATGCATAGCGTTAAGAATACAGAGATTTCCATTACGAACCAAGTATATTTTGGTACAAAGCACTGATGGTATCGATTGCTGCGACATCGTAATGATCAGGCAACATGATAATACCTTCAGCACTTCAGCCTCAACTCTGGATTGATGAAATGTTCCAGTCCAAATTAAGCTTCATAACAAATTAATATACTTAACTTCATTTCGTCCTATATCTGTTAAATATAAAATCGGAGATTTCTGGCCATGATGGTTGAAAGACTAGTTTGGAGAGTAATTATTGTCAGGAACTCAGTTCAACAATAACAACAACAGTAATAATTAGAGAAACTCGTCATCGAAGAAGCAAAATCACATCTTTCAGTAACAATTTCATGCTCAATCCTCGTTTAATCCAAACGAAGTTTTGATAAACAGCTTAGCCGTGTCATCGACTGCATCATACTTAACATTCTGGATAGTGGCCTTCCAGTCTACATGACGTCTACGGATGCACTGAATATCCACGTGGTAATACCTCGGTGACGCTGTCGGTGTTATCTTCTCTTTGTTGGTTCCAGCGATGAAATCCTTTTCGGGATGCCTAAGAATAATCCCGTGGGGAGGCTCTTCATTCTTAAAAGTTTGCTTGCAGCCAGCGCACAATTGCGCTCTTGTTTTCTTTAACTCGACCGCCTCAAAGGGATGGTTAGAACTCATCCACGGCTTTGGAGAGTTACAAGGAACTGGAATTCTTTCCCTTCTTTCCTCCAACCTCCCACCCCGATAGTTGCCTGACTTTCTGTTTGGTTTATCAGATTTTTTTCCAGCGGCTTCCTTGGTTTTGGCCTGCACAACCAGTGGGGTGAGAGTCACCTCCCTCTTCAGTTTTCGTCTCCACTCAAGGAACTTTTGGAGGCAATCATGGCCCATGTCCTGTGCAGCAGCAACGGTGTGGCAGCATATCCGAGCCGATTTGTACTTGAAACACTTACTATCACAGGTAAATTTACCATTTGCAAATCGTTCAACATAGTGTGGCGGACCTTTGGTACTTGCGACACTTCTGGCATTAGGATTGGCTCCAGCTGCCCGCAAGACACCAAATGGTGTGTTCAATAATTTTTCAGCCTCCTCCCAAACGTCAGCAACCCATTTACTTGGGACACTTGTTAGACTCACTTCACTTGCAGCTGGGGAAATCGTCCTCTTGTCCTGTTCCTGGAAAGAGTTTTCATAGCCTGTAGAGGAGGAGGATAGAACATCTTCTTGGCTAAGTCTTGATGACTCTACACATCCCACGGCGATGCCAGCAGCTAAAGCTGACTGAGATGCACTGCTCTGAGCTTCTCTGTTGGGTGTTCCTGTGACATACTCTGGCATGAAGGCCTTTTGAAATGTTGCCAAGCTGCGAGCCTTGCGACGATAATCAAGACGCTGTTTCTCAGTCATGGTGTGCCACTTGCCAGGTTCAAGCTGCAAGAACTGAAACCTCGTGTCTAACTCGTACTCGCCACTGCCGTAGAGGGACTTGTCCTCTTCTCTTATCTGTGATTCTGCCTTTCTTCGCAACTTGTCGATGAAATCGGGCCATGACGACTTCTCAAATCCCGTCCACTGCTTCACACCAAAATTCTCACTCTCGTTGTCGTTCGTTGTGTAATCTTCAACCTGCCCGCCCCGCTCGTCAATAATTTGTGCAGCTTCACGTACCGATGAAATCATACACTGCTTGAAATCTGCGGACTGGAATCTCTGAAACCACGTGTAAAAGCCTGGGGTCAGTTTTTCCCATTTGTCCCTCAGAAGTGATAACTTTTCATCGAAATCTTCCTCAGACTTGGCATCGTACAGACCCATGTGGAGGATGGAACCTTCCTTTTGGCCGAACACGTCATGTACAATTTCTTTCTTGACATTGTGCGAGACTTTTAAAGTGGAGTGCAGGTGATGCTCTATATTTTCCTTCTTGTGGATGCGGCATAGAAGGGCAACTGAGTTAGCGAAAGTGATTCGAAGAGCATTTCGTAAAGCATCCTCGTTGTCCGTACCATACGCTTTTAGGTCGACCAACTCCCGTCTTTTCCTGACCATCGCCTGGGTGAACATTAGGTAATCCTCGGTGTTGCGAGACATATGGATAAACGAAGGGCCGAGAAAGACGGGGTGCTTCCCAGTGCGCCTACTTCTCAGCATTAAATTCTTGTATGTCGTCAGAGTTACGAAAAAGTCTCCCAGTTTGAATGTAGCATCAACTCCTAGTACTGAAAAGCGGGTGGGACTAGTGCAGAACCGTACCACGTTGTCCAGTTGATCTTCTAAGGCAAGAAAGGCATGGGGACTATCAGTTACGCTGATCTCTCGCAAAAATCCTTTGCCACTTTCTTCTTGATGACTTCTATGTTGGCTGTGTAGCTCCAACATTTCGTCTTTCTGAACAGAAGACGTTGCACTTAGAGAGTGACGACTGTTGTAGGCTTGTTTTTTGTCCCGGGGTTCCTCCGAGATGCTTCGTAAAGCCATGATATCTCCACTCTCACGGTGAACAGCATCATATGCATTGGATGGATTCATTTCACTACAGCGTTGTTTAAGAGACTGCAGTGTACTTCTAGAAGTGGGAAAGAACATTCTGGATTCATCTTTGGAATTTCCATGGGCTGTTGGGAAAATCGGTATTTCAGGTGAATCTTTGAAGAAGTACTGGATAACGGCAAATCGCATGGGTTGACCCTTGTTATCTTTCACTGTGGATATGATGCGTTTGAACTGCACTCCATTCTTTTCTTTGGTGCCTTTATGTGTGCCATACTGCCGTTTTAAAACAAAGACGTCACTTTCTTGGTCAGCGGATTCACCACGCCACTCAACCACGCTGGAGACCTTTCCTCCTGCGAACCGAACTTTGTGCGATTTTATTGGACAAGACACGTCAATGTAAACGCCATTGTCGTCAGCTGTTAAGTCGCCAACACTTTGTGATTCAAGATCTACGACAAATACGGTGTTATGCTGAATTCGTACAGGCTTTGTAGTACAGAGTTTTTCTTCTGGCAGCCCCTCCAAAATAATGCTGTAAATTTCCTTGGCCGAAAGGCCTTTACTTAAACGGCAATACACGGGTAAACTTGAATCTTCATGATAAAAGTCATCCACATCTTGGCAGACAGGGGGAGAACACCGTTCCTCGTCTGTGCTACGAAATAATCGACGTATGAATGGCTTTTCCGGGTTACTGTTCATCTGAGAAGAAAACAACATTCCACAGTCACTTGCAAACAAGGATATAACGATTATGAATCAAACAGTTCCATTCTCCAGGCAGAAGCCTGGCATTTGTTTACGTATTAATTCAGGTGTGGCGCATTTTGCCATCTGTTTTGGTCCCACTACGTGGCATTTGACCTGCTTATTTGACCTCGTCCCGGTAAATTTGCTAATTAAATAAACGGACAATCAGTGTCCGGGGATTGGGACCTGTCGTCCGGCAGGAACTCTACGAATTTGTCATTTAACAGTAGTTCTTCTATTTACCTTCACAACTACTTTCTCTTCCTTGATTCTCTTCTTTGCAGGGCTATTAGTGGGTGAGTCAATGACTATGGGTTCCTCCTTCAGCTTTCCTCTGAATTTAACATTTTCCGTTGGCATTGGTGGATCTAGACATACCACATCCCTAATGTGCAAGAAAATACAAAATAATTTCTGAATTCTCTCGTGCATTAAGAGATATTATGTTAACCCTATTCAGACCGGGCTTTTTTTTATCTTTTCAGACTGGTGGGGGGATTCCACCCCCCCCCCCCCCCACCTCTTTGTAACTTCCAGAATATTTAATTATTTAATTATTTATTTAATTGGTTTTGAGTACTTCCTAGTAATTTTGGGCGGTTTTCTGATGTTTTGGAAAAATTTCGAAATCCAAGATGACGGATCCAAGAAGGCGGCTGTTTGACATTATGTAATTGTCACGTGATGTGACTTCTTCATCTTACGTGACATGTACCAAAAGATAGATTTTTAGTCATACTACAATTACCGGTACCGGTATATCCTGTAAGTTTCATTGTGATTGCTAAAATATTGCTAATTTAAAAAATAGAAATAATATTAAATAGAAATATTAGAAAATAGAAATAGTATTAAAAAATAGAAATAATCGAACCTAGCTGGTGCACTTTTCCCCTTATGATTAGATAATGAATCGAATATGAAACAAAATGTTTGGACTCAGCAGGATTGAATACAGATTGTAAAGCTGAAAATCTGAAAAATTAAAACCGGGTATGCAATTTCAAATACACATTACAGTTAATGTAAGCTTCTTTAAGCTTCTTCCTGGAAAATGTTTCAATACAGAGGTTGCATTTCCTAGAAATCGACTCCAAGCAAAACGCTTTCTAGACTCTTCGTAGTATCATATTACCGAACTACAGCTTATTAGGCGAAATCATGTTACAATGAATACAAATTTTTGTATCGAAATTATAAATGTTGTGAGAAACAGCAAATGTGTTTTCAGCGACAACAATGACTTAATCAGTTGTCAACACTTTAAAAAGATTAAAGATCAGTCTTCAGGCCCGACAAACCACACATTTACACTGCAATTCAACGCGCTCGCAAACGACAATCAAAATATTTCCTACTCAGCTGACTCAGTAACTCGAGTTAATTAATACATAAACACTCTGCCACAGTTAAGGAAAACTTTAAGACGCCTTTGACGACGAGTATGGAGTGTGATTACTTTTCAATATCCACAGATTGGGTATAGAGGTGGAAGATGGTTTGTAAGCAAACAAGCAAATTTAAGCTTTTCAGTCTGTGACAGCCGTGTTCATAACCACTATCCCGGTTGAACACGGAGTTACTTTTTATAGCATTGAAATAATTATTTTCATGACTGTTCTGACAATTCGAAAACTTACCCGTCACTTTCCTCAGCTGTCTCATCAGATCTTCCCTCTGTACTCGGCACAGTAAGCTGTTCTTCTTCACTGTCGGACATGTTGTTGGAAGTACGAGGAATAATTTATTCTTGGCGGGAAATGAATTATTTTTGGCGGGACATAAATTATCAAAATGCTTATTACCCCACCCCTAGACTGCGAGCAGTCTCTCTTTTGCTCTAAAATCCCTGCCGGAGGAGCGGCGAGAAAAGCGAGTACGATATTCGAGCCGCGAGCCGCGAGCCGCGAGCCGCGAGCCGCGCTCGAATATCGTACTCGCTTTCTCGCCGCTCCTCCGGCAGGGATTTTAGAGCAAAAGAGAGACTGCTCACAGTCTACCCCACCCCGGACACTACCCTGAGGTGGTCACTTTCCAATCCAAGGGGTTCCTAGGAGGTAGAGCATGGGAAATAATCAGAAACATTCTTGCGAAAGCAACTTAGTTCCTCACCCTCCACGAAAAAAAATATATAAAAGCATTTCTAAATCTCATTTCAGTCCATTCCGGTCTCATTCCGGTTCATTTCGGTTCATTCCGGTCTCATTCCGGTCCATTCCGGTCTCATTCCGGTTCATTCCGGTCTCATTCCGGTCTCATTCCGGTTCATTCCGGTCCGTTCCGGTCCGTTCCGGTCCGTTCCGGTGTTTAGTAACGCCCATAAAGGCTGTTCTTTTAAAAACTTTAGCATTTGATATTTTACGTCATTTTTTAACCGCAAGTGGCCTCCATTGTTTGTTGAGGACCGCTCACTGGCGTAACTTACAAAGGGGTAAGGTGCTTGTATTGTAAGAAGCACTTTCCAAGAATACCAAACATTATCCAAGGTGTCCAAGAATTACCTAGCATGTTCTAGGATTTTTGCAGATTTTCTATGATTGCAGCTTTGGTGGCAGGTGAGAAGCGTTGCGTGACAGTCCATGTAGCTACATATAAATGCAGTACTCTTCATGACATTAAGTGTATAAATAATGCCCAGCGTTTTATAAGCCTTGAATAACTATACATCATTTCAAAGCTAATAAAATAAAGAATAAAAAATCCTTCCAAGATATGAAGAAGGAATCGTGGGACCTTTCGCAGAATGCCGATGCTAGCGTTGATTCCCAAAGATTACCGTAATCCTTGTATAAACATTTGTGATAAAAAAAGTTTAAGTGAAATGTTTGAAAGATAATATTTTTTGCTGGGAATAAAGTTATTTATTTATGCAGCGCATCTCGCTTGAGATCCCTTTGTCATTGAAGAAGGCGCAACATAAACCAATTAGAACGAAAATAGCAAATCAAATAAAAACAAGACCAATATTTAGAAGTTAATGGCCACACCGGGTGGCGGTTTATTGTGTAAATCAAAACCTGATAATTTTCTTGTCAACAAAATCAATTTTCCGAACATAATCCATGTGGGGCCTTAAAGGCCAAAATACTTTAACTTCGTCTATACATGTTATGATGTTACAAAATAAGATTAGAAGTGAGCCAGGCCGGCCGCTCGGGGAGGGAAAAGATTTAAAAATGACCTTTGTGAGCTCAGTAGCCTGTGTACAGCCGCCCGCCCTCCTCAAGAAAAAATCGGAGAGGGGCGTCTGTGATTTACCGCTGGCAGGCAGCTGTACACAGACTAACAGGCTATGAGCTCAGGAGCAAAAGAGGCCAAAATTTGAACAGCGAGGTGATAAGCTCGGCCTGACTATCACGACTATCCATTGTTGCCTCCAATAGCGCCGCATAAATCAGATTATGCTGTTACGTCATCTTTGTTTTATTATTCGAAATAGCATTTTAGAGTGCAAATTAGCGAATATTTTGACGCACCAAAACGAGTGCTAAGATGACACGTTATCACATGACCTGTACTACCTTGCGAGCGCTTTTTTTTTACGCCCATGGCAGGTCATCGACAAACAATCGAGGCCACTTCCGGTTAAAAGCTAACGTAAAATCGTAAAATATGAAAGAACGGCCTTTATTTACTTCCGGTGATTTTCTGAAGTAATCGGGTGGTCGCTAATTATTCTCCTCTCGCAGGACCGACCTTTCTACGGTATAAAAAGGTAAGGATGGTGATACTATTAACCCCTTCTAGCTAATTTTAGCTCATTGTAGCTTTTTGTAGGTCATTGTAGCTCATTGTAGGTCGTTCAAGCTCATTGTAACTCATTGTAGCTCATTGTAGGTCATTGTGCTTGATCGCTGTATCTCATTGTAGCTCATTGTAGGTCATTGTAGCTCATTGTAGATCATTGTAGCTCATTGTAGGTCATTGTAGCTCATTGTAGCTCATTCCTTCTTTTAGTAACTATGGAAGTTTGTTGGCTTGTGCCCTGAGTCTACAAAAAATGCTGATCAGCCCTCATAGTCTCTGTTCTTGTATAAGTCAGGGTACCATTGAGTTATCAGGGTAACCTACAAGTAATTAACAAAGTGATAGTATCCTGGAGGGAGCAGTAATGAGCTAAGTTCATTCAATCTTTTGGACTAATGTATGGCTCTACTTGCATACCACAAATTAGTTATGCAAGGTTTCTAAAGGTGTTCCGATGTCTTATATTGCAGCCACCTCTGGAGAAGAAGGAAGAAAAGCACTGATGAGGGAGATTAATTTGGGAAAACGTCTTGGAGAGTCTCCTCAGCCAAACATTATCAAGTTTATTGGTTGTGTTACAAGACGAAGTAAACTAGTGCAATTTTTTTCATTATTTATTTTTACATCCATTTCTTTGTTGAACATAACAGAACTTTGTAATCAATCCCACTGGACTATCTTTAGACTGTGAGCAGTTATCCTTTGTTTCTTGAAATTCTGGGCGCAAGCGGAAATGTATAAATTATGCAATCATTGGTTTTGATGTCACCAATCATTAACTTGCGCTTTGAACTTCTTGCATTAAATAATTTGGAGAAGATCGAGTCTGTTTGCAGTCTATAACCCATCAATTCTCTCACCTGCAAACTCTCTCTCAGTGAAAGCAAGTTAATTAACTCTTGCTCACAGTGAAGTCAACGTAAAAATTATACAAAAAATGTCACACAATTCACCCGGCATTTATTTAACATGCATGGCTTCCATTTCTTCATGTAGTCATGATATAGGTGTGTTTTCAGTAATTGATGAAAGTGCATTATTGATACCATTTGGTGGCTGCTCAGTTTCACTTACTGCAAAAGCTCCAGCAAATCCCTTATCTGGTCCTATCTAATTTTGGGCCTCTCAAAGAGGAGTTTTGGTGTAGGGGGAGGGGGGCAAAAGTGTAAATTTTGGAGAAAGTTCAAGTGCAAGTAACCTTTTCACTTTCCTACTATATATATTAAAGTGAACAACATCTGCAACCTATGTGAAAGGTATTTATGGACAGCTTTTAGAGTCTCAACTCTTGTATGTGTAGTTAATCCCAGTTTCTCAACCCACAGTTCACCCCATTCTGATAATGGAGTACTTGCCGTGTGGAGACTTGCTTGGTTTTCTGAGGAAATGCCGAGGAATCAACGACAAGTATCATCATGGAGAGGGTGAGGTTGTAGATCTGGAGACTTATCAACTTGTCTCATTTGCCAAGCAAATTGCCACTGGAATGGTTTTCCTTGGATCCAGAGGGGTATGTGTGCAATTCCAAAATTCTATGTCATGATCAATTTATTGTGATGACACTCGCTTGTTAAATTACACCCACAGTCACGTACTTAATAAAAAAATCTTCAGTTGTCAGCTACTTACCAGTAAGTGATTGTTGTTGTTTTTGCTGAGCTGACTGTGTATCCGATTTTCACACTTTTGTTGTTTTCTCGTGGATTATCACCATTTAAACAGTTTAGAGCGCTTTTCAAATGAGTGTCATAAAACCAAAACCAAAGTAATTACCCCAGCCAATCACAACAAACACAAATTACCCAATGAACCAATCAGAACTCGAAGCAAATACATGTAACTGGTGTCAAGTGCGGGAAAACACGTGCAAGCAAATCACGATTGGTTTAAGTTTTACTTCTTATTGGTCGAGAAAATGGCGCGAGTTTTTTTAACCAATCATATAACAAAGTAAAGTGAAACCAAAGCAAAACACGAATTACTTTCCACAATCAATTGAAAACCGCTCTATTAAGTGTGATCACAATATTAAATTTGGGCAGTGCAGTGCTTTGTAATTATTGTTGACAAAAAATCAACTTGCTGTATTAGTGTTATAGTGTTGGTGCCACTCTCTTAAGCCAATTTCTAGAACAAACCTAGTATGTCCTTATTCAAAATTAATATCTTTTTTTTCCTTTGAAATCCCATGTCTTCCTGCAGGTCGTTCATCGAGATTTGGCTGCAAGGAACGTCCTGCTTGACCGGAACTTTGTTTGCAAAATCACTGATTTTGGTTTGGCTTACCAAAACTTCGTGTATGGTCATGGTAATGCCAAAAAGGTAAGGATTGTTTTTGTAACCAAAATTATTGTTAACAACTCTCTCAATAATTTGGAACTGTCAAGTGTTTTGCCAAGCAGGCTAATTAAATTTATGAGTAATCCAGATGTTGTGGCTTGATGCATTAATACAAGATCTAACACATCGTTTCTGTAAAACATTTTCTGTTTGGAATTAAAGGCTTTTTTATTTCCCTTGGAGTTTTTCATTTAAAACTATGTCACGTCAATGTAGATAATAGTCATCTCAAACTTTTGACCCACAACATTTTCACTTTATTTTCATAGGGATAATTCAAAGTGATGTCGTGTAAGGTTATGAAAAAAGCCAGCTAAGCACTGCATAAATTTGTGGATTTGAATTTTACTTGAACATTTTTCTGCCACTAAAATACTCGGCAGGACATGCTGTGTTAAGCTCACACAAACATTTTTAAAAAGTCCGCAATGATGTGGCAATTACAGTTCAATAAAACTGGACCCAGTTGGTCAAAGCAGGGTAAAGCTAACCTGGGATTAATTAGCGTCAAATTTCAATTCACTTTTAATTGATAACGATGTGAATTCTAGTAAATTATTTTCACTTAACAATTTGACTTTGGCCGCTTTCAAATTGTCCCATAAAATTAGCAGGAGTACTGCTTTTAGAGAAGAGAATCGTAAACCTTGTACAACCTTTAACCTAGGGTTAGCACTTATTGACTTTCGAACAACCAGGCCCTGCATTCTAAGTCTTATGCTTTAATCCCCACTTGGGTGTTACAGTGTACACCACTAATTTTTATGGTGTGGCAAATAGAATAATTCCATTGCCTGTTTGTAAAATAATATTATGATGCCTGGGTCCAAAACACTTGCAATTTATAATGTCATCAAGAACAATTTACAGAATCTCACTGGCTTTTAATGCTGGTTATTTTTGCAGGGCTGCATCCCAATTAAATGGACAGCTCCTGAAATACTTTTTGGAAATTGTGCATCTCTCACAAGCAAAAGTGATGTGTGAGTAAAACTGTTTATAAAATAATTCCACTGAATTGGCTGCAATTGCTCCCACCTTTAATTTCCTTTGGGAAATAATATAGTTTACCCATAGTCTGTCTTGAACTTACATTGTATAATATATGCCTTTCGACTCCAAAAGCACAAAATACCCCCCCCCCCCCCCCCAAAAAAAAAAACAAGAAAGCCCAATGGGCATTTTAACCAGCCATTCTGACCCACCCCACCCCCAGGTTAACAAATGTTAGTGCGATCCTGTATTTATAGGAACTGGCGTGACGAAAAGTGTGACCACGTGACACAATATTTTGACTATAGCATTACTGGATGATGTAATGTTTAAACAGGAAGTTACGGCATTAAAGGACAAGCCCCTCCCCATTTCATGCCTCATTGCATTCTGGAATTGAAATTTTTTAAACAAATGGCGGACGAAGGCGTATGCTGCATATGGTGTACAAAGGGGCAAAATAAAGATATTTCTACCTTCTTTATTTCCATTGTGTCCCTTGTTGTGTCTTTTTACCTATCGTGACTTATTCCAACCTATTCACCAAGAAGTACGCATGTGAAATGCTAAATTTCTCGAGTGAATCTAAAGCACAGTTTGAAATTGCCACCATCTTGAGTCATGTAGCAAATTTTGTTTTTCGCACTGCTGGTGCACATGCTTTATAATTACCATGCAGGCTTCAAATGCAAATTGTACTTGTTCTGAGTTCAGTTCAGTTTTTCGCCTTCTAAGCTAGGTTCAAGTTTCTCGTACTTGTTTTGTTGGTGGTGAAGGTAAACTGAGGGAAAACCTTTACAAACCGAATAAGAATTCTGTGTTCTTTATGCTAGTGATCTCTTGTCTCAAGTCGATGACTGTGTTGTCACCCGTGTTGACAAGTGTCTGAGATGTGCTCTCTACTGGGGTTCATTGACAACTGAGCTGTCAGTGGCAAGACCAAGGCCCTATTATTCCTGAACTTAACTTCATGTTTAAGCTCTGATGACTCAGCTTGTCTTTCTTATCCCTTTTTATTTGTTCTGCTGAAAAAAGCAAATTTAACTCAAACGTTGAACATTGGTATAATTTCATCCACAACTGAGATTGTTTACACAGAGACAATGAAATATTTACGCGTGAATACAAACAGTAAGCATGATATAGTGCTTGATAAACATGAGCAGATCACCAGAGCCTGGGGAAAACAAAATCGCCAATCCACATTCAAACCATTGAGGCATATCTCATGACATGATGTTTAAATCCGGTTTGCTAACACGGGCATCCCCTTGCAACAGTAAACAAGTTGACTTGAAATTTGTAACGATTAAGTCAAATTGAAAATCAAAAAGATCTTTTAAAAAAAAAATGATCAATATGTTCAGAAACAAAAAAAGGTAAAACTCAAACAAACATAATATGTGCGAGAATTGGTGAAGTTAGTGGTGCTTTCTTTCCTTTGTGATGTAACGATTCCACTGTTATAAAGTGGTATGTGAGGGTCATGATTTGAGGAGTCACTCTTTATCACACAGTGAAATATTACCGGTAATTCATATTTTGCTTTAGGCAAAGTTGAATGTATAGCAAGCATTGAGTCAAATTTATTTGCGCATGCGTTGTATGTAAGATAAGCTATCTAAGCCGCTCCCTCATTGTTAACAGCGGTTGATCTGTGTAATCTATGTAACAAGTGAGACATACCAGTGGTAGTACCTTAATTTGTTGCTCATGCATTGTATGTAAGACACGAACCACTACCTAAACCGCTACCACGCAGCGGTTTGTCTATGTCAAGTATGTAGCTATATAATTTCTGTTTTTGGGGGAGTAGGGAAGGCATGGTGATGAGAGCACTCACCTCCCACCAGTGTGGCCTGGGTTTGATTGCTGTGCCTGGCATCATGTGTGGGTTGAGCTTGTTGTTGGACATTCTCGACCTTGCTCGGAAGGTTTTTTCCTCTGGGACCTCCAGTTTTTCCTACCTCCTCAAAAACCAACATTTCCAAATTCCAATTCGATGTGGAATCCGCAGGCCACAGATTTATCAGTTGAGGACTGTTTAGTGTCACCCTCCTTAAACAAAGTCAATTTATTTTATTTATTTGAAGGGTGTCGTTGGTTGAATTTATTTGAATGGGGTCATTGGTTGAATTTGACTGGGACTCCTTAGAGCTGAGACGTAAATATCTAAGTATTATTCAAATGTACAAGATCATATTTGGCTATTGTGACACTGACAGCTCCAAGTTTTATGACATTGTAGGCCTGTCACAAAATTGTAGTAACCACAAGTTCAAGATTAGACCCAAAGCTGCCCATACCAACTGTTTTAAACACTCGTTTTTTAAGCATTATATCAATGACTGGAATTCTTTTTTATCCTCTGTTATGTCGCTTACCAGTATTAATTCTTTCAAAGCTGCTCTTTTAAATTATCTGCACGTTCCTAGTATTAACTTTTAACGGTTTGTTTTGTATTTAAACATATACAAGGAGAGTAGCCTTTGAATGGGAATTTTAAAGTTTATCCCTGCTCCTTAATAATCCCGCCATCCCTTTGTTCTTTGTTTGTTGTAGTTCGTTTTGGTTTTCATGGCAAAGTTAATTAATAAACATTAAACATTATGAATTCCATTCTGGGTCATTCTTTAAACATTATTCTTTAAACATTATGAATTCCATTCTTGGTCATTCTTCAGATAGTAAATGACTAACTGTTGTCATAGTGTATACTGTGTTCACTGTATATTCCTTTTTAGTGTTATGTGATTAAGAAGTAAACTTACAAAAGCGCAGTCTGAGTTTTTTCTCCTGTCTGCGTTTCTTCTTTACAGGTGGTCCTATGGAATTGTCCTCTATGAGATATTCACCATTGGTCAGTATTCATTTGTTCTAATTTACATATTATTTATTGTTTAATTAAGTTGCATGCAAATTGTGACCTCCACTTGCTAGTATTCAAAGCTTATTTCATTTAACTTTCCTCTTTTTACCCAAACTTGTTATTAAAGTGCTAAACCTGACTTCCTGGCCAACAAGGAACAATTTCAAATACGTTACTTAGAAGTTGATTGTTTCTGATCATTTGTCATGAAGTGGGTAAAAATAACTGAAGTTGGTTTTGATGTATAAACTAGGGAAGGTTAACAAATTTGTTTCGCAGTACTTTTGCTCAATAGACTGATATCACAAAACAACAACAACGTTCCCAAGTGTGTAATGATTGAACAGGCTTTTCAGTCGAGTCTGGTGGTTGATTAGGGGCTTGGATGGACAGGGGAGGGGAGGGGGGATGTGTGAAAGGAAAGAGAAAGGAGCTAGCTATTTTAAACTGAGAGATTAAAATGGTTATCCTTTACATGTTATGCTTGATCTCACTTCAAAGTTGAATTAATAATGTTAACGCATACCAAAGGACTGAATAAGTCTTCAGAAGTGTGTAGATCAGTGGACATGAGCACTTAATTGTTGCACTGAAGACTGCATTCTTGACAAATGTGTCCCAGTTTAATTGTACACTGAGGGGGCTTGTTGGAGGGACCTATCTACTCTGTGATTAGTTTGTGTTCTTAACAAAATGACTTGTCCTACAAACAGAACACGTCAGGGGACAATCAAACGTTGGCGATACTTACAGGCAACTAGATTTGCTGTACATGTATATGAGTAGATCATGGTTTCTCCTGTGAATATACATATATATGGTAGATCGTTTGTATGTCTGTGTGCATGGGTAGGCATGGTTTCTCCTGTGTATATACATATATATGGTAGATCGTTTGTATGTCTGTGTGCATGGGTAGGCATGGTTTCTCCTGTGAATATACATATATATGGTGGATCGTTTGTATGTCTGTGTGCATGGGTAGGCATGGTTTCTCCTGTGTATATACATATATATGGTAGATCGTTTGTATGTCTGTGTGCATGGGTAGGCATGGTTTCTCCTGTGTATATACATATATATGGTAGATCGTTTGTATGTCTGTGTGCATGGGTAGGCATGGTTTCTCCTGTGAATATACATATATATGGTAGATCGTTTGTATGTCTGTGTGCATGGGTAGGCATGGTTTCTCCTGTGTATATACATATATATGGTAGATCGTTTGTATGTCTGTGTGCATGGGTAGGCATGGTTTCTCCTGTGAATATACATATATATGGTAGATCGTTTGTATGTCTGTGTGCATGGGTAGGCATGGTTTCTCCTGTGAATATACATATATATGGTTGATCGTTTGTATGTCTGTGTGCATGGGTAGGCATGGTTTCTCCTGTGAATATACATATATATGGTTGATGGTTTGTATGTCTGTGTGCATGGGTAGGCATGGTTTCTCCTGTGAATATACATATATATGGTTGATCGTTTGTATGTCTGTGTGCATGGGTAGGCATGGTTTCTCCTGTGAATATACATATATATGGTTGATGGTTTGTATGTCTGTGTGCATGGGTAGGCATGGTTTCTCCTTGGAATTATTCTGATTGACAAGCAACTGTATGTGCTGGTGGCTTGAAAAAAAAGCATTTGAACATCTACATAATTTTGTGGAAATTGTATCACTATCACTGCAATTACCATTCCAAAATAAGTAAATAAAGACAAAAACAACAATAATGCAATTACAAAGTTCATTGTTTTGGGTCAGTCAAAAGGGACACGTTATCTTAACTTAGGTTATGTTGTACACACGGCAATGCTTGCAGTGGCAGTTCATTTTCCCTTAAACCTTGTTCCATACCCTAGCATATACATGGTCATGGTGATTCTGATCATAAGCTGAGCTCAGGCCAGGGGATAAAATAACTGTGGTAGCCATGGCCAGCCCAACTGCCACATCGAGGCCAAGATTTCCAGGCCTCTTGAATAGCAATTAACTTTCAGTTGCTTCGTGCTACAGAAACCAGATTAAGCACCCGTCATGTGTGCCACCTATGGCTCATGTGCAACTTCACCCTTAATCTATAAGACAAATCCTGAAAGGAATTCCAGAGGATACCAGAACTTTCTTTTGTGGCTGTAGTTTCATAACTTTGTTTTAAAAGGGTGAGAATGAGTTTTTATCCAGGAGGGCTTAGTGTTTAAACCAAACTGTCTGACTTTGACAAACAACAGGGGGCATTCCATATCCAGGCTGGTCAGAAGCCAAAACAATTGCAGAGCTTAACAATGGATACCGCATGCCAAAACCCCCACACATTGACGATACCCTGTAAGTTTCTGTTGTTTCTGTTTTCTCTGAACCTAATAGGAACTGGGAAAACACCCTGGTGAAAACCCTTAAAAATACCTGTGGGACTGTGCAGCTCGAAATCCTTCCCTAATTTCACACCAAATAAATGCGATTTTCGTTGTTCAGATAGTAATGGGGAGAATGTGAAAAAAAGCGAGCATGTGCCAGAAAAGGTTAGCAAAAACTGGCCCCTCTTCCCAGTGTCCTTGCAGTTTCCTCACTTACGTCTTCGTTCACTTTGGTCTTAATAATTATTTTGTTCCGTGGATCTGGCTTTGGTACTGGTAATAAAAACAAATCTGTTTTTATTTTAGGTATGGTGTTATGATGAGGTGCTGGAACCATAACGCTGACTTCCGCCCACCTTTTGAAAAGCTTCGCCAGATGATGCAAAGCTACATTGAAAAAAAGGTTTGTTATAACGATTCAAGATGTTAACCTTTACGTTGTAATGTAACCATGTGGGATGCCTGTGGACAGTCTACAGAAGATTGATCACCCTTTGGCTGATCACCTATTAACCCTTTGAGCCCTGATGTAAAAATGCACATTCTCATTACTGTTTTCCATACATTTCTTATGGAATTTGTAGTCTAATTATCAAGACATCTTATCGTTGGTTATCACTGTGTTTATTCTCATCACTTTGTTTTTTTTTTGTAATTAAACATTAGTGTAATTAAGTACTAGTGTATCGCTTTTAAAATAGGATTATTGTCTTTAAGAAGCCCCTTTGGGGGAAAGTCAGTAAAGTGTGTATGTATTATGAAATTGAACAAGTAGTAATAATGTAAAGAGAAATTTCATTATCATCACTGTTAGGGCTTAAAGAGTTAATACCAGCATTACTCTTTGTTTCGCTGATTGTGTGATAAATAAAGCTATTATTATTATTTTTTATTATTATTATTATTATTATTATTATTGTTATTATTATTATTATTATTATTATTATTATTATTATTATCGTTGTTCTTGTTGTTGTTGTCGAATACCACGCAGCTCTTTACAACCTCTAATTTCACTGGACCTTGGCACCATGCAGCTCTATTTTTTTCAGGGCTAGGGTCCATTGTTTTGTTGTTTGTTCTATTGTTTTCTCAGCCAACAACAACAACAACAATAACCGTAGCCAATCAGAGAACACTGCATACCGCCCCGTTGTTGTTGTTGTTATTATTATTATTATTATTATTATTATTAACTCGCTTTGAGGGCATACATGGGTCCAATTCATTTTCAGCCCTTATAGATACCAATTCTTCCTGACAAGCAGTTCTCGAATGCTGCTCGCTTTAGATTGAAACATGCATGTGACTGGGTGAAATAATGCATCTTTTGAGTAAAACACCTTGCACATTGGTGAGGGGCCCGTTTCTCGAAAGTCCCGATAACTTTTCGGGCCCGGAAAGCTATTTTACGAGCACAAGGTTTACCTTAGAGATTCAAATTTTGTTGTTTTGTTTTTAATCTAAGCAGTAAAATTGTAAGTTGACGAAAGAAGTGGAGCTGGTTTGCGACCTAAAAGCTGCACCACCATTCTATAGATTTTGATTTTAAAATATAGCTCTGGGCCGAAAAGTTACCCGGACTTTCGAGAAACAGACCCCAGCTCCCATTCAACTTGGTAGCTAAGTTGGTAAAAGTGTCGCACCAGAATCGCAAAGTTCATGGCTGGTTTTGAGTTCATTTTTAAGTCTTTTTTTTTTTCAGACTTTTTTGCAACTGCTAAAGTTCCTGACATTATTGAGAAGGCTGTTCACTCCTAAAATGTGTCACATGCAGTTCACAAACATAATCATTAAGTCAAATCCTGTATTGGCTAGCTGCAAAATCAACATGCCACAAATGTTAACAAAAAATGTAACCAGTGGCTTTTATTGGCTAAGTTTAATCCACATTATCATATCTATTTCAGTATTACCTAGACCTTCTGGACATGTCGGCGTATGATTCAGCAAAATACTCAAAGGTTGAAGATGCTGGAGCAGCTGCAGCAGGCAGAAAACGATCTGGCAGAAAGAAGTGGGCAAGTGTTCGAGAAGAGCCAGGTGAAAAGCCATCTGCTAGAAAGAAGTGGGCAAGTGTTCGAGAAAAAACAGTTGAAAAGCCAGACAAAAAGCCATCTCCTAGAAGGAAGTGGGCAAGTCTTCGAAAAGATCCAGTGGAAAAGCCAGGCGAAAAGCCATCTACTAGTAGGGAGTTGGCAAGTGTTCGAGAAGAAGCAGCTGAAAAGCCAGGCAACAAGCCATCTACTAGTAGGGAGTTGGCCAGTGTTCAAGAAGAAGCAGCTGAAAAGCCAGGCAACAAGCCATCTACTAGTAGGGAGTTGGCAAGTGTTCGAGAAGAAGCAGCTGAAAAGCCAGGCAACAAGCCATCTGCTAGTAGGGAGTTGGCCAGTGTTCAAGAAGAAGCAGCTGAAAAGCCAGGCAACAAGCCATCTACTAGTAGGGAGTTGGCAAGTGTTCGAGAAGAAGCAGCTGAAAAGCCAGGCAACAAGCCATCTGCTAGTAGGGAGTTGGCCAGTGTTCAAGAAGCAGCAGCTGAAAAGCCAGGCAACAAGCCATCTGCTAGTAGGGAGTTGGCAAGTGTTCGAGAAAAAGCAGCTGAAAAGCCAGGCAACAAGCCATCTGCTAGTAGGGAGTCGGCAAGTGTTCAAGAAGCAGCAGCTGAAAAGCCAGGCAACAAGCCATCTGCTAGTAGGGAGTTGGCAAGTGTTCAGGAAGAAGCAGTTGAAAAGCCAGGCTTTGAAGAAACCATCTGCTAGAAGGAAGTAGGCAAATGTTCGAAATTATAGCAATCATATCACTTGCAGGTCTCCCGTAGATTAGATGCTAACTCCATGCAATGCAGCTTAAAGTGGTACTACGATCAAAAAATCACTTTTATTTTTTCTTCGGATTTCGAAACTTTGTTTACTAAACACTCCCCAGGCGAAAGTTTAAGCCTCAATTTCGACAAGAAGACTATTTATTTAAACTGCAATTTTCCGATTTAATAGTCCGCTATTATTACACCAGAAAGGACAGAATGACATCATTCACTCACGAGCTTTAGAATGCAGTGTGTGTGAAAGTGCCTTATTTAGTATGCAGCACGGGAGTTTTGAGCTTTTACACTCTCAAACTCGTGTTTTGCATAATTTGTAGCCGCGTTCACACACTACATTCTACAGCTCTTGAGTGAATGACGTCATTGTATCCTTTCTGGTGTAATAATGGCGGGCCATAAAAACGGAAAATTGCAGTTTAAATTAACGGTCTTCTTCTCAAAATTAAGGCTTATAATTTCGCTTGGGGAGTGTTTAACAAACATAGTTTCGAAATCCGAAGAAAAAATAAGTGATTTTTTGATCATAGTACCACTTTAAGACTAAATTTTTTGATGACACTGGAGCTGACAAAAAAGGAACTATTGGATGAGGCATGGTAGATATAGCTTTGCTATGTTTAGAATATTAAGTTTAAGTCTTCACCAGCAAGTGGCCCACAACTGCCGTGTGCAGGCGTTAGGAGTGTTACTACCCCCTCCCCCCGTGGGTAGGATAGCAACCCCCCCCCCCACCCCTAACTCGAACCACTTTGTAGCTGTAGTTTAAAAGTTTGATTTCCGCATATATTATTTGCTTTGATTTTATTATTAATGCTTTTGCTGTAATTTTCGTTAACTGACATAGTATTAGGAAAATAAGAATATAATTATAGTTAATTTATTTAATGCAAAATTACTCGTTTTGTCTTTAACTTACATAAGCTGATCAACTTATTATCAGAAAACTAAGATAACTTTATTGTACTTTAGTTTAATCATGTTGATTTAAACTAATTAGACGGAGTTGTGAATACGACATACTAAACTTTGTTGATGACAGTATCCATTTGCCATAATTTTCGTAAACTGATTAATTCAGGAATAAATTATGCGTAGATATAGTATTAGCTTTGCTATCTAATTGAAGTCCGTTTATAGGACTATTTTGTAGTTGAGTTTAAGAACACTCAATGATATTACAGTAACCATTTTACTATTAAAGTTTGAGAACCTGATCAATGAAGCCAAGATCAGTAGGATTAAAACTAAAATAATACTTTGAGCATCTTTGATGCCATGAAAAAAAACAAACAAACAAACAAACAAACACTGTTAATGGCTCGCTTAATTTGCTTAACTTAACAACATTGCCAGAAATGTTTTGTGTATATTATCAACATGTAACAAAACATATAATTATATTACTGAATTAGATTGTTGTTAAATAAGTTTAAAGGCGTTTAATTAAAACTAAAAACAAAAGAATGAGTTGGTGTAAATGTTATCAAAGGGAAAGGGAAATACCGTATTTTTAAAGAAGTGGTAACATTAGCCTCAAGCCCAAATGTAATGTATAATGGTAGTGTACCAATTGAAAGGATTTGTTTGAGGAAATTCATAAACCACACCAACAAAGACAACGAAAGTCACAAATTAAAAAGTGTCAAAAGCAACAAAAATTTTTAGCTCTGTTGCACTGGAACAGATTTTATAAATCAGGCCGATATTTGTCCGCATACTTATTTCCTTCATCAAATTAGGCCAAATCGGCCGGATAACTCGGTGCGTGCAAATTAGTCTCAATGTTCCGACACGCGGAACGAACAACGTGGAAAAATGCCGCTGCACCAATGTCCCCAGGATAAGCTAGGATGGGGGTGGGGGGATTGGATTGGCTGATGCATTAAAAAATTAAAAAACTCCACGTTTCTGGTATTCGACGCTTTTACCTTCACGACCAGTGACCTTCGTGGAAGGAACGCTTAGGGTCTATGAACTCTCATGAGAATTGCTAGCAAATATCAGAGTACAAAACTGTATTTGTATGTTCTTTATAAAATCACGCTATCCCGCCAAACAAAACGAACAATCGCTGTCGCTTGTTTTCATGAGGGCTTGAAATAATTTTAAATTATAAGGAATTAAAGGAAAAAACTGAGGATATGACACAAGCTGACATCGTGACATAGGATATGACTGGGTCACGTGATTTGCTGCTTTGAGAACCGACTCCTGACCCCGGGTGGGAGGTACTCCCTATAGTAGGCTAAACGGGGAGACGCCGCCCGCCGCCTTTTTTCCGCTCGCAGTATACTAAAGGGTGGGGAAAACCGTCATTTAGGTGTATGAAAGGGTCACAAAATCCACTGCTAAATGAACGAGATGGCGGCTAAAGGTAAGTGTATAAAAGGGTGCCAAATTGTGGCTGAAATAACAACGCGAAACACATAAAAGCTTGGAGCCGAACAACTGAGCCAGAGGGACTTAAGGTCCTGGAAAAATGTAGCAATCATAGGAAATTCTATTTTATTGGATTATCCTTGAGGATAAGAAAGGGGTGCAATGTTGCCCTGGGTATATGAAAGGGGTGCCATTTTGGTACAAATTGGTAAGGGTTTGAGCCTCCGGGCCGAGCGTTCACGTATAAAACTTTATTTAGTACCCCTCGGGGGGGGGCTCCTGACACAGCTTTCATGCTTGTCCCGCATACCTCTATCATTATAGCACTAGAAGTAAATTCCGCCGCATTAAAAACGAGGTCACGTTCTTGTTTATATTTTTAACATTTGCATGCACTTGTACAGCAAGTGAATCACTTTATACAGAAAAGGCCACACCCCTGCAGCCACATGATATAAACAGAGAAGATGACCAAAATTATTATTTACACTTCTCTATTTTTAATCATCTCATAGTCATTATATCATTATAGAGCAGGTAAAAGTGGACGGTCCAAATGTAAACCCATTTTACAACAAAAGCGATATTCTACGCCGTCGTAGCGGTATATCCTGGATGTAGCATATTCACCGTTTAAGTCCAGATAGTGACAAGCATCGAATTTCTCCTTACATTCTTACTACTTTGTCAAACATACAGGTTATGAGAGTAAAGAAAATGATCCCCAATGATCAAATGTCTCGATTTTTAATCAAATTCTCCCACATAGTAACAAGAAATGTAAGGAGAATAGTGAGGATAATATGGATGTTAAGGGAAGCAAAGAATTGTTCGAGATAAGGTGAGTTCGAGACAACCAGTTTTAAAACACTGCACGCATTCTCCGAGAGAACAATATCCTCTATTTGGTGCGAAAATATGTAACGGCAATATTCACCTGAGACGTGTTTCGGTCCACAGAATGGATAATATGCAATGACGACAAATATCTGTGCATAGTTTTTCCAAACTAAGGATATTGTGCAAATATTTTCTTTTCTGGACGTCGCTGCCAATTTCCGGTACCTTTTTATAACTGTCTGCTAAACGTCCCAAACTGTCAAACATTAATCAAGGCAATTCTATTAATAATCGTCTTTATTGAAAATTCAAACACTTGCTTCCAACAGATCTGACGTTTCAAAAACATTTGCGAGATTGTTTTTAGGCAGCTTTACCCAACTATATTACCCTCGTTTTCTTGTTTTGTTTTGTTTTGTTTTTTGTTCCATTTTTGTCAAAAAAGAAGTGTTGCACAATAAGAGGACTAATAATATTGCTTCCGACATTTTGTCTCTTGTACGCTTTGATCATTCACATACACGCGAGCAAAACATTTTTAAATGGGTCATAAACAAGATAAATATTTTAAACAAATCAGTTAAAATTGCATATTGTGCACCTTCACGACTGGAAACGTGTCCGTCCCTCCAAGGCCTACTATGTTTTTAACCCTTTTTAAGCCCTGATATAAAAATGCATATTCTCCTTACTGTTCTCCATACATGTCTTATGGAACTAGTAAGGAGAAGGCTAAATATCAAGACATTTTATCCCTGGTGATCACTTCCTTTATTCTCATCACTTGAATGTATGAACAAGCAGTGATTATTTAAAGAGAAATGTCATTTTCGTCACTGTTAGTCAAATGATGAATGATCCTCGCAGTGATGACCGCTCCCAACATATGAGGCCTTTGTAGCTCAGTTGGTTTATAGAACATCACACTAGCAGCGTGAAGGTCACGAGTTCAAATCCCGTTTAAAACGTCGACTTTCCTTTTCAGGCTTAATTGCAATTTCTTTAATTGCATACATCATTGCGAGGATTATTCTTTATTTGATTTCATTCCCGCAGTTCATATACGATTAGATTTTTATATTCATTGTCATCTTCTATTTTAGCACATGACGTTCAGTTTGTTTAGTATTTTGGTAGATTACGAGGAATAACAGGGTTGTGAAATTTTTATCCTTTGCAAGGTTAAGCTATTGGCTGATAAGTGAGGAACTGAAAGAGTCAAACATGTCAAAATGGATAAACATTCGGCCCCTTGTACCTTACCTTCTTAACAAACAGGCCTTAGTAGTTCAAAGAGTGGATACCTTTACCCAGTGGATAAGTCGCTATCCAACAGAGCAATTTATCTTCAACTTACGTATTTAGCCAGATTTTTGCAAGGCCACACACTTCATTATAGATACACTCTTGCTCTTTTCATACAACCTATATGGCTTTGTAGAGATTTTCCGATATTTTGCATCTGCTTGATTGCGGCATATCACCAGTTCAAAAAGTTATCGGTTATCGCCTCTTTGAACAACTGGGGCCAGAAATAGATGGCGGGGGCGCTCCAACCCTCCCAGTCTCGCCGCAATAGATCGACTACTTTTCGTGTCGTTATTTAGATAGCACACTACAGACAACTACCACTTCCACGTCAGCCATTCTCGGTTTTGCAAAAGTGTCTCCTGGAATTTTCCAAGGGACGTAGTGGAATCTCCGAATTCAGTTCATCTTATGTGCTGCTTCAATCGCTTCGAAATCTACCCTAGCAATGTCTCACCACACTATCGTAATTTTTAAAATTTTATCTAAGTTACGAATAATTTGGTTTTTGGTTCAAATCGCCCAAAACCAGTTGTTCCGGAATTCGAGTCGTCCCACCGCCCTCTTTCTCTCTCTCTGACTTCCGGTCTTTGAAAGATGCCGTCGACAACCTGCATGCGGCAGCGCAGAGGGACGCGACTGGAGAAGTGTCTGTGTGGGCGCGAAGTGGGTACAAATTGCAGCTATTTCACAACATGGCAAGAAACCACAACTAAAAAAAAACACAATTATATTTGGGAAAACAAATCAGGAAGGCTCACCATACAGATTGCACGCCCCACGCCCCCCCCCCCCAAAAAAAAACCAGCATCGTACAGAGAGAGACGTTTTAGCCTCTTGCCATTGTAAGGTGCTCGTACAAAACAATTAAAGCAAACACGCTTTTTCAACCGATCATTTGTGCTCTTGCTATCTGATACTGCTAGTCTGTGATATTGGTCTCGACCGAAAGACCGACGAACGGGGGTGTCATGGAGAAGGGAGGGGTGGGGGGACGATAAAGGAGGCAGGGAGGGAAGTGCACCGAACACCTAACGTTAACCAATCCACTTGCATGCCCAGGGAGCATGCTGGGGGCTGAGGCGATAGTAATGCTACCTACAGTGAATCCCGATTATTTTTTCGAACCCTCGATTTTTCGAGCCTCCCGGTTTTTCGAACCATGGCACGTTTCCCTTGGTTTTGCTTCAGTTAAACACCGTAATTTTACCCCTTTTACCCCCGAGTTTTCGAACCCTCGATTTTTCGAAACTCTCGATATTTCGAGCCAATTTTTGCCTCCCATGGAAGATATTTATAAGAAATTTACCTTCGATTTCTCGAACCCGCAGGAAAGAACTACTCAGTAGCTTTCATTTGAATGGTCGCACTTTAGGATTTTATTCACACACTAAAAAGTTAGACCCACCTTCTATTACACAGAAAACAGTACCAAAGGAAGTACTGCTCAGTGTTTTTCATTTGAATGGCCACTCATTAGGCCTGGCTTTCCTGCTGGTGCTGTTCATCATGTGTACAAGGTGATTCAAACTTTTAAATGGAGTAAAATACTGAAGTGTTACCATTCAAATGAAAGCTAAAGAACTGTACAAGAGTACCACAGTATTTCTGTTTGCTTTCCTGGTTGTCAAAAAGCAATATCTTGTAAATAAAGCGTGATTTCATACCACCTTTGGTTTTTTTAACTCCCGATTTTTCGAACCAATTTCCATTTCCCTAGGAGTTTCGAGAAATCGGAATTCCACTGTACTCCTGATTGCTTCATGTATCATTTAGAAACAGCACAAGCGCAATGACCTATAGTTTGTGCACGGGTTTCATCCGCTTTTGTGTCGCTAAGGAAGACAAGGCAATAACGAGTTCAAGTCCTGTGAAACATCTAAAGCAGTAAAGACAAGTAAGGTAAAAGCGCAAAAACGAACGTAGACACAGTGTAGTCTGCTTAGAAACGGGGGGAGGAAGGGGAAGAGGAAGGGGAAAAACGAGAAGAAAGAATAAATCCACTCCACCTCTCCCTTTTTAACCCTTTAAGTGCCAATAGTGACAAGCATCTAATTTCTCCTTACAGTAATACTACTTTATCAAACATTCAGCTCATGAGAATAAAGAAAATGATCACCAGTGATCAAATGTCTTGATTTTAAATCAAATTCTCCCAACTAGTAACGTGCATTGAGAAATATAAGAAGAATAGTGAGGAGAATGTGGATGTTAATTTTGGGCATTAAAGGGTTAACTCTCCGTAATTCGTACCCCCACTCACCCCTCCCTCCCCAAAATACGCAGGCTGAAATCGAGTACCACGCAATTAGCTGAAAGAGAAAAGTTGCTTGTTCTAGCCATGAGCAGCTGAAACCGGAACCTGGTAGGAAATCTGGTCAGGAGTGTTTTGTGTGGGCTAGTAAGACTTTTGCGGAGTTACAAAATTTCTGTTTTGACTGAAACTAAACTTAAGCAAGGAAAACAAGTCTTTGAGGGTGGAAATGAAGTCAAACCAGCCATTTTGAAGGTCGCTGGGATGATGCCGCAGATTCGTCTATGTTCTGGTTTATAAATGTCTATCGCCGCCCCTATTTTTTTTAGTTGCCATTTTACTCCAGAAATGAGTGACTGAAATTTTGTTTGGAATACATAAAAGCTCGAACACTTTTTTTTGTATAAATTCAGCTTCACTTTACTAGGCTTGCTTAATTTTAATATATTAAAAAAGCCGCTCTATCCCTATCCGGATTTAATGAAAAAAAACATAGGTAGTAGGTAATTGCTAATGTAGAATGTCGGATAGAAGAATAGATGCCTCTGCCTTGAAAATGCAAAAAGTAAGTAATGGTGTGTATACGTTGGAAGCTGCATGCGATTTGATTGGCTAAAGAGCCATTCTTTATCAGAGTATAAGGCATACATACTTCGAGACAAATAAAACGTTTACCGGAAAGAAAGCGTTTTTGACCTAAGATACTCTGCAGAAATTATCGTTAGTTTTTAAGAATGTAGAGAAGCTAAGTGATTTGGAAAAAAAAAAAAAAAAGAAAAGGAATCTTCGAGTAAATAGATAACCTTTTGAGAATTAAGTTTCTGGGCGAGTTTCGCCTTTAACTTGAAGTCTATATAAGAAAAGGTAAAAACATGTATTATATTGTCGTACAACATTTTGGGCAATTGAGAAAATGTAGAAAACAAAGGCAAAATCACAAATCCACTGGCAATGTTTGCAAGTTAGAAGCGATATCCTCCTGGCAGTACATGCACTCGAGCCCTGGAAAGCGTTCCGTTATCTGGTTCCAGAGGGTTTTCAATTTCATTTTTTTGTCGTCTATCGCTAGTAAACTCGGCTTTTGCCGCTCCTTGAACTGTCCGGCCAATCAATGCTGACGACTGCTCCACGAAAGCACGCTAGAAGCCTCTGGCACCCAGAGCACTATTCAGTCCCACAGTATATAAGCCAATATTGCCTGGTTCAGTTGACATGTTGGTCTGACCGCGGAGACCGAGTACAAGCCACACGTAGGTGTGACGTGTCAAAATAATCTGAGATATTACTTTCTAGCGTTATTCAAGTCTATTAATAACAGACACTTATTAAGACTATTCCTTTTCCTGCGGATTATATAGTACATGTGTGGGTTTGACCACTCATTGGCCATATTGCCTACGCCCAAGCTCACGCGTTAAACACGCAATCAAGTGGTTTTTCAAGTTCGTCCAAGTTCGTTATTCTATTTTTTAAATCACGATCGAGAGGGTCCATTACAACTAGTCAACCTGGTAGAGCAAACTGAAATACATTGTAATAAAGATATTGACTGGGAGCTGTGCATGCTTTGATTGTTGAAACTGAATTGACAACTGAAGTAACCGAACGCTCTGGTTGGCTAAAATTATTCCATGTCCATGCTTTATAAGAGTACAACGCATAGTGTAGTGTGTTTTTTTTTTTTGCTTTTGAGGTGCGTTCCACAAGGGAGATTGTAGCAGTTAAACTAAAACATGATTCAAAAGAGGCGTTTTTTACCCCCACCCCCCCCCCCCAATAACTGGGCTTCAGAATTTTTTTAGCAGAATGTCTAGTCTACAATTTAGACAACCGATTTGGAAAAGAGAACGGAAAACACTAGGTGTCGAAATAAGGTTTTTAGAATTCTTTTCATCTCAGTTTTTGCTTTAGCTTCGTGCTTTCTACATTTCTCTTGTGTTCTCAAATGCCCGTCGTGTTCTACTGACAATCTTATATATTCCCTTAGCTTCTTTATTTGCTGCTTATTTAAAGGCTGTTTCAAAGCCCCAAAGTGCACTGGAATTATCTTAATCAAACCTCAAGATAATAAGAGAAAATTACCAGAGACTAAGAGGTGAGAATAAGCGATGAAGAGTAACGGAAACGAGTTTATAAAGACACTGGGCGCGGGCTCAAATAATGGAAAAGTTCCTTCATTTATACAGCACACGAAAAATTCCTCTATCACAAAGAAAGATTTATTGTTGTGACTTTCGTAAGACACTAAAGGGCAAAAGATGTTACAGAAAGTCAAAATAATATCTTGAAAAGTTGGCCCAACACGAGTTTAGTTCAAGTTGTACAGGCATTTCGGTTAGAAACTGATTTGGAGTTTGCATTCTTCCTTATTATAACTGGTGATTTACACAGTCGGGAGAGCCAGAAAAGGTGACGTTTTTCTACTCATTCTTCGTTGCTGATAATTTTTGCTCGAAAGTTATTCATCATTCCAGAAATTTACTTCAGTTTCCTTTCCCCCTTCTCTTCCTTGTGGTGAACCCTGCGCGCATGCTTGCCCGCCGATAGTGGTCACCATGATTGCCTACCGGTTTAGGGCGGGACAAACCAATCACAAAAATATGTCCGCTAACGGTCTCTACTGATACAGCAATTTCTGGTAATATCCTAAACTCGAACGATCAGACTGCCACATTAGACACCCATCATCACATTTGCTACCCTTCGCGGATAACCTTTTTTGAGGCTAGTGAAATTTGACACGACCATAATGAACTAAACCAATATTAATTATGCTTCGTAACTGTAAGTAAAAGTTTAAAACTTTTATACCAAAGGGTTTTAATTTTTAATCTCAGTATATTCCAAAAGAAAACATTATTTTAAAAGTCAAAACTGAAGGAAAGGTTACGAAATATTCAAAAATAAACTCTTTATGTTTTTAAGGTTTTGTGTTTGTTGACAATTTCAGGATTTCTTGGGCCTGGAAATTCATTTCCGTACAAAAATAAAATGAAGGAAATTGCAAAAAAAGAATAAACCAGAAAAATAAGTCAGTTGGTTTTTAATTGGCTCTCCGGAAATTCTAAGCCATTCCGCGACCCATTGACCTACGTGTTTATTTACAGAAATATTCTGAAAATGAAATCAAGCGTGAAAGCTGATCGCCAATGTCTAGAACCTTAGATTTTTTCTGACAGAAGATATTCCAAAACCTTAGGAGTCAGTAACAGCGTGAACAATCTAAAAGCACTTGTAACAAAATCTGAAATTCTAGCGCTCATCGGTGGCTGCAGAAGAAGGAATTTTATTGTTCAGTTATATTACGTAAAGGAAAGCGTATTATACTCTTTGAATAGCCATTAAACTAATTAGGCCGCACCCAGTTATTGTTGTGTCTCAACAAGAGGGACGGAATTAAAACTTCCACAATTATTTCCAACGGTTGTTACACCTTCAGGCTTCTTCACAAATATAGTCATTCTTTCTTCTCTAGCGAGACGTTCGCCGAATATGCGCAAATCAATATGTCATTTAACGGTGTAGAATTACGGCATTTCGCAAGCCTGTTGTGATAATTTTGTTCACTGACTGTTATTTCATCAAACCGGAAGCTATTTGACAGGCGGGAGAAACTAAACCCCTCCTTTCTCTCAAGTGATAAAAGATCGCTATGGAAACGATGACGAAAGCGTAAGGAGTTTTCGCTACGCTTGGCTCGGCGACTTGTGATTGGTCCGCTGGGACATACCAATACTCAACGTTGATAATAGCTGTCAATCATTTTATCACTAATAACAATGTGTTCATTTCACCCTACCGAATGGTTATGAAGGAGAGTTGAGAAGAAAACATCGAACTGCACGCTTTGACTTACCGCTCTTAGGTGGAACTACATTTGAAATCCAAATGCCGTCACTATTGCTAGATAGCCCGAGAAGTTACCGAAGAATACAAGTAGAGAAGAAGAAATTCATGGCTAAGGGAGCCACGGTCTCTTGGCTCTCTGATCAGTTAAGCCATGGTGCTTTTCTTCTGCTCCTCGACTGTCGCCCGTTCGCAGAGTTCGCTCGCTCTCATATTCAAGGAGCAATCAATTTGACAATCCCTTCGCTGATGTTACGGCGACTTAAGAAAGGGACTAACTTCGCCATTAGTTCGTTGATTACATCCGAGGAAGGGAAAGCGCAATTTAACAGAAATCTTCGTCATGCTTCGGGAATAGTTCTGTACGACTCAGAAACAACTGATGTATCAGCAGTTAACACGGGTAGTGCTCTTGGAGTTCTACTCAAAAAGTTTTCTGAAGATGTCAATACCCCTGTTTGGTTACTGGAAGGTGAGCACGAATTTGAGTTGATGCTTTGTTTCACTTAAACAGTCGTATTGTCTTTTATTATCAATTAACTTGCTCAGAAGTTTTGTGAATCTCAACCGTACCGGTTTCTTGCTCATTTGCTGTCCAGGTTTTGTTTGTTTTTTGAACTGACACTAGTTGCCATTGGATCGCGCTTGCCTTTCTGGCTCGCTAATATGTTTTGACTTTTAATATTTTCCAGGTGGTTTTTCCAAGTTTGAGAAGAAGTATTCCACATTTTGTGAACCTGGCGAGGACGTTGAGCGACCTCTGCTGTCTCTCTCCGGGTTGACGATACAAGACAACGAACAAGATCATCGTCCATTGAAACTCGAACCATCAACTCCAACTGTCACAGATCACCAAGAAAGCCGGACGAAAGTTCCAGTTCAAATTCTCCCACATTTGTACCTTGGAAGCGAGAAAGACTCTTCAGATCTAGAAATACTGAAGAAATACGGAATTTCATATATCTTGAACGTTACACACGACAAGCCAAACTCCTTTGAACATTTGCCCGGTTTTAAATACAAGAAACTCCCAGTTGAAGACAACTGGAGGGCCAATTTATCAGACATGTTTCCCGAAGCATTCGAGTTTATAGGTATGTAGCAAACAAACCTTTTTATTACTTCAGTATCATTTCGATTATACATGATCATTTTTGCGGTCTAATAGTAATAATTTTGATTGATAATTTAATAAGATTGTTGAATCGCTAAGGACTGTTCGAAATTACCATGGCGGGGTATGAATATTGCTCAGAACGCCTCGGCGAATAATTAATTATTTGTTTCTTTAAATGAAATTTATCCTGAATGTAGATTGCGGACAGAAAGAGAACATAAGAATCGACATCTTTGACATTTCAGTGTGGGAGGGATTTTGATGAAACGCAAAACGTTTCAGTCGCTTGTTTGTTTTATGTGTGGGGTACGATTTAAATGAAACTGGAACACAACATTTGACGTAGATATTGTGTGTAACAAAACGAGTAAGCTTTGAAATTAAATTCTTGAGCCACTTTCTTGTCCCGTTTACCTCAGCAATTTACAAGATAACACATCAATTTATTAAATTCCTTACCCTCCTCCGCGCTCAAAATTTTGCCGCGAAAGCGAGAATTTTGTAATTCCCTCCTTAAGGAGAAATCGAGCCAGCCGTTAATTATTTTCAAAGTTCTGTATTGGTTTTGCGGCTTTTGTTTAATTTCGATACGTGCATTTAATAATCTAACAAGCATATATTGGTCTTTTTCTTTTCAGATGAGGGCATAACACAGAATCGCGGTGTTTTGATCCACTGTCTTGCTGGTGTGTCTCGCTCCGTTACTGTTACCATTGCTTACCTTATTTCTGCCCTCAACATGACTTTAAACGAAGCCTACGACTTCGTGAAACAAAGAAAACCAAGCGTGAATCCTAATTTAAACTTCATGGGACAACTTTTAGAGTTCGAAAGGCAGCTGCGGACTCCGCAAACTCCAAGTTCGACGACAAGTACCTTGTCAAGCGACTCCAGTTTGGACGGCGAAGGAGAAGTAGAGAGACTCGACTTGATGGTCGCTCCTCGTTGTCAAACAGTTTAAAACTCACGTAATTTACGCTGAATTAAAGTTATTCCTTGTGGAAACAAAAGAACTTTAAGCGAGGCGTTTGAAATAGATGTATAACAAGTCAACTAATTTTCTCGGGCTTGGAAGGGCCAATAGAATATTATGCAGAGTATAATAGTATTTAGAGAAATACTCTGAAAGAGAAGTTTGTAGATTATTTTGAAATTCGATTATGAATAGCGCGTTAGACTGTTCTTCTGCTGTTTTGGACTTTTGAAAAGGAATTTTGCATTATATGCAGTTGAACTGTAAACACAAGTTTGTGTATGTTTATGATTTCTTCCTCGACAATTTAATATAAATGTGGTCATAGTTTTCTCGCTGTTACACTTTCACCAGCCTTACTTCCAAGTCGTTCTTTTTGCTACCGTTTAGTCAAAGATTTTTCTCTTGTCACTAAAACTTGGTTTTCCTTAGCTTTTCATTACAATCGAATCAACAAAGGAATTTTTCTGTAATCACAATTGTGTTTATTTAGCCATGAATTACTTCTCTTCCATACAGATAGATTGTTAAATGAAACAGTCAAATCGAACAAGTTACCTTCGTTAAGTCCAAGTAATTTATATTCGCGACGTGTGTAAATACAATACGTGAAATATTGAAATTATATTCCAAGCGCTTCGAAGTCGCTTAAGAGACAAGTTGTATATATTAGTACTTTATTGTTAGATCTACAGATTGTAAATATATTATTTCTATATATCTACTTTAATAAATCCAGAAAGTTGTGAATTGGACAAGAAAACATGTTGTGGGTCAGTAATTCTCACAGTCACAACAATCGCGCCCTAAATTTAAAGTGGTATAAAGGAAGGAAATTCACTTTGTTATGTTTCGCTGCGGTTTGAATCACGAGATTTTGCCCTCGGGCTGTTTTCTGGTTGTTTAGGTCGGCTTCTAAGAAACAATCACCCAGAGTATATCAACTTGATTGAAGTTAATTCGAACGTTTCTTTCTGACTTTGTCCGCTTTTACTTTTGCTGCCCAGGCCGAGGACTCTAAAAAGTCACCAAAAGATTCCGATATCACACCAAATGGGAGAGAGACTGAAATTCAAGAAGAGATTGCTACGCACTTCCGGAATGCCGTTATATGAGAAGCCTAGTAGGTCAACATATATTGGTTGAAAGTTTTTTATAATGAACTTAAAACAACCTTTTCTGTGAAAAAAGGGAAAGTTGCTGTTGAATCGTTTTTGGGGTAAAGTAATCGACCTTTTGGCGTAAAGTTCTAATGAACAGACGAAAAGGAGTTGACCCCACTGTAAGCGGAAATGGTTGTCGGAAAACAACATCGATTTGGCGAAGAATTTTAAGCGTCTTTATGTGATGGATGAAGAAAAAACTAATCTAAAATACCTTGAGTAAACAGTAAGGGTAGAGTTTTAAAAAGCTCTAGATCCGGTGTGCCGCTGAGGTATTTTCGCCTCACGCGTGCAAACAGAGATGTCAACAGTGCGGTTTCCGGAATACCAGACTTGCTGGCGCCATAAGTTTTCTGGGCTATTTTTGTTACTACAACCACACATGCGCAATCGACTGTACCCGGCGAAGCGAATGGTGTTGTAATGGCGACAGAGAGATAATTTGAGGCGCGAGATAGGAGGAATGGTTTCTGGTCACCCGTTAATCACTTTTGAAATATTGCTTGTTAATGCGTTAGGGTTATCGCTTTACGACTGCGCTCGCCATATTGCTTCGCTCTATATCCGTACTGCGGTGAAGTGGAATCTTAAAGCGCCGGAAAGGCTTTAGTTTCGTGAAGAAGGGCTGTTTTTTTAATCCTTCATCCAATTTTTCTTAAATTTTCTCTGGGAGAAAAAGGAAAAATTAAACAGTGCAATGGGATGTACTTATCAATAGCTATTATTTGAATGGTCACAATTAGGATTTCGACGATTTTATCCACAGATTCAAAAGTTAGGTCCGCTTCGCATGACTCGAGCGTGGAGTCAATCTCAATCTGAGAGGAAATGAATGGTTTACCTCTTATTTTTAATTGGTTTAAATTGCACAGCTGGAGGAACCAGAATACAAGCACAAGACTTGAAAACATCTGAAATTTTATTTTGTAAAATCATGAAAAACATACAGTAACAAAGAATAGGCTCTGCTCGATAGCAATAGTCACACTTAGGATTTCATCCAGAGACTCAAAAGTTAGAACAACACTCACTAAGTGAAAGAAGATACGACTCTTGAAAGAAATTAAAGCTTTCTACCCTAGTGCCCCATGTAAACTGACATTTTCATTCTGAGGCTAAACCCTATTAACCCTTAAACTCTATCAGTGACGAAAATGAAATTTCACTTTACATTATCAATACTTGTCCAAACATTCAACTGATGAGAATAAAGAAAGTGATCACCAAGGGTGAGCTGTCTTGATATGTAGACAGATTCTCCTTACTAGTTCCATAAGAAATGTATGGAGAATAGTAAGGAGAATATACATTTTCATTTCAGGGCTTAAAGGGTTTTAGTGCGGCCCGACTCAAAAGAAAGGTCATGAGCACTATTTTACTTTGGTGTCGTTTGTTTTTCTGTTTATCCCTCGTAAGTGGATATCCAACAAAATTCACTGAATTTGTACTTTGGCTCTCTCAGAAGTTCATACGGTAATGCTAATACGTTTATTTCACCCACGCAAGTATTTCATCGAATTTGTAACGAAGCTGAAACATAAACCCACCCACCGTAAAAATCCGGTCATTTTTAAGTCATAAGGCCCTGATAAAGCGTATTTTGTGTTCTTTACATTGAGGTGAAAGCGGGTTTCAGAGACATCGACAAATATAAATGCATTTTGCTTAGTCACCTTAATCGTGGGTGTCTTGTTTTCCGGGTGGGGGTGGGGGGGGGGGAGTAGATTACGTTGAGGGTATTCTCCAACTCAGAGGCTGTTCTTGGCTATTTTGCTGCCTTTCTAAAATCACATCTGTACTATACCCATGCGCGAAATGCTCCCACCCAACGTTTTCATTTTGCAGTCGATTTTCACCCTTCGCTAGAAAGTGGACTGCTCTATTTTGACATGTTCCAGAGTGTTTAATTTACCGACCTATGACAGTTTATAAAAGGGTCTTGATTTTTAAACTGGTAAGACCACAGCGACCAGGCGTTGAGAGTTGCCGGATCTTAAGTAGACCTGGATCAGTAAAACACTCGATGTAAAAAAAAAAAATACGCAGCACGACTGATCCTTACGGCAGTTGAAGAAAGACTCAGAAGACGAAAACAGAAGATTTGGATACACATGTATACTTTATGTATCCAAATTTTCTGTTTTCGTCTTCTGTGTCTTTTCTTTAGTTGCCGTCGCGTCAGGATCAGTCGTACCGTGTATTTTTTGTATTCACCCCACCCCCCGGCTCGGGTCTATCAGCACCGCCCGTTCCGCGTGTTTCACATCCCGGAGTTGGGAGGTGTCAGTCTGTTATGTGGGCGTCTTGGTCTCGAATAATTACACCAAATTGTTTTGTAACGTAACAAGCTGATAAGCCAAGGTTTTCCGCATTAGTAATTATCTTTTATCTTTTTGGAAATATTTTAAAGTTCCTTCCAGTAATCGTGACACATTTGATCTTGATTCCTGTAGAAAGGAAAGATGTTAAACTCATAATCTCCATCATAACTAAGGATCAGTTTCCCTTAAAACGTTGTGATTATCTTAAGTATTTTAGTTCTGTTCCCACCAGAGTCAAAAGTCACGTTATGTAATAGATTCTTACGTTTCAGTCTGTGGGTGGAATCCTAAAGTGTAGCCATCGATATGAAAGCTACTAAGCAGTACTTTCCTGTGGTGCTGTTTGTTATGCTGTGTAAGGTGGTTCTAACTTTTAAGTCTGTGGATGAGGTCTTCCCTTAAAGTTTTACGACCATTCAAGTAAAACTTATTTACCAGCACTTTTCTATGGCACTGTTTATTATGCTGGACAAGGCATGTACTCTAATGTTTTTGAGTCTGTGATAAAGCGAAAGCTAACTAATCAGTACTTTCCTGTGGTACGACTCCCTTATCGCGTATATTTGGGAATAATAATCCTGCAAGCAACAGAAACTTAACGCACCACTGAAGTAAACAAAACTGACTCCAAGCAAACATGTTATCGCCAAGAGGAACAAACGCACTCTATTCAACAGTTCAATAACAAATCAGAATTAATTTCACGCTTTAATGAGTTATTACACGAATGTTTCTTATATCGCGGGCTTTTGACTTCAGTATTCATTTCTGTACAACTATCAAGACATCAAAAGTGTTTTGAGTTCCGGGGACTGTCTTTCCTTGTAATAATATCATAAGCTATGTAGGTTAAGTGCCGCCCTTGATGGTTTTTTAGCTCTTTAAGTCTGAAAAGAGGTTCAAGATTTTGTTCCGTGGCTTAGGAGCATTGCGACCGCAATGTGATGCAGTCAAACAATTGATTTACAATCAAACTTCTCCTCTACTGATAACACAAACAGTTCGTTACTATGACGGAAATGCCAACTGACGTGGTCTCAGCAAAATGAAAAATCTCTTTACATTTTACGCCTTTTTTTCAATGATGATGGTGATGATGGTGGCGGTGGCAGTGGTACAGTGTGTTTCAGTCATCATCCCATGGTTGCTGTTCCGGATAAGACTGATCAGACGCCGTTACCTTTAATTTTCACTTTAGGTACAAAAAATGTTTTCACACAATGTAATAAAAGAATTGCAGTTCCGGAACAATAAGGCTTGACCAAATTAAGGAAGCTGTAATCTGAGAGATATGATGCTTCGTTCAGATCGTTCCCAGGTTACCTTCTGTTTCCTTAGCAGAAAGGAACCTGGTAACAAGGCATCTCTCATATTTTTCTAGCATTGGGCAGCTCGTTTTGTGTTTTAAATGAGCAAGAAATAAATTACGTGTATTGAGAAAAAAAGTCTACAATCTAAGCTCCTAGGTAAACATTTCTGTATTTCTTCAAGTCTCCACCGGAAAAGGAGCTTGAAGGAAAAGGACGCTAATCTGCAGCTTTATCTACAAAATCAACATCACGATTAATAATATTGCGACTCGTTATATTTACATCTGTGAACTGGAAGTTTTTGCAGCCAAGAAATTCTTGTTCTTCCGGTCCTTTGGCTGTAAACGTGATATAACTGGTGAATAAGACATGAAGAGCAACACGTCACGAAAAACAGAGGAATGTTTTTCATTGCTTTGGTCAATGTTTTCACGAGAGTTCAGTGTATTCAATAATTTCATGACTAATCGTTTAAGATGGTAAATGCGCTAAAATCAATGCTAAAAAGGAAAGGGCAAGTATAAGCTGTTTTCTTTTCAAGATTGCTCAAGTTATAAAGGTCTATTTTAAACTGAGGAAAATATTGAAAAGCAACCATACACAGGAAAGTAAGCACGTTGCTTTCATTTGTAATAATAAACCTTCTTCATTACCTCTGGTTTTGTCTTTGACTGAAAGGTTTAAAGAAGAAGAATGTTAAGTTTTCAGTCAACGTGAAAATGTTTTGCTTTTGTTGTCTCAGAGGGTTCGAAAATTATGGTCGGTAGGTAACGTAAACAAAACGAACCGGAAAAGAAAAAGACAAAGATGTTTGAAGTAGACTCTTGCGACCAGACCACACGTATCATTCCTCAAACATGCACAAGACTTTTACCCAACAACAAATGTTAACCGACAGACTGTTAATTGTTCCTACTAGTAAACTGTTTTTTTTTCCCGCAAAAGTAGCTCTTTTTGCACGTGATTTTTCGCATGTCGAAGAATCACGTACAAGTGTTTTTGTGCTTTTTGGACGAAACGCATTTGCCTGAATAGGCAGTAGGAACGAGCTTGAAAATTACAAGTGGGTATCGCGAGGATCACGCGCGAGCTCATCCTTGCTTCGCGATCGCACCTCTATTCACTAGTCACGCAACCAGCCTAATTGTAGCATAAAAAATATGAGTGGGGCCGGAGAGCGTTTGAAAACTGCCGTGCGAAAACTAAACGCGCGGTTGGGTTACCACGCGGGACTGGGCACACGAATTTCGCACGTCCTCAAATCGGTCGTGTCTCGATTCTCGTTCTGCTGTCTGCCTACCAAGTGAGAAAGACCTCAGTGATGTCAAGGATTACTTTTTGTCTAGCAAATCCAGAGGAGAAAAGCAAAAGAAGAGTTAAGGTAGCTTTTGCCTGCAAGGCAGTCGTTACTGTGCTTCATTTTGACTCGTTGTATCGAAACAACCTCTCTGGTCCTCTTTGGAGCGACCGTGAGAGATCTGAGAGTAACAAAGTACTGATCGACCCTTATTATGTGGGGGTGGGAGTCGGGGGAACAGTAAAGACAACGAAGGTGGTGGACTGAACTTTCGGCAGTCCTCTGTCCCCAGTTCTCGCTCCTTTCGGCTTTTGACTCTTGTGTCTCCATATTGTGCAACGTTCCCGCCTTTTATTTGCAATTTCCCAATCCCCCGCCCCTCCCCACTAAGCACGTCCTAGCTACGGCATGCAAAAAATGTAAACAACATGAACGTGACCTCCTGTTTGTAAACATGATTACTCCAATTCTACTCCTCCAGAAGAACGTACTCAACCCACGGATGGAAAACGGGTTTTGTCCATAAACTTATGATAATCTTCATTTCCGTCCCTCTTGTTTGCCTTTCACAACAGCAATACTGTGACCACAGTGCATACTGGAAGGAAAACAAGAATCACGCCAAATCCTTAAGTAACTGCACATGCAATCTCTTTGTAGTCAGTTAGAGCCTTGCAAAACACTACGATACCTTGAGCATGAGAACTATTTACTTGAACTGTGAAGAGGAAAATTGTTTCATAGTTCGCCGCTGACCGTTGGATCCCTCGAAGAGAGGGAGTACTTGTTTGGCGACAAAGTGATTAAATTGAAAAGAGAATTAGGAAATAAATTGTTTCTCTCCTACTCAATTTTTAACATTATGGACATTTCTCATGCAGATACAGACACGTGAAAAAGACGTTAACAACCAGAACGTGACCTCGCGTGTGTTAAAAGGCACACTATTCCTGAGTGCCGTTAACCCGCCCAACCGCAGATCAAGAACGTGTCCTCTTGTTTTTAAAGTGGCGGAATTTACTCCAAGAGCACTAACGTTGGAGGGACCAAAATACTTTTGGCGGAAGCGGGATGCGGGACACCGCTCTTCCTCGCCTTTCACAGCAACAATACTGCGACCACAAGGACATATTGGAACGAAATCAAGAATCACGCCAAATCCTCAAATAATCCACGTAATCTCTTTGTAGCTAGCTGGAGTCTTCCAAAACAGCACGATACCTTGAGAAGTATTCACTGGCCTGGAACTGTGAAGAGGAAAATTGTTTCATAGTTGGCCATTGGCCAGAGGGAGTGCTTCTGATTCTCTTTGACGGCAAAGAGATTGAATTGAAAAGAGAACTAGGAAATAAATAGTTTCTTTCTTACTCAACTTTTAACATTATGGACATTTCTCATGCAGATACAGACACGTGAGAAAGATATAAACAACCAGAACGTGACCTCGCGTGTGTTAAAACGCACACTATTTCCTTACCACCGTTTACTACGCCCAACCGCAGACGGAAACTGAGTTTTGACCGCAAATTTGGCTGAATCCCCACCCCTCCCTCCCTCCCTCCCTCCCTCCCTCCCTCGTTTAAGCTCTCCTAAAGCACATCAGGCATGCAAAAACTGTAAACAGCGTGAAAGTGACCTGAAACTTCTATTAGATATGACCACAATCAAGATCCTGATTTTATTTCGTCCTCATTGGCTTGTTTAAATTTTAAATTCTAAACAATCATATCATATATCTACTGTAACCGTTTTACTAAATATAGTACAACGGCTATCCGTACTTTTATTAAATCCCCCGAAGAAGGACGGCTTGACTGTCCGAAATACCGGGAAAACCAACTCGCTCGTCGTTTTTTCTTTACTTTTTTTTTTATTATAGTTTACGAAAGCGACCTGTTTGTAAAAATGAGTACCCCAATACTATTCCGTTAAAACCTCCGCGAGCTAAACGCAGTGGCACTGAAAACGTCCTTTATCCCGGCAGTCCGCGGGCTAACTGTTCCACCACCGAACAGGACAAGATGATTTTCAAAAACCGCCTGAGCCAAAGCTGTTTTCTTGTTGGACGACCTTTAAGGCTTGTGGGATATTTGGATAGCCCGCCCTTTTTGGAAGGAAAGAGGCCAGTGGAATCTCCTCTATATTTGATCTAAGACAAGCTGTCAATTGCTTCTTAGTTTCCAACTTCTTGGGAAAGTGCTCTTATATTTCGGCCCATTTAAACTGAATTAGAGTGGTGAAGGGCTCGCGACACCGGGGCGAACGGTCGTAGGTTCGAGTCACACTTTATAGGGGTTATTCTAATATGACTTTGGGGTCGAATAACCCCTCCCCCGGTGGAGATTTGAGTGGACGACCTAGGAATTACTCTCCATCTGTCTAAGGGGCCGAGTAATTCCTCCTTATGTTTTTCTTATTTATTTATTTATTTATTCTGATTTTTTAAAATTCGTTTTCCCTTTTAGCTAATTAATCAATGAATGAAATTTTGAGTGGAACATAAAATAAAATGAAATGAAAAATTTAAACACGCGTCCGAACATAATTAATCATAATTTTTTGCAAATTCAAAGAATTTGCACAAATTTGCGTTCATTTGGATGAAGTCAGATAAATCTTAAAAAGGTTCCTTCTCAAATTCGTTTCATCGTCCTCATGATCATGAACATGATATTATACTTTTCATTGGCAGTTTGCAGACCTAAAAGTTGCTTTGGGTGAACGCAAAGCAATAACGTGCATTAAGTCTCATTTTACAATTTGTTTCAGTTAATTTTTAAAAAATTCAATTTCGTTCTCATTGAATGCGTTTTAATTACAGTTGCATTCAACTACAAGTCATTTTGTTTCGTTCATTTCAAGAACTTGCTGCTGACCAAAGAGAACGCAGCAAATTGGAACGAGTTCAGTCGCGTCGCGCGCATTTATGGCTTTAATACGTCACAAAGAGAGATTAAAGAGTTTCTGAAAAAAAAAATGGCGAAGTGATCCAGGGAGTTTAAAATTGGTAATCCAAAAACCCAGTTCAACAGGTTAGTAAGCAAACTTTTTAGCTTCCCCAAAAATGAAGTCATGGGAAAAAAAGACTGGAAAAGTACTTTGTGATGAAAAACTTTTTCGTCGAAAATCCAGAAGACTGCCCTCAATAATTTTTTAAAATTTCAGACTTTAACCCATAAAGAAAGAGCCCAGAGTTATTGCCACGTGTTTGATGGGGAGCTGAGAAGTCATAGCGACAGCGGACGAAAATGTCTCTTGAAAACAATTTTACTACGCTCTCGTCAACAGTCTCTGCATGCGTGCAGAGGAACCACCCTGTCAGCAAAGTAGATCACGAGTATGTTTTCACTTTTCTCAAGGTGCTGAATAATCTGTTTATGAAAGCGGTGAACACAGTGACAACATTCGGCTAAAAGCTCTTCGCTTGTGTCATCTATCCCCTGGGTTCTGTTGTTTCTGTCTCTTGCGATCTTGTGCGAATTGTTATCGGTAAGTTATCGGAATCGGCACGAACATGTCCGATCTTGTCCGAATTTCCGCGAACAATCTGACCAATTGGAGCCGTCGTAACTGGTGAGGAGACAGAGGACAAAACATGGCGGCAATCTTGGATGTTTTTCACGTTTTTAAAAACCACGATAAAACCTGACTGTGTAGTAAGTATGTTATGCCTTCAGAAGATCCAAGAAAGAACTTACGATCCTTCTAAACAGCCGGAAAAAATTCTGCTTAAACCAACGGTGACGCTTTTTGGACGCAGCAACGAGCAGGCAGATGTTGTTATTGACAGCTCCGTGGCTCCTCTGTTAATCAGCCGTATTCACGCAGAAATTCATTTCGTGGAAGGAAAATTTCGAATTGATTGTAAAGGATTAAATGGATTGCTTGTGAACCAAAAAAGACGGAGATCAGCTGTTCTGTGCGACGGAGACGAGATTGTTTTCGGTGGCGCTGGCGTCAAATCAAAAGAAGGAGATAGTGTGAGCTCATACGATTCAGAGCTCGTGTATGTTTTTGAAGAACTGAGTCCGAACAACTCTGAGGAGGCGAATTCTCTTGGTGAAGGTACCAGCGATGGTAGAGTACTTCGTCGCAGCAAAAGGAAACAGCCTTTATCAACAAGTGATGAAGTGAGGTATGCCACCTAGTGGAATTACCATTAAACCACTATTATGATCATTATTATTATTACAGCTATCTACCACCCTTCCTTCCCCAACAGTTCTCTCCTCTCCCTGATCCACCCTGCTGCTTTCCATCTTGCTTATACCAACAATTTGGGCCACAAGAACTTGAAACAGTTCATTAAAATTAGCTCCCCCATACCCTTTTCAATATTGTTTCTAGCCTGTTACAGGCTCTCAGATAGTTGGGACAGCACGAAAATTGGAAAGGGAACGCGCAAATAAGACGCGCGGGATCTGGAAAAATGGGGGCGGTGGCAGGAAAGGGAAGGGAGAGAGCCTGTAAGTATTTTTTTAACGACACTCTTCCGCCCACTTTTAGCAAGTTTTTAGATAATTAGATTTCGGCTGTCAAACTGTCAAAATGTCAATTTGTTGGGATCGTTCTCAAATTTCTCGCGCGAGTTTTCGCACAATCTCGCTATGCGAACGCGAGGAAACATTCATGCCTTCCCTGGTAAAAATTCTGCCCAGGATCCTAAGAAGTTAAAGTTAAAGATCCTAATAGGATCCTAACAGGATCCTGTAGGATCTTAACCAGGATCCTGATAAGATCCTATAATTATGAGATCCTGTAGGATCCTGTAGGATCCTATAGGATCCTGTTAGGATCCTATAGGATATAGGATCCTATAGGATCCTGTTTAAGATCATATAGGATTCTACAGGATCCTGTAGGATCCTATAGGATCCTAAGCAGGATCCTATAGGATCTTACAGGATCCTAAACAAGATCCTACAGGATCCTAAACAGGATCCTGGACAATCTTAAGCAGGATCCTGAAAGACTTTACAGGATCCTGAGTAGGATCCTAAACAACATGGTGCCATTTAGGATCCTGGGTAGGATCCTGTGTGAACTTACAGGATCCTATAGGATCCTGTAATCCTGTGATCCTGTAATCCTGTAATCCTGTGATCCTGTAACCCTGTGATCCTAGAAAATCCTGTAGGATCCTGTATAGGATTTCTACCAGGGATATATATATATACACAGTTGTATATTTGAATGATAAACTGATCTACCTAGTTAAACAGAGCTATGAAAAACACTTTTTAAGGAAAAAAATCCCTTTATCACCAAATAACTCACAGTTAAGACTGACCTTGGGGTTAATATTCGCATTTAATGGCAAGCTTAATTAGGGTTAAATTTGAGCTAGGGTTAAGGTGCACTAAAGGTCAGATTTGAGCTAGGGTTACGGTACGCTTAGGGTTAAATTCGAGCTAGGGTTACGGTGTGTTAAGGGTTAAATTTGAGCTAGGGGTTATGGTGCGCTTAGGGTTAAATTTTTCCTAGGGTTATGGTGTGCTTAGGGTTAAATTTTTCCTAGGGTTATGGTGTGCTCAGGGTTAAATTTGACCTAGGGTTATGGTGCGCTTAGGGTTAAATTATTCCTAGGGTTACGGTGTGCTTAGGGTTAAATTTGACCTAGGGTTATGGTGCGCTTAGGGTTAAATTATTCCTAGGGTTACGGTGTGCTTAGGGTTAAATTTGACCTCAGGTTACAGTGCGCTTAGGGTTAAATTTTGCCTAGGGTTACGGTGTGCTTAGGGTTAAATTTTTCCTAGGGTTATGGTGTGGTTAGGGTTAAATTTGACCTAGGGTTATAGTGTGCTTAGGGTTAAATTTTTCCTAGGGTTACGGTGTGCCTTGGGTTAAATTTGACCTAGCATTATGGTGCGCTTAGGGTTAAATTTCTCCTAGGGTTACGGGATGCTTAGGGTTAAATTTTACTTATGGTTTATGTGTGCTTAGGGTTATTAAGTTTGCTTAGGGTCAAGGTTTGCTTAAAGATACAGATGACTTAGGGTTCAAAGTTTCTTGGACAACTATAATAAAATAATTTGTGACAGCGAGAGTACAAACAAGGAGTAAACATAAAGAGATTTCATGGTAATGATTGCTTATATTAGCAAAAAGCCTTACAATGCTTGCTTCATTCAGGAAATACCGGTAGTTAATTATAACAGTTAACAACAAAAAAGTGTTTCAGGTAGGCCTCTTGATAGCAATAACTATAAATTAGAAAAAAAGAAAGTAATCTATGATAGGAAAGAATGTAGATCTTACAAACAAGTTGATTCACATTTAACATTGCTCGCTGAAATATAAACGTCAACAGAGGCATTTTGCAGGAAGAGGAACCACACGTAAACATGTCCCGTGTTTTAGCTCTTTTCTCTTTCTCTCTCTCTCACGCTCTCTCTTTTAAAAGTCTAATGCATGAATTTCTTACACAATCGAATGTATAGCAGAAATTAAAATGTGTGAAAGCAAGGAAAATGAGGTAAAATCTTTTCGTGCTACACCGCGCTGACACGTTAGAATGTAAACAGAGTAGAGATATCTCAGAAGACAAGGAATCAACAAATAATTGTTGTGATAATATAATGAAGCCCCATGAAACAAAACATTGTTCGATCACGTTTCAAATACAAACAGCTAAAATAATAACGAATATGTTTCAAGACTAATCGTGAATAAGCAAAGTGAGATGAGCACAGTACGGCCTTTGTTTGGTTTGCACGTGACAAAACGAATCGAAATTCTCAAACCACAGCAAAGCATGAAAGAAATATGTGAAGGTTCTACTCACGATTCTGGCGAATACAGTTTGTCCATCTTCCTAGTTGCATTCCCAACTCTGTAGTAGATACTTATGCGAATTGATTTGGTGACCGGCCACTAGAATATTTCTCACAGAACAATGTTTATAACATGACAATGTCAATACGTGCTACAATTCTGGCAAAGTCCCTGTGTAAACTGTTCTGGAAACAACACAGATATGAGAATAGTTCATTTTTCTCGATGAGCAGCTTGCAATTCTTGTTTTCTACAATGTTATCCCGCTTTTATCAGTCTGCAATAGCTTGTTTCTCGTGAAGAGACGTATCCAGTTCGCAGGTTGTCAAAGATTAAACTTTCTTTTCCTTGCAATGCATTCTTGGAAATTTGTAACCACTTTGTGCGGGAAAGATATACGGTCTAGCCAAAGCAATACAAAATATAAGTCTCCAGCAAGGGAAAAATCTCCGCCAAAAACTTTGTCTGCCGTTGCTTTTAATGCCGAAACTCACAGAATTGTACCTTGTTCCCTGCTGGAGACTCTTCACGATCTACAAGGCTGGGCTTTCTGTTATGCCCTAAGCTCGGTTCTTTGAGACTTAAAGCGCCCAATTGAGCCTTCCTGGGCTTCATGATGCCCCAGGCACTTTGCAAACTGTGGAAACAAACTTTCCTGCTAGAAATTTGGCTCTTGCATCGCAATTCTACTTCGCTTTTTGCAGGAGCTCCAATCGAACGTCCGTACTCGTATTGAATCATTCGAAAGAAGGACGATGGGACCCAGTCTCCTCACTTTCAACACTAGTCCCAGTACAACGCAGACATCTTAAACGGAAGTAATAAAAACTCGATCATGTAACGCAAGCAAAATTAAACTTGCCAGACAATTTTTTTTAGCCTTTCATATCCCTGGTAAAAATTCTACCCAGGATCCTAATAAGATCCTAATAGGATCCTAACAGGATCCTGTAGGATCTTAACCAGGATCCTGATAAGATCCTGTATAAGATCCTATAGGATCCTATAGGATCCTAAGCAGGATCCTACAGGATCCTAAACAAGATCCTACAGGATCCTAAACAGGATCCTGGACAATCTTAAGCAGGATCCTGAAAGACTTTACAGGATCCTGAGTAGGATCCTAAACAACATGGTGCCATTTAGGATCCCGGGTAGGATCCTGTGTGAACTTACAGGATCCTATAGGATCCTAGAAAATCCTGTAGGATCCTGTACAGGATTTCTACCAGGGTTCTAGCACGTCTGATTTTCAGATTTTGCGAAAACAAAATTCTAACATGTATTGGAACAAAGGTTCCTCGAATTTCCTTGCTCGATGTGGTGAAAAACAAGGAACTGCTGGTGTTTACAGGCACTGCTGGTGTTTACATTGTCAAATCGATTGGACAGTGCTCCATAAGCACGAGTTAGCTTCTTAACTTGCTCGAAAATTTTAACCCGTTTTTATGCGATGTTCAAAAACTTGTTGCTCAGTCAAACCGGCAGGATTTCTTCATGATATGTAACATTATAGGCCAAACACGACTTCCGCTAGTCGGTGAATTTATTCTATTGTGCTGGAAGATTGTGTTGACCCTTTGATGTCTTTGATCAAGGAACGGAAGTCTCAAGCTGTGATGTACTGTCTGGAGGATTTAACCGTTCTTACGAGTCGCTTAAAACTTTATTTATGCCATTGTTTGTGCTAACTCTTTGGCAATTAGTTTGGTTTTCTGGCTCGCCTTTATTGCCAGATTCCTTTGGAGCTGCTTTAAAAAAGTGAAGCTTTCTAAAAGGATCAGTGATTTCTCAGGCCGTGAATTGATGTTTATTGTTTGCGGTTAGTTTGCCACGGATATCTTAATTAAATGCGTAAAACTTGCAAGTTATTTTGAAACTGTTGTAGTCTCCTTTGATCGTATAGGAGCTAGGCTTTTTGCACTGTTGTTTTAACTCCCTCTTTGTAGTCGTGGTTGAAATTTGCCTTCTTGAAACTAAAACATAGTACCTCCATCGTCCTATTGCGTTACTAGCATCGAACAGAGAAATCTCTGAAATCTCCAGCACTTTAATTGCGCTTTGCAATTCTCGCTTTTTTCTGATCCTTTCTACGTCCTCAAATTTCCCAATCGCCGCTGCACTTGGTCTCGCATCACCGAAACCATTATCTATTATCGTAGCTTCTGAATTCAAAGCAGCTTTTGCCAGACATATAAACAGCTAAAAAAAACAAACTTCTGCCAAAACCCGTTGTCAGAATCGCCAGAACTTCTTTTCCACGAGCCGAGTTTAGTAGACAAGTCTTCTGCTCCTTCCTAATCTCCTTTAAGTTCGGAAAATTGTGCAGACAGTCCTCTGGAGCGGTAGATAACGTGGACTCATCTATATCACGCGCGCGCTTCACGGCTGATTGTCACAAATGACCCTCACTACGAGGTGTTGATGTCGGCTGTCAAAACTGACCAATCAAAGGGTATACCAGGAGCTGGTATTCCGTAACAGGCCGTTAAAAAAATGCTTACAGACTCTGCCGCCTTGTCTCTCCCCAGCCCCTTCGCTTTTTTTTGCGCTCTTTTTCTCAATTCACGCTTTCTCCACTATCTTGGAGCCTGGAACAGGCTATATTGTTTCTAACATCTGGTCATGATTTTGGCTCCTAGTCATTATTGAATTGGGGAGGGGGGAGGGGGTGATAAAGAAATTCTGAATTCTGAAGTGCCCCCGCCCCCCCGCCACTAGTGGCCGCTTTTAGGGTAAACTCCAACAAGTGATGACAGCATGTCAAATTGCAGGAATGACAACCATGATCGAGGAAATTAACCATGACCCCTTTAGACCTACAATTATGGACAAACGTCTTGGGACAAATTGAAACTTTTTGTGCACTTTCACACACGCAAAACAACCAGTCGCATGCGACTGAGACTATACTTACCCTTCCCCTCCCACCTCCCTTCTACAGTGTAGCTCACGTGTACCTGCCATTTTTTCTGAGTTTCAACTTTGTATTGGGAGGGGGAGGGGGGAGACATACACATTTTTGAAAGGATAGCAAAGCTTTTTAAAACTTCGGATGAAAAACAGAGAAAATTCATAGCATTGCATCACTGTCCCAAGGACTTTTGTCCATAATTGTAGTTTTAACCCTTTCGCTCCCTAAGTCAATTGTGAGAACTTCTAATGTAGGTTTAACTTTTGAACCCATGAATGAAATCCTCACTCTTGTGAGTAAAGGGTTAAATTAGGTTTTTCAAATAAAGGCAAGACACACCCCCCTTCCCCTGACCAGCAGTGCTTCTTACTGTACAGAGAAGTCGCCTCAGTAAAAGACATTCTGGCAACCAACATCCCTCCTTAGAAGCAGACATTTGTAGTTGTAACTGTCTGAATTGAAGGAAAATAAGGAAATGCTGGATCCAGCTAACTGGAGTTGGAGTGAATCACAGAAATTTTGCTGTGAGCTCAAATTAATACCAAGAATTCTTTTGTTGAAATGTTTGCATTGCTTTTGTACAATACTGTAATCCAATACAGTCGCACAAGTGAGAACTGTTCAGTTATTATCATTGGGAATAAGGCTTGGTTTCTTTATATCATGGTTCTCTGTGTTATACTCTTCCATTGTAAGCAATGAATGAATTTATAGAACAAACATCATCAAGGGCTGGTTACGTAAATGTTGTGCGCCAGACAGAGTCCAAGCACCAACATCAGATGTTAATGCAGGTGCATGCTTGCAGGCATTTTCTCACACTTAATGCTAAATTTGCTTGTATTTGCTTTGATTTTTGATTGGTTCATTTTGTCTTTTATCCTGTTGTGATTGGTTAGGCTACTTCAGTTCTAGCTTTTCAGCACTCATTTGAAAACCTTTCCTCAGTGGGAGGTAACAATGGTTTATCAAAAGCCCGATGGTACGAGCCATTCTTAGGGTGATATTAGCTGTTGTTGTGATGCTGGTCTAAATTACAAACTTGGACAACTGGGTCACAGAAAGCTTTGCTTCACAATCTAGAGCTATTCAGTCTATTACAATTATTATTTCGTTGCGAGGAAGTATATTACTTGCATGCTCTTTTTGTAATACATCTTCTACCCTCTGCTCAAATAGCTGACAGTTAAGGTAGTTGGATCACTATTAACACGTTCATTTTGAATAAAAATTGCTCAAAATGAAAAAAACTTGTTGAAGTAAAAATATATTAGGTCGATACAACTAAAGTTACGCTTCAAAAAATTAGATGTCCGAGGTGACAATTTTCACACCTAAGGTGACAAATCCCATTTGAATTGTGGGCTCAAAAATTTTAGTTTGTCTTTTTACGGTGTTATCTTAAAAGGCATATTGAAAAGAAATGTAGGAATTTATTTGTATACAGAAAAGGAAGAAACACACGGGAGCCCAGACACGAAGCCCGCTTCTTTCTTCAGATATCGTGTTTCAAAGAAAAAAACATGAGTCATCACTTTAAGCGGCCATAATATCAAGTTCAAATCTTCTTTCACTCCAGGCTCCCGTGAAAAGTTTATTTCACCTCACAAGAAAAACCAGCGCAAATTTCAAGCACATATGTTAAATCTACGTCTTTATTCTTTAAATACCATTCAATGTGGTCTTTGTGGGCCCTCAAAATGTGCCAATTTATCACCTAAATCTTCCCGCAAACAGCTCATTCAGCGGTGCCATGTTAGATTTTTATTTGTAGACCGCTGTTCAATATGTCTTAGGAAGAAACTTACCGACTGAAGCACGAAAGCGGTCGAAAAGCTTCGAATTTTTCCGCTCACCATTGGAAAAAAATGGTGGCGTAAGCAAATACGAATAGCATAGCAATGCGTATTGTTCCATGCTGAGTTCTGTCTGTGCTGCATGAAGCTCAAATATCAAATCGGTTTCTTGGTGGATTTTAAGGGCTAAGAAAGGCCAAAGATTTAAAGAGTGGTCAACAACTGCTTTTAGGAATGTAATGCGAAAGTATTTCACGGTCCTTTTGTTGAATTTCACCCGCAATGCTCACTTAATGATCGCATGTTCGAATTTGAGTGAACGTACTGTAGCTGTCAACACGTGATCATATCGTTTCAAATTTCACAAATGAAAGGAAAATAACACACGTAACAACCAACTTCATCCTTCATTTTCTCCGCTCCTAATAGGAATAAAGCTCTCATCTTTTGCAGTTTTGTTAAATTTTGTATCATCTTTCAAGTAATCGATCTTTTGGATAGGGTTTATTTTTCACCTTCAACCAGTTCAAATACCTTAAATCACTCTTACTATACATATTGAATATTAGGAGTAAAGTAGCATGCTATTCTGTAGTGACAAATTAGCTTATCACATGTTTACTTGCTAATCATGGTTCATATTAGACTCGAGTAAAAGTACACGTACTTTAATATGTACATGAAGTGCACAGAAGATTTTCAGTTCACTTGCATATACACTGTAGCCATAGCTGGCGTGCACTAGTACATTCCCTAGATTTGGCAGTTTTTCTATTCTAACAGTACTGTGCAAAAGTAACGAGAGCGAATTTTGATGAATTTTGAGCTTTGTTCTCTTCGAAATACCGCCAAACTCTCAATCGATTTTTTGCAGCATTTGCACGACAATTAAACAAAATTTTGGCGACAATTTGCCAAGTCAAGTGAAAGTGAAAAAAATCACTTCTTATGTTGGGGCTTTTACAATGAAGTCAACAAATCAGTTCAGTTCAGTTCAGTAGTGTCTCCAGAAACCTTATAAAATTCTGGGGGACATTGATGGTGTAGGATCCCATCCAAGGATGTTTAGAAGTGGTGATGCTATTAACTTTGCCTGTTGTACATAAACAGGAGTGAGGGGCCTTACCACTGAAGAGTGATCAACCTTGATACAAGAAAAAAATGCTCAAAATTGTTTTGTAAAAATAATATACTAGGAGAACAAACATTAAGTAGTTTACAAAAGGACAGATCCGTAGCTTGCTGGATGGTCCGGAGAGGGGGGGGATCCCTTATATGGCCTAAACGTGGACGTGCCACTGGACAGGGTGTAGTTTTTGGCCTCTGTCCTAAACAGGGTATATAATTTTATGATAGTCTGTCTTAAACAGGACCCGAGTGTGTCCTAAACAGGGTATGGTCACATGATTGTTGTCGTTAAATTTGGCTTATCAGTGCTTTCAATAAGCACCGACAGCCGACGAAAAGCGTCGGCTATTTCGCTCAGAGAAATCGGCTACTTTTCCCCTAAATTGAAGTAATTACAGGAAGATTCTTTCAAAGCTCCTGTTGATACAGTCGGTTACTCTACTCAAACCAGCTGCCTACTTCAAATTTTATTGAAACCCCTGGCTTATACAGTATTTGGCAATCCGAGACTGGAGATGGTTGCCGGTCTCTAATAAAAGTACTTTTTAAGTTTTGTACAACAAGAGTGTGTATTTCGTCACTAATGTCCTAAACAGGGACCTAAAGTTGAAGGTGTTGTCCTAATCAGGGTTGGTCTTCTAGGGCATTTTAATTCTAAACAGGGTCAGGGTTTCAGACCCTCAGTGGTACTCCTACACCCTACACTTTAGTATTCTTTTTTATCTCGAAGGTCATGTTCCTCTTAGCCAATCTAGTATTTATCTGACTTTTGTGTTTGACAAATTTGATTATGTCCCATTTAGGAGCAAACTAGTCCTAGATTTCAATCTGAACGACTGATGTATGGGAGTGAGTTGAGATTGTGGTCTGATTCTGGTTTCACATTTTGCATTCAATTCAGCAAACTTAGATTTTCACCCACATAACATACATTCATCACTGCAGGGCATAAACAAACATGGATTGATCTCTTGTTAGATTTGTATTCCAACTAACATGAAAATCTAAACAAACCATACACAAACTGAAACTGAAAATACATTGACTAAAAGGAATGTGACCAGAAGGAAGTGATAATTTAAGTGATTTTATTATTATTTATTCTCCTTAGTGTTCTTTATTATCTCTTGAATGAATCATTGAATGAACTTTATGTCTAAAAAAGTGTCTAGCATAGGGAAATCCCTCTGTTGAGGACACCTAACTAACAATAGAAAGGTAACTATGAAATAGCTATGAAAATAAATATTTAAAAAAAGGTTAATTGTGACACTTTAATTTATACATAAAATAACTACAAAAAACTGCATACATGACTAGTACAAAATCTATTTACAGTGGCTAAGAATTGCATAGATGGCAGCGTATGCCTTCCTACTTGCGATTTGGTACTACTACTCTTATGATACTGGTTGAGAGAATTTGTGCAAACATCAGGGCATTTTATGTTTGGTGATCATTTCCTTTATTCTTGTGACCTGTATGTTTGACCAAGTACTGATATTGTAAGGAGAAATTAGATGTTTGTCACTATTGGGGCTTAAAGGATTAAGAACAAAAGCTATGAGAGTATTGGCTGTGGGGACCTGGGTTTCCACCATGACTTCTTTTAAATCATGTGTCTTAATCTGTATTAGAAAGTTGACTTGTGGCATTTTTTCTTTTTCTTTCAGTGGCCCTCCAGATAAGAAACAGAAATCAAAGAGAAACAGCAAAGAGGTGAGAGTCTAGTATAAGTGTCTCCACTTGACAAGAAGACATATATTATTTTGAAATAGGTTTATCCAATCATTAATTTTTTCTTTCAACTGGAGTAATTAAGTTTTGGTGACGTCTGTTCATCTTGATCAGAGTGCCTTTGTTCATTGATCATGGCTTTTCTTGGGGTCATTATGCTCCACTGTGGACAATGATACATTCAGCAAATGAAAAACCTCCTCTCTTGTGTGTATAAGTATAGCCTCCAATGCAGACATTCTTTGGTCTAATCACGCGTTCCTCCCCCAGAAACATCTGGTTATCAGAACCGTCATGTGTATTCTGACATGCTATGTCCATGCTGTGCAGTTAACCCAAAGGACCAATCATTGTTGCCCTGTTATTTAAACCAACTCCTGCGGTCACATACAAGTTTCGAATGAATGAATAATCTCTTGAAAAAAATATTTCTTTTCGTCTTTGCATGAAGTGATTACAAAACTAACTGGTTCATGTAAAACCTTAGTTTGCTATTTCCTTGGTTCAACAGAATGAAATCTGGAGATGGAAAGAAACTGCCACACTCGAAAGCAATGGAGTGGCACGACATACTAGACAACAAGGCCAAGTCAAACTTGGTTTTACCAAAATCTATAATTGCATTCTGTGATTTGTGAACATAATTATTTTTGAGCTCTGTCTGTAGGGGAGGAATGGATTGCGTAATGCACGTGAAGGGCATCTGCGTTGAAGGCTTGTGTGCAGCCACAAGCACTTGTTAAGGCTCTGAGTGAGCAGAGGTCGTTGTATACAATATACGCAATGACCTCTGTATCCTTTAATCAGTTCTAAGACCTCAATTCTTATGCTACAATAATTATTTTAAGGTTTAAGCCTAGGGAAGTTGATTTCAACTGTACACTGTATGTTAACACGTTGACACCTGAAATGCCTTAAACCACCTGTGTTCGGCGATGGTGCTTCCATATACAGCCAAAGCTGTCATAAGCAGCCACCTCAGAAAGTCAGAATAGTGGTCGAAACTAGAGTTGGTGGCTTACAAGAATGGACTCTTGTTAGCGATGGCTTACGAAGAATTATGGGCTCTCATGAGTGACCATGTGATAAAACAATAGAGGATGGTCACTTTCAAGAACTTTTTGCAGAAAGTTTGGCATACGAGAATGTGTTAGCTGAGTGGTCACTTACGAGAGCACAAAAACAAATTAAAAGACCAGTTGATAATTCACAAAAGTGGTCTCGGTTGCTTACAGGAGTGGTCGTTTACGAGAGCTTTTAATTACAGAGTTAAAGTGACAATTCAAATGGGGTATCATAATGCTGGTCGTACTGTAACTAGAGCTGGTTGCTTACAAGAGTAGTTGCGAGGAGTGCTCCAATTGTCTTTGTCCCAGAATGAAAGGAAAGTTTAATTTGTAAGCAAAGTTTTGCTGCATTGTGTCCAGATGGCGGCCAAAAATGGCTTAAGCAGCTTCGAAGGGAGGACTTTTTGCAAAAAGTCTAGGAGTCAGTGGGCACTGATCTAAGAATAAAGACATACTTAGATACGGGAACTTAACTTGAACTCAGTTGAACATGACCTTGTGGGTTTCTCAATGCCTTCCATATCAATGGAAAAAATATTTTTGTCTTTTACTCTTAACATTTAAAATTTGTAACATTTGACAGGTTGCTAATGATACAGACAATGAAAAGGTTGATCAGCAGGAAAACAAAGAAAGTACAGAAGGTAAGTGTAGTAACCAAGTGTGTACATACATATGGTGATCTTTGCTTTTCATTTTGTTTGAATGGTTGTTTTAAAAGATGCTCAGATACTCTCAGGGTGTTGGTGGGGGTGGGGGTGGGGCATGGTTGTTGAAGGTGGGGGGGGGCATGGTTGTTGAAGGTGGGGGGGGCATGGTTGTTGAAGGTGGGGGGGGGCATGGTTGTTGAAGGTGGGGTGGGCATGGTTGTTGAAGGTTGGTGGTGAAGGACGTCTTCTCTGTCATCATGTTTCCTCTAACGAGAAACCTTACTCCACATCATCTCTCTCTCTACCTAGGTGTATTAAGACGATTTCCGCTCAACGTTCGAGCAGTAAGTGCAAAAATTAAGTTACCAAAAAAATACTTGCAGCACTGTCACATTTTGAGAACAGATAAGAAGAACTTATCGTTACTTTTGCTCTCAAGCTGACCCCGTGAGAGAAAATTGGATTTGAAGTTATCCATATTTCATTTAAAAAGATGCTTCATGTCAGTTCAAAACAAAATGGCGCCCGTTTTTAGCATACTTTTACGAGATTTGAAATTGATTTTCTTGAGAATGCTTGAGAATTTCATCGCGGGGTCACTTGGGCAAGTGAACTAGAGTGAGATGTTTCAAATGGCATTTAAAATGTTACCGTGCTATGAGTAGTTTTTTAGTAAATATTTTTGGAACTTATTGCTCGAACGTTGAGCGGAATCTGTCTTAACCCTTTAAGCCCCGAATAAGTGATCAGCATCAAATTTCTCCTCACCATATCAATGTATTACAACACATACAGGTCGTGAGAATTTAACAAATGATCACAAAAGATGAATTGTCTTGATGTTTAAACAAGTTCTCTCTATTAGTAATCAATAAAATCTATGGAGACCAGTAGGGAGAATTTGTATAATGATGTTCAGGCTTAAAGGGTCAATGAGTACAAGTAATATACTGCTGGAGGTAACCCTATGATGAACCAGTATTTTTTTTAAGGTGACTAGCATTACTCTTAGTTGCTTTGTGCTACAGAAACCTGGTTAAGTTCTGGTTATTTGGGTTGCCTGTGGCACACAATGTTTATTTACTCTCAGAGTGTTAGCATGTTTGTGTGGTGGTTAATAAGTTGCATTTCAACCTGAAATATTGTTGGATGGAACGGGATTGGATAGGATAACCTTCATTTAAACACATTAATCGTTAAAATGTAGAGCTTGTGAGGTTGTTGGTTTAAGTCCGGTCTGCATCACTGTATTGTTTTCTTGGAAAAGAAACCTTTCTCCTCATCTTGACTAAAATAATAAATTATTGTTAAATATATGTGTAAATGGTAGCACCTGTATGTTGAACCCTAAAAATGCTTGGGGCACCTTGCTATAGACATCTCATCCTAGGGTAGAAGTGCTAGTACAGTAATACTACTGGGTTTTTAGCTGACGTGAATAGAAGGCATGCATCAGCTGAGTGAATCCTAATTTCTTTTAAAAAAAAGCCATGTGCACAAAATACCAGAAGTGAAAATGCAGCATAAAGCCATGCGAACTGGGAATAAAACGTGCATGAAACATTTGTTTTTATCTCAAAATTTTGCTTGGTGACCCACCCTGAGTTGTTGCATGCATGTGCATGTAACGTTTGGAGTAAAGTTATTCAGTGGATTTTTTTGTAATTATTCAAAAATGACTTTTTTTGCCATACTGCCAGAGAAGGTAAAAAATTTAGGAAGCTTTCTAAAAATGCAATAAAAAGGGTAGGTCACCAACTCCGTTCTTCAGATAATTGGCAAAAACCGAAATTTGGAGGTTCTTTTTGTGGCCATTTAGTCCAATTTAGTACAATCAGCCTTAAGGATATTTAGTTTGCCCACATGGTCAGAACTAATTTTTTGTCACTTTTCCTTGTTTCTAAAGGATTATATCAGTAATTAAAAACCCTTTCAAGATAAGCAGCCTCAGTGCAACATTCACTGTTTAGAAAGAGGCAGAGTATTGTGTGAAGAATGTGTTTTTGAAATTGTCTTTTCAGATGAGAGATCCAAGAAATGCCTAGCAGATCTGAATGAAGAGCTGTTGTGTTGTATCTGTCGTGAACTCATGGTGTTAGCACACACACTGCCATGCTCACATACTTTCTGTTTTGGTTGCATCCGAGACTGGCTTGGGTAAGATATTAATGGCTATTTTTATTACAATCAAAGCAGCTACACTTGTAGGTTGAGCAGAATTCCTTGTCATTTGATTTCATTGTTCATCTCACTCAACATCACTCATGACATGTTGATTGTTTGTGTTTAGCCATTCAAGTGACTGTCCAAACTGTAGGGCGCATGCTCAATTAAAATCTGCAGTACCAGTCAAGGTAAGCACCTACAGAATTGATTTGTTTCATTTTGCATGTTCATAATGAAAACTTGACATCTGTGATCAGATGCTGTTTTGGTTCTGCTTTGTAAACCATTCCTGCAGTAGAAATGCGCAATGAAAAGGGCTGTTTTTCTTTACAGTGGCATTCTTTTTTTCCCTGTAAGTGTAAATTAAATTAATTGAATATGTAATTTGGTGTGGCAAATTGAAATATGATACATGTGACCACGTCTGTTTAGTATCTGTAGCAAATATAACAACTGGATAGATTAGGATTTATAAAGGAAACAAATGACTGCTGGGGCAGAAGTATTTAGCAGTTTTTAGCGATGCAATTTCTACAATAATTTTGTAGCTGCAATGTAGCTGAGACAAAAACCCACCGTGTGGGGTCAATATTGCCTTAGGCTACAGGACAGCTGCAAATTCCCCCAAGTACTCCCCCCCCCATTCAATGTTGTTTCCCAATGTTTTGGATGTGGTCCATGTAGCTTTAATTAAACAACAGTAAAAAGTGAAAAAGTGGGGGGTGGGGGGGGGGGGTAGGTGGGTTAAGCCACTGGTTGCGCAAAGCAAAATATTGCACCTGTGCATAACAGTGTCCCAACTATTTTAATTTGCAACTAATTGCAGCATTTTGAAGAACAATTAAAAACTGTACAATTGCTTTAAAAGCAACCCAATTTTTTGTTACTTACATGTAGTTAAAATATTTGAGGTGGTTTGATTGATTGATTTTTATTTCCCACCAATTAATAACTTTCTGTAATTATACAATCTTATATACGTTAAAATATACCTGGGAGGAAGACTATAGATACCCTTACGAGCTTTTACAAAGCAGTCCTCTGCAAAAAGAAGTCCTCCTTTTGATTAATAGCATTCATGATTTAAGTTAGTTGGAAATTTAAAACCTATTGTGAACATATCATTCCATTCAATGCCAGTTATGATCAAGGATTTTCTTTACAGAATTCCCCAAACACAGCAGTTGCTGTTATTGATGGTACCTTGCTGGTAAAAATCCAAAAATTTGGTCAAATTACCTTTACCTTTGAGTAAAGTTTCCTAATAAAACACCACTGGCACTGGGCACGATCTTTAAGTGAATGATCTACAACAAAGGATAAAAAATAGCATTGTTGTAACCGTTCAAGGAAATTGAATTATTGCCAGATTTTGCTTGACAAGCTGTTACATTTGCTGGCTGTATAACATGACCATGTTAGACTTGAGGACGGTGCCTCCTTTTGTTATTGAGGATACATTCTGCACATCTCGAGATATTCACTTTCTTAAGGAATTTGCCTACTTGTACAGTGGTATTTTTGCATGGTCTATGACTATGTGGAAAAAGCAGATCTTATCAAGGTCTGTCAGAATCCAAAAAGAAAATTTGGGTAACCACGCATTTTTCAGAGATAAAAGAGCTTAAATTTGGAAAGAAAATGCCATACATTTTTTTGTCTTTTAAAGCTATTTTAAAATTATAGCTGCTTAATTAACCCTAGCTAAATGTGGTTTTTCCACATAGTCTGATAACCTTTACAAAAATACCTCTGTATAAGGAGGCACTGTCCTTAAGCAGACAAATTTAATCACCTTAGATCTACCGTTGAGTTACAAGAATAACTACATGTAATAATTAAAATAAAGGACAAAGCTTTTCTTTCTGAAAATATCTGCAGGCACAAACATAAAATAAAATGTCCTTTTAGTCTGGAATCATTTTTGATGCCAACCGGTAAATTTCTTAATGCCGAATGTAACAATCATGTCACAAATTTCACCCTATTAAGCAATTCTTTTATTTAAATATTATTAGTTAAAACTATTTGAACGGTTTCAGGTGCTGGACAATACAATTAATAAAGTGGCAGAAGAGGTTCTTTCAGCAGAGGAATTGGAAGAACGGAGACTTAAGATTCAGGTACTGTAGATTTGTAAGTCCAATGTTCAATATTAACCCTCAGGATATGACAGGATAAGATTGTCAAGGAAACGAAAGCAAACACAAGGAAAGTCAAGAAAAGTCAAGTGTTGTTTTGGCAGTTTTCATTGAAATGTCGAGAAAAAAAATGTTTCCTGTCAATTATTGCCATTAGCCATGGTCCCTAAATTTTTTAACCTTGCATTTTTGGTGATTACGAAGAACAGCTCTTCAATCAACTGTCAGCCAACAGATGACCGACAAGCTCCTAACAGCTGTAACTAACATACGGTTTCTTAGGTTTATTAGCTGTTAACCGTTTCACTCCCAGAGTCAGTTATGGAGACGTTAAGGCGATTCTAACTTCTGAGTCTGTGGCTGAAATCCTATGGTGTGACCAGTCAAATGAAACCTTGTCAGCAGTACAGTTTCCTGTGGTGCTGTCTATTATGTTGTACAAGGTGGTTTTAACTTTTGAGTCTGTGGATGAAATCCTAAAGTAAGACCATTCAAATTAAACCTTGTCAGCAGTACTTTCACATGGTACTATTTATATTTTAGTATTATTTTTACAAAATAAAATTTGGGATGTCTTGGAGTTTTTTTAATTTTAGCACTCTTGGGATTGAAAGGGTTTAAAGAAGCTAATCAACCTGACAGATTCTAAAGAATATGCAAGTTTCATTATACAAAGTAGTTGAAAGTCTAACTAATTGCGTCATTAGATCACATCGTACCTTGGAAACAAAACACTCTCTGAAGTCTAGACTTATCCACCAAAGATGTATTCGATTGTTATTCGACTATTATTCGACTATTATTCGATTATCAGAATTAGGAACTACTAGTTTATTAGATTAGTATCAGTTTTCTTTAATAGTTCTATTACATTTTTGTCTCTATCTTAAGTTTTGTGTATTGTTATTTTGTGTCCCCTAATTAGTATGGGATTATCCCAAGCTACATGGTTTGACACATAAATAAAGTTCCTTCCTTCCTTCCTTCCTTCCTTCCTTCCTTCCTTCCCTCCTTCCTTCCTTCCTTCCTTCCTTCCTTTCTTCCTACCTACCTACTCACTCACTCACTCACTCACTCACTCACTCACTCACTCACTCACTCACTCACTCACTCACTCACTCACTCACTCACTCACTCACTCACTCACTCGCTCGCTCGCTCGCTCGCTCGCTCGCTCGCTCACTCACTCTAGACTGAGGTAAATACCAAATAACACCTTGATCCCGTAATTTATTTGTTATGTACTAACAGGAAATGTCAGAAGAAGTTAAGAAGAAAAAGGTTGTTAAAGTATTAATTATGTCCTCAGACAGGTAATTGCTTTAAATGTTATTTTTGTTCAAGTCATGAGGTTATTGCTTAATATGTGTGGTAAATGACCCTCCATAAACACATTGATATAGAGACCACAGGAATGTTATGGTTACACGGCAAACTATATGTCGTTGGAAAGGTTAGGTTAATATCGTGGGAAAGGTTTGGTTTCACAACATCTGAAGGAATGTTCAGACCAAATTTCACAGAAATCCGCTGTACTTTGATACGCTATCAACTCATTAAATTGTGACTGAATGACTCATGGTCATTTTCGCAGTCATTTTTGTAATTTTCGTTTGGGGAATTAAAAAAACGGGCAATTCGTATTTTTTCCCCCGAAATCCACACTTATCACCAACGATATATAATTTGCCGCGTTTCCCTTTAAAATGGCGCGCACATGAAGTTTTTTTTCCGGAGGACATGGGAGGACACCCGCGGAGGTCCGGAGTAACCTTGATCAAAGAGAATGTGATGTCCCGGATGTCACGCCCGCCTACTAGAAATGCTATGTTTCCCTTTTGATGTATTTGTTGTTAGCAGGTGAAGCCAACGCCAAAACAATCTGGGACAACAAACACAATTCTGCTAACGAACAGAGCATGATACTTCTGGTTGTGGACTTGAGCATCCAGCACGCCAATATCATTATTGCAGTTAAGAGCAACATTTGAGTCAAGGGAAATCTGAATTTCTCATCGGAAAACTGAATATATATTGTCACTTTTTGCTCATAAATAGCTGATATTAACTTCTGAAATCTGATGACCAGGACCACTGTGATAGAAACACAAGTAAAACAAAATGCAATCGTTTTGTTGAAATTTGAGCTAACCCAGGATTATCATCAACCCAAGGTTAACGTTTATCGCCTTTCGAGCAACCGGGCCCAGTACTCTAAGTTCAGGTGAAAATTACAAAGCTGTCAAATTCCCCCCCAAAAAACTTATGAACCCGGGCATAACATCATTAGAGATAGGTATAACATCCTTGGCGACGGGCATAACACCCTTGGAGGTGGCCATTTTGACATTATGCAATTCTTTAGTTCAGTGGAGCATTCACAAAGTGAGAATGTAACGTAATTGTTATTATTTGGTTAATTTTTGCTTTGATTTACTTTAGCGACAGTGAATCAGATGACAACAGTGATTCACACGATGATAGTGATTCACGTGATAGTGACTCTGAGGGAAGTGTTACAGACTACAGTCTACCCAGTCTTCCCCATATTGACAGGGATTTGGTATGTTGTTATATACTTTGTTATAATTGCTTGACATCTACGGCTGTAGGAACAGTTGCATGAAAGTGTGCGGACCCCACTGGGGGGGTGGGGGTAGGGGCGTACTCAAATACGTTTTATTGGGGGAGGCTCCGCTCCTTGGTTCTGACCCTAACCCTTTAATATACTATGTAACTGTTATCAAAATGAAAACCCTCTCCAATCAATAAAGAACCAAAAAATTGCACGCCTTTCCTGTACCTCAAGGATAAGCCACTGATCAGTTTCAATCTAATCGTAGATTAGCGTAGCCGTTAAAGCCTCAATATCAACTGGCATATTCTCCTAAATAACCTCCATATATTTTTTTATGGTACAAGTTGGGAGAATGTGACATGATATCTTTGATGGTCATTTGTTCTTGCTTTTAGTTCAGTTTGCCTTACTACCCTATGTGATTGGTTAAAAAAACTTATGTCACTTTGTCAACCGGTAAGAAGTAGACCCAAAACCAATCGTAATTTGTCGGCACGCATTTTTCCCGTACTTGATGTAAGTTGCATGTATTTGCGTCGAGTTCTGATTGGTTCATTGTGTTGTTTGTGGATTGGTCATTTATGCCTTTAAGCCCCAATAGTGATCAGCATCAAATTTCTCCTCATCTTATCAGTGTATTATAACATATGTAGGTAGTGAAAATTTAGCAACTGATCACCAAAGATGAATTGCCTTGATGTTTAAACAAGTGCACAAAGTTTTGTTTAGAGATAAACACGACTGCAAAAATTGTGCCCAGTTTCGGGCTAATTTTCGAAGTTAGCGGTGAAAAAGTATTTGTGCTCAGTGTTAAATTGAATGATCTCAACTTCAAGTGAAATGTTCAAAACTTCAAGTGGAAGTGGGAAACGAAAAAGCGATCTGTAGTTTAAAGAGTTTCAACAAAATCGTGCAGTTGAAGTCGTTTACGGCAGCAAAACGCCATTTTCGTGTTCACTTGAGGCAGCGCGTAACGGTAATCGTCTTTTGTCATTATGGCACAGCATAACATACAGGAACGTATTGCTCAGTAACTTTCATTTCAGTGGTTGCAATTTAATATAAGATTTCATCCACACCCCCAAAACGGTGCGCCTAAGCGCGGAAAAACGCGTATGAAAAGGTCATGATTGCTTTTGGTATTACTTCTGATTGGCTGAAAAAGCGGCACGTGATTTTTTTAACCAATCACAGAGCGACGTAACGCATCAGCAAAGCAGAACGCGAATTACTTTTCACAATTATTTTAAAACCACTCTTAAAAGATCACTCTGTCATTAAATAATGAACGAGTATCGCCGTTTCTTTCAGGGGTTATATTACGACTATCATTATGGTGTTGAGCGTTCTCGTAGTGGGCGTGCGCAGTGTAGAACGTGCCACAACCTCATTCCTTTCAGGTAAGTTATTTATCAAACCTCTACAGTACCCCCCACCCCACCCCCGCACTCCATCTCAAACTCTCAAGGGATCGTGATAGCGAGAGGTGTTAAGTTTGTTAGTTTGAAATTATGAATATATGAAGTTCATATTATGAATATATGAATATATGAATATATGAGTATATGAAGTTCATGTTTTTATTTGTTAGTTTTGTCAGTAATCTGCGTTTGCTTTTGGTATTGCTTTACTACGCTCTTTGTTTGATTAAAAATTCTTACGCCACTTTTTTAATCAGTCAGAATTGAAACCAAAACCAATCGTAATATGCCGGCACGCATTTTTCCCACGTACTTCATGTAAGCCACATGTATTATCTTCAAGCTTGATTGGATCATTACGTGGTTTCCGTCTGTTATTGTCGTAGTTTTGGTTTGGTTGGGGTCGGTCTTAGATTGAAAACCTAAAGTGTGACCGTTCATGCGATAACTACTGAGCAGTTCTTTCCTGTGGTGCTGTTTATTGTGCTGTACAAGCTGGTTCTAACTTTTGAGTCTCTGGATGAAATCCTAAAGTGTGACCATTCAAATGAAAGCTGCTGAGCAGTACTTTCCTGTGGTGCTGCTTATTACGCTGTAGTAACAAATCAAGGAACAAGGAACAAATCAATAACTTACACCTTAATGTTCGACACGAGCCATCAGGGAACACACCTTTGTTCCTCAAGGTTCGAATTTTATTTGTTACATCAAATTGACATCTGTGACATCAAATAATTCGAAGCGACAACAACCGAGACAACAAATGCGCGCTGTGAGGCGGAATTACCATAGCGGCATGCATTCTTTGTTTTTATATCACTTGAAATTGCCTCGACTTTCTCTGAGGAGTTTTGTCTACGACAAAACCACAAGGAAAACACCGGTTCTTGTCCGATCACCGAAGTCAAATCCCATCGGGCGAGGTTAGCACTTTGCTGGGAGACCACTTGGGAACTCCTCCTGTTGCAGGCCTCTTAGTTTCATTTTCTTTTGCTCTTGTTGACTTCGTTTTGTAGGAATATCGAAGGGAAAAATTCAGCCGGAACAAGAAAAAGGAACTTCAAAGGAACAAATCAATAACTTGCACCGTGGTGTTTGACACAAGCCATCAGCGAACGCACCTTTGTTCTTTAGCGCGCGCCAAAGTTTGAATTTTATTTGTGACATCAAGTTGACGCCTATGGCATCAAATAATTCAAAGTGACAACAACCGAGACGACAATTGCGCGCTTTTGAGGCGAAATTGCAACAACATCAGTCATTCCTTGTTTTTATGTCACTTTAAATTGCCTCGACTTTCTCTGAGGAGTTTCGTATACGACAGCACCACAACGAAAATACCGGTTCTTGTACAATCACCGAAGTGAAACCCTGTCGGGCGAGGTTAGTACTTTGTTAGTTTCATTTTCTTTTGCTCGTGTTGACTTCGTTTTGTAGGAATATCGAAGGGAAAAATTCAGCCGGAACAAGAAAAAGGAACTTCAAAGGAACAAATCAGTAACATACACTGTTGTGTTTGACACGAGCCATTAGCGAACGTACCTTTGTTCTTCAGAGCGCGCCCAGGTTCGAATTTTATTTGTGACATCAAGTTGACGCTTGTGACATCAAATAATTCTAACCGCCAACAACGGAGACGACAATTGCGCGCTTTTGAGGCGAAATTGCAGCAACAGCAGTCATTCCTTGTTTTTAAGACATTCATTCCTTGTTTTTATGACGCTTCCTCAACTGTCTCTGAGGATTTTCGTATACAACCACACCATAGGGAAAACATCGGTTCTTGCCCGAAGTCAAATCAAAACCCTCTCGGACGAGGTTAGTACGTAGCTGGGAGACCACCTAGGAACTTCTCGTGTTGTAGGCTTCTTAGTTTCGTTTTCTTTTGCTTTTGTTGGCTTCGTTCTATTTTTGTTTTTGTTTTCCAAGGGAAAATTGGTTCTCAAAGCGAATATTGAAGGGAAAAATTCGGCCGTTACAAGAAAAAGGAACCGCAAAGGAACAAATCAGTAACTTACACTGTTACGTTTAACACGAGCCATCAGCGAATTTACCTTTGTTCTTTAGCGCGCGCCAAGGTTCGAATTTTATTTGTGACCTCAAATTGACGCCTGTGACATCAAAAAATTCGAACTGACAACAACCGGGACGGCAATTGCGCGCTTTTGAGGCGAAATTGCAACAACAGCAGTCATTCCTTGTTTTTAAGACATTGATGCCTTGTTTTTATGACGCTTCCTCAACTGTCTCTGAGGATTTTCGTATACAACCACACCATAGGGAAAACATCGGTTCTTGCCCGAAGTCAAATCAAAACCCTCTCGGACGAGGTTAGTACTTAGCTGGGAGACCACCTAGGAACTTCTCGTGTTGTAGGCTTCTTAGGCCCAGTTCAGACGCCGTACCTCTCATGTGCCGTACCAAATACATTTTCGCTCCTAGGTCGTATTAAGCAGCAGGCTTTGCCGTACCCTGAGATTTTGGCTTGCCTAATTGAAATCTGTCGAAAAAAACTCATTTGGACACCGTACAACTGCCAAAAAACTACGTACTACTTGGTACGGCACATGAGAGGTACGGCGTCTGAACTGGGCCTTAGTTTCGTTTTCTTTTGCTTTTGTTGGCTTCGTTCCATTTTTGTTTTGTTTTCCAAGGGAAAATTGGTTCCCAAAGCGAATATTGAAGGGAAAAATTCGGCCGTAACAAGAAAAAGGAACCTCAAAGGAACAAATCAGTAACTTACACTGTTACGTTTAACACGAGCCATCAGCGAATGCACCTTTGTTCTTTAGCGCGCGCTAAGGTTCGAATTTTATTTGTGACCTCAAATTGACGCCTGTGACATCAAATAATTCCAAGCGACAACAACCGAGACGGCAATTGCGCGCTTTTGTGGTGAAATTGCAGCAACGGCATGCATTCCTTGTTTTTATGTCGCTTTAAATGCCTCAAATTTCTCTGAGAATTTTCGTTTACGTTCTCGTCCGATCACGAAAGTCAAACCAAAACCCTGTTTGGCGAGGTCAATACTTAGCTAGGAGACCACTTGGAACTCCTCGTGTTGTAGGATTCTAAGTTTCATTTTCCACCTTGTATCCCGTACAAGGTGAATCTAACTTCTTAATCAGAACAACGACCAGAGACTTAGACATCTACGGACGTTTCACAATTCACTTGACTTTGATGATGACTTCCGCTCAGGTTGTCGAAACGTTAGTTGATGTCAACACAAACAGTCCTTCTCAGGACCACTCATCAGGACGTGCGTTTCTCGAAAGCCCCGAAACTTTTCGGGTCAATTTCGGTCACAATAAATCACACTGCTGAAAACAAGACGTTTTCAAGGGAAACTTTGGTATAAGTTAAACATGTCTCATCTTAAAGACATGTTAAAAGAACAGCTTTGTAGAATGAGTAGTTCATATTTTTGCAAATGACTCATCGGGCCCGAAAAGTTTTCGGGGCTTTCGAGAAACGCGCACGCGGACGATCATACTTCACCGTCTTAAGATTTATGTTTGACAATTCAAATAAGAGCTAATAGGCTATTCTCTCCTTGGTGCTGTATAACATGCTCTTCAAACTTGTATGTTGGTCATATCACTTGGACGTAGTGACGAAATGCTTAAGGACGGCGCGTCCTAATACAGAGGTATTTTTTGCAAAGGTTATGACTATGGGGGGAAAGCAGATCATAGCAAGACTTACTGGAATCTAAAAAGAAAAGTGTGGGTAAACACGCTTTTTTCAGAGATAATTTAGCAACCATAATTCTAAAAGAGCTTAAAATACAAAGAATGTATAGTATTTTCTTTCCAAATTTAAGCTCAATTACCTCTAAAAAATGTGTGGTTACACCCAATTTTCTCTTTGGATTCCGATGGCCCTTACTAAAGATCTGCTTTTCCGCGTAGTTATAAACTGGGCAATAATACCTTTGCATTAGTAGGCAAATTCCTCAAGAAACCCGAATATCTCGGACCAGATTCGAGATGCGCAGAAGGTATACGCAGTAACCAAAGGAGGCACCCTCCTAGAGTGTGAGTGATTATTCAAAGAAGTTTGAGGAGAAGTAATTTGATGAAGCGCTGTTTTGACTTTTTTGTCGAGAAGAAATCTTAGAATTTTTATCAGATTTGTCCTTTGTGAATCTCAGAAGGACATGTGGCCGTTTATTGTTCACAGAACTGTACGATGGATTGTTAAGTTCAAAACCAGATGGGAAAATCACCAATACACTCACTACCATCATTTGGAATGCTTTTTACCACCAAGTGACACGAGATATCGTTATGTAAGTGACATTTGTATTAACGCTTCCAAATATTAGCATGCATTTTCTCCTCACTGTTCTTTATATATTTCTTGTGGTACTACCTAGGAGAATTTACATACAAATCAAGACATCTTATCTTTGATGATCATTTCCTTTATTTATGTTTGATCAAGTAGTTATATTGTGAGGAGAATTTAGATGCTTGTTACTATTGGGGCTTAAAGGGTTAACCGGAACATGGCTGTTAGAGCGGTTTTCAATTGATTATTGAAAGTAATTTGTGTCTTTTTTGGTATTGCTTTGCTACGCTCTGTGATTGGTTTAAAAAATTCGCGCCACTTTCTCCACCAATCAGAAGTAAACACAATCATGACTTGCTCGCACGCGTTTTCCCGCGCTTGGCGCTTATTACATATAATTCCCTGGAATTCTTATTGGTTCGTTATGCTGTTTACATCTGTTGTGATTGGTCACAGTAATGCTTTGGTTTTGGTTTAGCCCTTTAGAGCGGTTTTCATTTGAGTGTCGAAAGTAATTCGCGTTTTGCTTTGGTTTTGCTTTACTTCGCTCTGTGATTGGTTGAAAAATTTCGCGCCTCTTTCTCCACCAATCAGAAGTAAAACTCAAACCAATCGCGACTTGCTCGCGCGCGTTTTCCCGCGCTTGACGCCGGTTACATGTATTTGCTTCGAGTTCTGATTGGTTCATTGGGTAATTTGTGTTTGTTGTGATTGGCTGGGGTAATTACTTTGGTTTTGGTTTTACGACACTCATTTGAAAACCGCTCTAAGACCCAAATAGTAAACAGTTTTGTTCTGGTTTTGTTTTTAATTACAGTTCAGGTAGGAAAACTTAAAAATTGACTTCTCAATATTTTAAACTTCTTCGCGATTATTCCAACTCGTTTAACCCGTCTTATGTAGCCGAACTATCCATGGACGGGTTGCATAAAACTGAACGTTCTGCATAACTTCTAACGTCAGACGTTCATTCCAGATGAAGTCGATATTTTTGCAGAATTAGCTGACAAGATTTTTAAAATAATTTTAATACTGAGTTGTTTTATTCGTTAGCTTACTGTTTCACCTGAACTTACAAGAGCAGAGAGGAGACTAGTCAAGGACAGGATGGGAGAACACTGAAAAACGTTTTGTGTTTCAATAGCAGAAGTATTGTTAAAACATGACCGTTATTATTATTATTGCGCTTTAAAATTTAAACGCCACAGACCTTGACGTGGCATCCAATTTCCTTATTAGGCAAAAAGCAGGGTTACTTAGTAAATGAACCCCCTCCGGCGGCTGATATATTGGAGGATAATGCGCGAGGCTGAAGGATTGTCGGGTAAAGAAACAGTTACGCGTCTCGGGCAACTGTGAAATTTTGAGGGCAATCTGTCATTCAAGGGCATTATCCTCCGATATACTAGCAAGCCAGAAGGGGGTTTATTTATTTTATAATCCTCCGGTTAATTTCGATCTTAGAACAATAACTCGTTCTCGAGATCGCTTGGCGTTGAATAATCATTAAAGACACATTTTAGACATATTTTTCAGCCATTTCACCAAATCATGGATTATTTTTCGGTACGTTTACTATTGTGGTGTAAAAAATAAGGTTTAAAAATATTGTTGCGATATATTTCAACTCAAACATACAGATTTTTTTTTTCATTCTTGTAGATAATGCGCAAAATTTTAATTTTACTGTTTTCGAGGATTTCTATTTATCATTGTCAAGGAAATATCGATTTTCACAAAATTTAAACCACACTTAAGTTCAATCCAAGAGCAATAACTGGTACAAATTTCACGTCGATACGACGAGAAGAAGGCCGTCTGGGAGCAGATTGTAAAGGTTAGGTGCGGTCCAAAACTATTGAAACAGCTTAAATATGGCTCAGGCGGTATCTAGCACCCCTATACCTAAACATGGGTCAAGTGCATGGGAAAAGCAGCAACAGTTCTCACGTTGCTACGGGTTCTTGTGTTAGAAAGTTATTTCTCAATTATGAGCAATTCTAACTTTAAACATTTATTTTAAACACAACTTCGCAGTTTCACGTTGACGATGACAATTGACGCTGTCGAACCGTGTCATTAAAGGTTGTTGTTCTTATCCAGAACATAGTTGAGAAGAATCCTAAGAGAAGTACTCTAACTTGTTAAAGATTTCTGTGTATTTTTGTAGACAAATTGTTGTGGTAATTCAAAAATGCTTTGTAACTGTTCTTTTTATTTTTATTCCGAAAAAAATTATCAAGGCGTGTTGCAGTTTTTTCGTATTTGAAATTAAAAATATACTTTTCCAACTGAAAAAAAAATGCCGATTTCAAACTATTGCCATCTAAACATTGGAATTAAGAGGATATACCGGAAATTGCAGCAAATTACATATCTAAGATGAATTCTTTTCAAGCTGACCAGATCTTACTTATTAGTGAATGGAGAGCTTTGACTTCTGACAAAGAGTATCTTAGGAAAACAACGAATATACAAATGTGCTAAATGGTGTTCTGCCAGAGACAGATGGGCTAGATTCGCGTTTTTAGAGACGGCAGAGTACATTGTAGTTTCTACTTTTTCTGTAGTTTGTAAAAACGCTTAACTGTTTGCACTTCCTACATTGTGCTTCGATTCTCAATGAAACATAAACTGATTGTTGCGGATTCAGTCACCGTATATTGTCGGCCTTTTGGTGACTTCTAATTGTGATCGCCTACACTCAAGATTAAAATGTGCGCGTCAAAGCCTGCCTGTGTTGTTGTTGTTGTTGTTTTTTTTTTTTTTCAGTACTTAGTGGTACACCTAGAGTTACAGACGTTCCCTTGTGCCGTCTATTCCCGCTTTCAAGGGCGTTGCATTAATTAATTTATATAGACTATGATAAGAACATTAATTAAACCATTATCTAAATCTCCATATTGGATTAGTCAAAACACTATATGATGGGATCATTCTTCCCAAAATCACCGACTCACCATTTCTGTTTAGTATCGTACAAACACTTTTCCCCACTCCCGCAACACTCCCGCACCATTCTCGACCTCGTCCCGAGGGTCTTCTCGGTTTTCAATATGGCGGCAGCCGCCATATTGAAATTCGACACGAGGTTGAGTCAGGTTGAGTAAGCTTGGAGCCAAGCCCGACCCAGGATCCTTTGCTACCAAAACATACAGAAACATGGCTGGCGGAGGTGAGTCATTTTGCCTCTGAAGTTTTCCTTTTTACCTACATTTTTGAAAAAAACTTGTGTTGGAGGCGTTGAGAATGGAATGTGAAAGGCAAACTAATGTTCTTTTCTGAAGGTTTTGGAGACTTTAATGCTGAAACGAGCCTACATGTACCTGTAATGAACGGCCTACACGTTTTGAGGTAAGCTTAAGCTGCGAAAATAATGAGTATTTTAGTCATTTTTGAAGTAGAAAACTACTTTGTGTGTATGTAATGATGGGTAAACTTGAGAAAAAAATAGGGGCAAAAGCACCCGTCAAATTCCTCGTAGCTTTGACACTAGGCATTAAAAAAAGTTTTGTGTTAATTATTTTAAATTAAGCTTAAATTATTGCATTTTCGCGCGCAAATCGACTGCCAAACTCGTTCGCGACTGTGGTATGAAAGAAAAATTTAAAAATACTGCAAAGCTATTCCATTCAAGTAGTTTGTCAATAGAAACACTCACTCAAAACTCAGTTACCACACTGAATTAGCTATCGTTACTTGGCCAAGGAGACTAAGTTTGAATTTGGCTGTTTTGCCGCCCAAGGGTTACACCAAATACAGTGTTTGTGTGGAAAGCCATTTGTTTATCAATCCATTTTTGATTTGTAAAATGTTCACAACGTCTAGAAACTCCGTAAACGTTGAAACAATTTGTCACAAATCAAACACGGTCTTTATATTTAAGACGCTGCAGTCTTGAAGCATTTCTACGTCACCCAAACTAAGATAATATAAATAAATATAATATATATATATAAAACATATTGGCATTCGTGTTTCTCAGCATACTTGAAGCATACCATTCTGTTGAAAAGATGGTCGTTGTTATCATACTCACCTTACTAGTTAATAACAATGATGATATTAATAATAATAATAATAATAATAATAATAATAATAATAAACCATTATTATTGTTGTTGAAAAAATGGGCATTGTTGTCATCCTCACCTTACTAGTTACAGTAATATGTAATATAGCCTGCTTTATAAGTAAAACACTGGTCCAGTTTTAATATTAATACTTTTTTTTCCTTCTACAGCAGCCAATATCTTATGAAAGGAGGGTGGAGAGGTCAATTTAAAAATTGTTGACTTCTGCCTGTCAGAAATCCATAAATTATGCCAGGAAATCAAAGAAGTTGAAGGGCGCAGTCCAGTATGCGGCCCATCAGGTAAGTGTCGCTGTAGCTACCCTGTTAGCCACATCATTCAAAAAACAAACCAGTATAACATTGTCCGAAATTGTGACCAGCTGGTCGCCAGTGTGACTGAAAATTGAGTGTTGGCGACCAGAATTTCAAGGCTACCCTGGTAGAAATCCTATACAGGATCCTACAGGATTTTCTAGGATCCTATAGGATCCTACAGGATCCTGTAAGTTCACACAGGATCCTACCCAGGATCCTAAATGGTACCATGTTGTTTAGGATCCTACTCAGGATCCTGTAAAGTCTTTCAGGATCCTGCTTAAGATTGTCCAGGATCCTGTTTAGGATCCTGTAGGATCTTGTTTAGGATCCTGTAGAATCCTATAGGATCCTATAGGATCCTGCTTAGGATCCTGTAGGATCCTACAGGATCCTGTAGGATCCTATAGGATCTTAAACAGGATCCTATAGGATCCTACAGGATCCAACAGGATCTTATATAGGATCTTATCAGGATCCTGGTTAAGATCCTACAGGATCCTGTTAGGATCCTATTAGGATCTTATTAGGATCCTGGGCAGAATTTTTACCAGGGATATGATCCTGTAGGATCCTATAGGATCCTATAGGATCCTGCTTAGGATCCTGTAGGATCCTACAGGATCCTGTAGGATCCTATAGGATCTTAAACAGGATCCTACAGGATCCTACAGGATCTTATATAGGATCTTATCAGGATCCTGGTTAAGATCCTAGAGGATCCTATTAGGATCTTATTAGGATCCTGGGCAGAATTTTTACCAGGGATATGAAAGGCTAAAAAAATCGTCTGGCAAGTTTAATTTTGTTTGCGTTACATGATCGAGTTTTTATTACTTCCATTTAAGATGTCTGCGTTGTACTGGGACTAGTGTTTGAAAGTGAGGAGACTGGGTTCCATCGTCCTTCTTTCGAATGACTCAATACGAGTACGGATGTTCGATTGGAGCTCCTGCAAAAAGCGAAGTAGAATTGCGATGCAAGAGCCAAATTTCTAGCAGGAAAGTTTGTTTCCACGGTTTGCAAAGTGCCTGGGGCATCATGAAGCCCAGGAAGGCTCAATTGGGCGCTTTAAGTCTCAAAGAACCGAGCTTAGGGCATAACAGAAAGCCCAGCTTTGTACATCGTGAAGAGTCTCCAGCAGGGAACAAGGTACAATTCTGTGAGTTTCAGCATTAAAAGCAACGGCAGACAAAGTTTTTGGCGGAGATTTTTGCCTTGCTGGAGACTTTTATTTTGTATTGCTTTGGCTAGACCGTCTATCTTTCCCACACAAAGTGGTTACAAATTTCCCAGAATGCATTGCAAGGAAAAGAAAGTTTAATCTTTGACAACCTGCGAACTGGATACGTCTCTTCACGAGAAACAAGCTATTGCAGACTGATAAAAGCAGGATAACATTGTAGAAAACAAGAATTGCAAGCTGCTCATCGAGAAAAATGAACTATTCTGATATCTGTGTTGTTTCCACAACAGTTTACACAGGGACTGCCAGAATTGTAGCACGTATTGACATTGTCATGTTATAAACATTGTTCTGTGAGAAATATTCTAGCGGACGGTCAGGAAATCAATTCACATAAGTATCTACTACAGAGTTGGGAATGCAACTAGGAAGATGGACAAACTGTATTCGGCAGAATCGTGAGTAGAACCTTCACATATTTCTTTCATGCTTTGCTGTGGTTTGAGAATTTCGACTCGTTTCGTCACGTGTGAACCAAACAAAGGCCGTACTGTGCTCATCTCACTTTGCTTATTCACGATTAGTCTTGAAACATACTCGTGATTATTTTAGCTGTTTGTATTTGAAAAGTGATCGAACAATGTTTTGTTTCATGGGGCTTCGTTATATCCCAACACTTATTTGTTGATTCCTTGTCTTCTGAGATATCTCTACTCTGTTTACATTCTGTCATGTCAGTGCGGTGTAGCGCGAAAAGATTTTACCTTATTTTCCTTGCTTTCACACATTTTAGTTTCTGCTATACATTCGATTGTGTAAGAAATTCATGCATCAGACTTTCAAAAGGGAGGGAGAGAGAGAGAGAAAGAGAGAGAGAAAAGAGCTAAAACACGGGACGTGTTTACGTGTGGTTCCTCTTTCTGCAAAATGCCTCTGTTGACGTTTATATTTCAGCAAGCAACATTAAATCCGAATCAACTTGTTTTTAAGATCTACATTCTTTCCTATCATAGATTACTTTCTTTTTTTCTAATTTATAGGTATTGCTATCAAGAGGCCTACCTGAAACACTTTTTGTTGTTAACTGTTACAATTAACTACCGGTATTTCCTAAATGAAGCAAGCATTGTAAGGCTTTTCGCTAATATAAGCAATCATTACCATGAAATTTCTTTATGTTTACTCTTTGTTTGTACTCTCGCTGTCACAAATTATTTTATTATAGTTGTCCAAGAAACTTTGAACCCTAAGTCATCTGTATCTTTAAGCAAACCTTAATAACCCTAGGCACACATTAACCATAAGTAAAATTTAACCCTAAGCATACCGTAACCCTAGGAGAAATTTAACCCTAAGCGCACCGTAACGCTAGGTCAAATTTAACCCTAAGCACACTGTAACCCTAGGAAAAATTTAACCCTAAGCACACCGTAACCCTAGGTCAAATTTAACCCTAAGCACACCATAACCCTAGGTCAAATTTAACCCTAAACACACCATACCCCGAGGAAAAATTTAACCCTAAGCACACCGTAACCCTAGGTCAAATTTAACCCTAAACACACCATACCCCTAGGAAAAATTTAACCCTAAGCACACCGTAACCCTAGAAAAAATTCAACCCAAAGCACACCGTAACCCTAGGAAAAATTTAACCCTAAGTGCACCATAACCCTAGGTCAAATTTAACCCTAAGCACACCGTAAACCCTAGGTCAAATTTAACCTTAAGCGCACCATAACCCTAGGAAAAACTTAACCCTAAGCGCACCGTAACCCCTAGCTCAAATTTAACCTTAAGCGCACCATAACCCTAGGAAAAATTAACCCTAAGTGCACCGTAACCCCTAGCTCAAATTTAACCCTTAACACACCGTAACCCTAGCTTGAATTTAACCCTTCACACACCGTAACCCTAGCTCAAATTTGACCCTTAGTGCACCTAAGCCCTAGCTCAAATTAAGCCCTAATTAAGCTTGCCATGAAATGTGAATGTTAACCCCAAGGTCAGTCTTAACTGTGAGTTATTTGGTGATAAAGGGATTTTTTTCCTTTAAAAAGTGTTTTTCATAGCTCTGTTTAACTAGGTAAATCAGTTTATCATTCAAATGTACAACTGTATATATATATATATATATATATATATATATATATATATATATATATATATATATATATATATACACCCTGGTAGAAATCCTATACAGGATCCTACAGGATTTTCTAGGATCCTATAGGATCCTACAGGATCCTACAGGATCCTGTAAGTTCACACAGGATCCTACCCAGGATCCTAAATGGCACCATGTTAATGTTTTGAACTGCCGCTCAAGGAATTCATCTCATTTTAAATGGAAAAATTTCCCGTTTGATTTTAAGCAGAAACTTACCCCTTGTCTTGTCAAAGTTTTTAATCTCAATAGAAAATAATTTAGATCAAAAACGAAGGTAAGATTCCTGGTAAATGACCTTCACATCAGTTGTAATCAGCCCACTGTAATTGGCATTTAGCAGCGGCCATATTTTCAGCCGTTTCATCTCCATACTGTGGGCGCATTGCATAAACATGTGCTTTCCTTTTGCCATTGAATATTCAATGTCATGTTTCCTGACACTCTAAATTTTCAAGAATGCTTTACAGTCAGAAGAAGTGGCATTATGTTCATTTTTCAAACTAAGAGAGCTATCTATTTAACAAAAACTTCTTTTCAACTAAAATGTAAGCTGCACAATCGTTTAATGCCTTTTTTACATGGCAGTCTGACTCTTGCAATTGTTCTCAAGTAGGATTACGTTTTGAGCGAAGAAACGTCTTTAAAAATTTCGTGTTTTTGTGTTTCGCTGTGAAGCAAAAATTTTACAGTTGTTGGCGACCAGAATTTTCCATCTGGCAACGGAAAAAAAATTCAGTCCCCACTTGGCGCCCGCATTAAAAATTTAATTTCAGACCCTGTGTAAATGATATAACTCCAGTGTATGCTGCCATAGCTATGACGGCATTATGGCCGATACTCTGCGTGAATTAACTCCTCAGCAGAGTACATTTACACCTCTGGTGAGCGGACGCAGACACCTTTTTTGAGCTATAACCTCCCTTAAGCGGACAGACATTAGCGCTCAAACAACAATTGCAGTCCGTTCATACAACACCTCTGCATGTTTGCTATAGCAACCAACATGACTGGCATGGGTATGGGCCACTGGAGATGTCATCCACTTCTAGGCATCAAGTATCTTGGACTATTACCATACTGTACGTGCCTTACACAAAACAGCTTTTGCAGGAATGTATCATTTGCAAAACTACACAGTAAAATCTTTGTTATTTTATGTATCAGCTAGTCACATTAAAATGAGTCTCCTTGAAAATTGCACGCCTGCAGTTGACAAGGTTTTTTTAGGGATTATTACTCTTGATGACCTTGCTGGCCGCCTTACGGAATTCAATGGGCAAATCACCTCAAGTTTTCAGTCTATTAACATAGGTTCTGTCATTTGTAGGTACTACGAAATGTTTGGAGTGTGGGGTGCACGTTGTACTCAATGGGCAGTGAAAAGGAGCCATGGTTAGGCTACTGCAAGGACTACTTGATTTACATGGTCAGGGGTTTCACACGTGATTGCCTGCATAGTAAAATATATAAGGAAGTAGTTCTGATTCAAATACGCCAGGGGCTAGGCGTTTCTTTTTTTTAGGTCCACCAAAAGTATGCAAAAATTTAACGTAACATAAGTAAAACAAGAATAAAATGAGACAGATTTCTGCTCTAGTAGTGAAAATTCAAAATTCAGCGAGAAAATTAAAATTAATTATAGTGTGGTGTACATTACACAACTTAAGAGGCAATGTCCACTAAGACCGAGCGAAATCGAAAATATGTGGCACATGATGAAAAATCAAAATTCTCCGTTTTTCGCCCAGAGATACCTTACGGTAGCTCTAGAAACGTGGTGGCATTTTTTGTTGAGAAACTATTTTTAAATCTCCAAAAAATTAAAAAACCGTTACCGCACTACGTGTCTCTACAAATACCCCGAATAAACGCGAATCATACCTTCTCGTAAACTTCGCTCTGTTTAATTCGCGTCATGAAACAATCCTGTTTTGAGCTTAGAAATTTGCTGTTGAAGAGTTTACAAGTAATTTGAGTCAAATTATTCTTTTGTGGGTTAATTTTCAAGGTCATGGCAGGCTGCTGAAAACCACTAAAATTCGCTTGCTTTGAATTCTCAATTTGGCACAGTTTTTCAAGAGAAAGTTTCCCTCCCCGGTAAAACACCGAATCACTTGAAATTCAGAATTCTTGAAAGAAGAAATGCCGTTCTTAAACCAGGTTTAAAAATTAGTTTCGGGCTTTTTATCAGCGCCGAGTACAAACGCTCTCAAAATCCCGATAATTACAACATTAACACATCAACAATTGGCACATACATCCGACCAAATAACCGAAAATGTGGACATTTCTTCTGTTTTGGTTGGTATTCGGTTGTAATCCACAGCAGGAAAGGTAATGTCTAGCTCACCTGAATATGGTATTGTCTAAATATCAGGTTCTGTACTCATAATAACCATCTTGGCGTCCGGGGTCAACAACATCACTGAAGCATCGCGTATTGGCAATCAACCCAAATGACTTATTTCCATCCCGCCTCCTTTTGTTAAAATGAAGAACCTTCAGGAATAAAATGATTTTTCCTTATCTGGACTTCAAAAGCGTTTTCTCCTATAAGACGTCTTTTCTTGATCTGTATTCGTTGTAAAATTTCGAAACGATAATTTCTTGCCGAAAGCTTACAAGCCTGTTTAGTTTGAGTCACGCAACAAAATGTCACGCACTTGATTTTACCTGACGTCTGGTTTGACTTGGAGGGGGAAATGCACAGGAAACAAAAAAAAAAAAAAACAACAACAACAACAACAACAAGCAAGCAAAAAACAAACAAAAACAGAAGCTCAGAGTTCATCTTCGCAGTGTTCTGTGAGAGTGCTTAATATTAAGGAAACAGGGAAAACTAGAGGGCGACTTATATCCGGTGGAGCTTATACCAGATGTACTTTTTTGTTTACAGGTAGATGGGCCTATAACCGGGGGGGGGGGGGGGGGGGGCTTGTAAGCGGTTGGGCTTATAAGTGGCAGTTAACGGTATTTATGTATTTATCAGTATCATTAGAGGCAGTGAAGCCTTGCCAAAACCTTGCCTGTTACTAGGGCTTTGAAAAAGAAATTATTATTAGGTCTCTATGTATTGGTCTTCAAAAGTTGGTCAAGACAGGAGTGAGAATGTAGAAATGAATGTTGAGTTTACTCAAGCCCAAACCAGGGGTGTGGCCAGGGGTGCCGGAACCGTTCTTTTCGTTCTTTATAAGCTTGTGAAACTGAGTCCTAATGTTTAGGGCTCTTTGTCGCTTTCCGCCTGATCTTCTGAGCAGTGCAGGTGACGAAGGTGGAGAACCATCCTTGTGACGAATGGCTAACGCTCGAAACGTCAGCTTTCAATCTCTTCACGGTGGCTCAATTTACCTTATCAACTCAGTTGATAAATACAAAGTTTTGTGTTTCGCTTCCCCACTGATGCAGCACCACAGTTTCTCTAGAAACTGACCCCCTTGTTTGTCAAGAGAAAGTTGGTTGTGCGATTTTTCTCCGTCTTCTCACGGTTGAGGAGAACGAGCTCGGTTTCGCTTAGAGCACTGCTATGGACGGTAGACCATCAGATGACAGGGCCTTAGTTTTCAGCGCAAATATTGGTCTTATAGGTCCCACGCCATATGCTCTTCATACACGGACGGATTCCTTCTTTAGAAAACTGTATATTCACACCATCGATCTTCCAAGTGGCAACTAAACGGCTTGCAGTGGGCGCACACCGGATGACACTTAAGGATGGTTCTCCACCGGGATCTTGATATCGTGTCCGGAGTTTAGGAGGACAAATGTATCTGACTTAGTCTCCTCCGGCCTTGCGGTCGCAGGCTCCCTTCCCTCCATGGGGAGGGAAGGGAGCCAAGAGTTTGAACACCATGCCCAGCTCTGCTCCTAGTACTCCTGCGCAAACTATGGTGGCCCTGCAGGCCCTGCAGTGGTAGCAGCCAGCGCTATCTTGCCGGAAGCTGACTGTCTTCAGGGCTGGTATGGCAGTGTTAATCTGCTTAATGACGTCTGCCATCACAGCGAGGAATGCACGAAAGTGGGTATGAGAAAAAAGTGTACTTACCAGAGCCCACTGGAGGGAAGACACCGATGTGTTGCAAAAAAGCTTTGGACTCCGACTTGCCATTTCCACGGTCTGCTTTTCTCACTTTCCCGTTTGAGGCATACTTAGACAGCCCTGGTAGAACTCAACATGACCAACGTCGATTAGTTCCCTCTGCGCTATTCCCAGACAAGAGCGATGGGCTGGGCAAATGGTCCATGTTAAGAATACTAATTAAAAATACTTTTGCGCGTGCTAAAAGAAAATCAACGAAGCTCAACTTCTGAGTGGATATCGCTGATTCCAATACTGCAAGTGTGACACGAAAAGTCTTTTTTTGCAACTGGAATAGCAACTGCTTGTTCATATCGCTTGTAAGAGGCGCAAACGCCTGCAACTAGTTTCTGAAAAGAGTAAGTGACCTCTATTCGCAGCCAAGGGAGATAATGGTTTGATTGGCTATTGTGCTCGGTGACAGGGGTCCTGACTGCGAGAACTCCAAAGAACCTATCCTTTTACAATGGCGCGATATAGAGGAAGCGCTCTACAACTGCTGCGTGTTAAATCTGGCGTTTTCCTTTTTTTTCTTTTTTTTAACGAAAATTATCAGTTTTTGAACATTTACTCAAAGCCGATCCGCACTTAAGACATTTTGTCTAGTTTCCAATAATGCCGCACCTGAAATTCTCACACGCCTGATTTCCAACAAGAAAATTATTTCCGCAAATGGCAGCTTCTCGAGGCGCCTTCCTCGACGCAACACTGGTGGCTTGCAAATAATATTGAAATCCTTCACCGTGAAATTAATTAGACTTGAAAAGTCGAACTCTTGAAAAGTTGAACTCTGCATAAGATATAAAAAAATATATCGATGTTTGCTATTTTAGACTATCGAAAGCTAATACTTTCTGCTTCTAGTGAACACCTGACAATTTTTTCCTCTCGCCAGAGCGTCACAAAATGTACATCTATGTAATCTGCAACTAGTTTTGCACAGGTCAGAATTGTGTGGTGAAAAGTCCCGTCATATGTAGTATCACTCTATTTTACTAGTCGAAAGATATTTCAGGCATAACTTCGGCGGTGTAACATGACACCAAACAGGAGGACGGAATGTGAGTAAACAAACACAGTTGTAGCCAAGTGCTACGCATGGAAAACTTACGATTAGAGAGAAAAGTGAACTTAAAATTTTCAGGAAACTTGTAAAAAACAAATGGATGCCTTCTTTGTTAGCCTTCGATATGCTTTAGTTTAAATCATGGGAAAAAACATCAGCTATCTCTGCGGTTTGTTTTTACATTGAGGTAGTCCGGCATCTGGGATGAAAACGGGAAACAGTCATTCCGGTCGAGTTGCTGAAACAAACGCCATCACTATTTACATCGCCTTCTATCTTGTATAATTTCTTTCATAGCTTAAGTTATTTCAGACGTCCTAATCTTTCCATTTTTTTCCCATTTTTGCAATCCCATCACCAAAACCTGTCCTGTGACTTGACCAGAACCCGTTGCGTGACAGACAAATTTAGTTAAATCAGACCAATAAATAACAGTGCGGTTTCTGAGATGAATGTGGAGATCACTGCAAAGTTATTTAGTTTCTTCAGGGAATTAACACTGGGAGATTATAAAAATTCATTTGCCATTCGTTAAGGGATGTGAATGTGTTGGCGGAGTCGTTATTCATTAGTTGAAAGTTAATCTGGAGATACCAGGAGATAACGGTCGATTCCACGCGTCAAGATGGCCCTTGGACAGTACACCTAAAACTTGACAAAACCTGGCATTTAGACAAAATCTTATTCAAGGTAAGCTAGATATGACCTTTATCCTGTACTTTTCATCCAAATACCAAAGGAAACCAGGAAAAAATTCCAAGTTTTCGGCTATTCGGTCAGAGGCACGAGCCTATTGTTTGTACAGGTTGACGGGTTAATGCTGTGATTATCGGGATTTTGAGAGCGTTTGTGCTCGGCGCTGATAAAAAGCCCGAAACTAATTTTTAAACCTGATGTTAGAATGGTATTTCGTCTTTCAAGAATTCTGAATTTCATGTGATTTGGTGTTTTACCGGGGAGGAAAACTTTCTCTTGAAAAACTGTGCCAAATTGAGAATTCAAAGCAAGTGAGTTTTAGCGATTTTCAGCAGCTTGCCATGACCTTGAAAATTAATTCACAGGTCTAAAACAGGACTCAATTACTACCTACACACTTTAAAAGCAAACTTCCACGCTTAAAATGGGGGTTTCCTGGGGTGCAAATCAAACAGAGCGAAGTTTACGAGAAGGTATGATACTCGTTTATTTCGCGTGTTTACAGGACATGTGTGGCGTAAACATGTTAAATTTTTTTTTCGGGCTTAAAAATTTTTTTCAAGAAAAAAATGCCACCATGTTTCTTAGATTGCCGTAGGGTATCCGTGGAAAATTTATGAGGGAATTTTTTTTTTCATCATGTGCTGCCACTCGCTCGATGTTAGTGGACATCCCCTCTTAAATACCTTTCCTTGAAACGAGCAAAGCAGAGTGAGCAGAAGGAGATTAGTGATTCAATTTTTTTTTCTCATCATAACACGTGTTTAGTGAACACAACATACTTACCGTGACATTTTCTTGGATTGCAGATTGGAAAAAGCAACTGCCCACTGCAAGGGTATCATAATCTCCCAATTCTAGTCAACTTAATGTCTAGATCTGATGCTTCTGCGAAAAAACAAGCGGCTTGTAGCAACTCTAGCTTCAGTATTGGTTTCCCTAGTCCAGGGGTGCGTGCAAGCACAGACTTCAGTGGAATGGCTTTATTGCTACCTGCATTAAACTTGCGTCTGCTTGAGTCCCTTTGGCAACCCATCGCAAGTCTGTGTTAGCAACATTCACATTTCCTTGTGTTGACTAGCGACTCAGTTTGGCCACAGTTCACTGGTTGTACTCAGAAAAAAAAGACAGGTATACTTTTTCATCTCCTTTATTTCTCAGTTTCATAAGCAATTCCCTAAACTTGTTAAATGTTTGCAAGAAATGGACAAATAATTCTTGGACTTCTTAAAAAAGTTCATTCAACTCACAGTGGAGTCTTTATAAAACACGGTTGGTCAAAGCAAACTTTCTCCAAACATGCAAGCCAAGCTATGAGCTCGCAAGCAAGCTACGTGTGTACATGTGTGTGTATAATCTATTTTGTATCCATCTGTTGATTTTATTTTTAGTCTGATAAGGCGGTGTAACAAGGGAAATCTTTTTCCAGGAAAAAAGGTAATTTATTGATCATAAGGTGTACAATGTACTAGCAAAGATGTATACCACAAAAAAGTGTCTCCTGTGTACAGGAGAAGATTTTGTGGATTTTGAAATACATTGCATTTCGTGGCATTTTTGACTTCCCAAGCAGGGGGGAGGGGATGCAGTGCCCTCAGCCGTCCCCCTGGATCCGCCCCTGCTGTTTTAACTTTGTCTCAAATGGTTTCATGCAGACCAAGCGGTTTTAAAAGCAAACAAACAAGGGGATTAGTTTCTAAAGAGACTGTGGTGCTGCGTCAGTGGGGACGTGAAACCCAATTTCCACTTTGGATTTATCAACTGAATTGATAAGGTAAATTGGCCACTGTAAAGAGATTGAAAGCGAAAGCTGGAAACATCAACTTTTAATGCCTTTATGGTGGCCAATTAACCTTATCAAATTAAGTTGTTAAATCCACAGTTTTGGGTTTTTAAAGCGGGTAAGACGAGCGCAAAGTGTTACTTGCCTGCAATGAGAGGAGTGTCAAAAATTATTTCTCGCACCTTAGCAAGAATTGCATTTGCCCAAGAGCCGGCCTGTCGGTCTGTTTGTAGGCTAGCATTATGTTATTTATTTACTCTTGCAGATGTTTTTCATGGTCATCTCAATTTTGTGTTGGCTCTGGAAGCCTCTACCATCTTACCCCATCCAGGAAACTGGAAGGGTAGAGGGCAATATTGGAGTAAGGTGCGAATTTTTTTTAAACTTAGTCCAGTGACATAGCAAGGCCTAGCTGGGAAGGAATGCTATTATTATTATTATTATTATTATTATTATTATTATTATTATTATTGTTGTTGTGTGCTCTACAGGCTGGATTGGACAAAATCAATGGCAAGTCGCTACACAGACTTAACCAAACCACAAGGAATGACCCCAGTTTAATGAGAATAAACAACAAAATGACCCATCTCCAAAGGGAGGGAGGGTGGGTAAACTAAATTGTTACAAAAAGTTGCTTTCATGCAAGACTGTTAAAGTAATGTTCTTATATTATGTTCAGTTGCTTGTATAGCAAGATAGTGTCTCAGAGTTCAACCAGTATGTAAATTTGTACTACAAGCTTAGTGGACACAATTCGGCAAAGTACCAGCAATGAAAAGAGCTAACAAAATAAGAACCAATACAAACGAGGCTACAATACATTTCTATACTACAAAAGAGAAAGACTTTTATTGTAGCTGAGTCATTTATGAATAAAGGCCTTCATTGCTTGTTGTTTTGCAAAAAACCTGCCCATCCTATCACCCCTAGGGCATTGTGTGGCATTATAAGGTCTTGCTGCTTGGATGATTTTTTTCAGCAATAGATAGTACTTCAGAAGATTATTTTTTGAATTTGAGGTTTAAAATTCCACGTAAAACAGTTGCAATTTCTTTTAACAAAGAAAACTTTGTAAGCTATTCAAGACCGAATAAGAAAGCCAATAAAGTGCTCCTTTTATATTGGGGCTTTGTGTTGAAGCAGAGCATTTGAGATATCATTTACATGTACTGCTAGAGAGCAGAGCATTGTACTTTGGCACAATTACACAGGATCAAACGTAAGCAGTCGTAGCAAAAGTGTAAAACCTCATTTAATAGTCCTTTGTTGGCCTCAAGAAGAATGCCAACTGCCATTCTCAAATTTGAAGTCAATTTTATGCAGAATATTTGCAATCTAAAAAACTTTCTCTCTGTCTAGCTTCTTAGAGAGATTTAAAAATGTATTTAGCTGGGAAATAACTGTCATTTTTATCTGGGCATGGTCATGTGACCAAAAACGTGGTCAAATTTGGTGTCAAACATTGCATGTTTCTTTATCAAACATTTGAAGCTTTACAGGCAGTTGTTTTGCTTGTTATGTTCAGTTTGAGGTTTTACTTTCTAAGGTTTAAATGTTCGGCCCCACTAGCACCTTGCTATTTGAAGGGCTCGGTGGAAAAAGGGTGTAAGTGACGATTTGAGGTTAAAATCAAAGTTGGTGCTATTCAGCTGAACATTGGCACACAGGCTGTTTTTCATGTAAGGAACACTGTTGTGCATTTATTGCTTGACCTGAGATCTAAAATTCAAAGAATTAGCGTATTACTTTTGCGTAAAAAGTTTTGTTGAACTGAACTTGCTCAAGTGAAGCGTGAATGATTTCTTTTGTTCTCTGCCTGAACTAAAACAAAGGAATTCAACCTAGAATCTGCAGTCCTGTTGTTTTCTTTGTGTCAGTTTTGGGCAAAAGTAATAGCTTCAGTTCTTTGAATTGAAGCTGTCAGGTCAAGAAATAAATGCACAACAATGTTCCCTACACGAAAACCAGCCTGTGTGCCAATGTTCAGCTAAATAGCACCAATTTAGATTTTCAACCTATAATCATCACTTACGCCCTTTTTCCACCGAGCCCTTCCATTACATTGTACTTGCCGAGGGTAAATGAAGGACATTTATTTATCTACTGGCCATTATGTGTTTGGCCCTCAAACAGTGTTCTCCTTATCAGGCGGTAACCGGTAAAATTTACCGCTTGCAGCACTGCTTGTTACCGGTTAGAACCACATACTAAGGCCTGGAGTAGAAACATCCAACAGTTTTGGATTGTGAAAGGTTTTTTTATCGGATTGAATTATGAAAAGATTTATGTCAGTCGTACTACATACCACGTCTTCTCATTGTCCATGCGTTCGTACAATATTAGACAAAGTCTTACTATCTCGACGTTTCTAAGTTTGTTACATGTAGATAATAGTCTCGTCTTCTCAACGTTTCCCTCATGCATCTTCCCGACTGTCGACATTTCTCCATATCTTAGAACATTCGAAAAATGCTATTGTTATCTTCTCGACGTTTGTCCGTGTGTTAATATATTCTTTAATTAATTAAGATGTTGTTAGCATTGTCGTAAGATACTAGTGTTATCTGTCTTCTCGATGTTAAACCGTACGCTGGTTTTTCAGGTTTGTTCGTAACGTGTTGTTAGTATTGTCTTCTCCTTGAAGGTCTTCGTTTGTACCTTTGTAAGGAATTTGTCTCATCTTCTAGGCATTTCTCCGTATGTTTTTTAGGTTTCTGTAAGTTTTTTCTTTACGACGTTTGTCTGTGCATTAATACAGTAACAGTAAGCGCAAACATGAAGCGTTTTGAAGGGTTTTCGAGGCGTGTGTGAGCCTAGTGTCGTGCGGGAAACATTCAGGGTCTCATGACGACACTTATAAACTCCTTTACCGGTCTAAAAACTCATCTACCTGTTACCCTGAAAACTAGGGAGAACACTGCTCAAAGTTACTGACAATCAAGTCGTTTTAATAACAGTAGTTAAGTTAAATAGTTTTATAACCCATTCGAAATCATGTCTGTAAAACAAACTTGTTTCTTCTCAAAGGTTACAGAACAAAAGTTGGGTGACTCCCAAATTCTGATGTTTGATGACAAAACATACCATGCACGTTGAATACAAAATCAGCTCATGCTTTTTTTTACAATATTGCTTTGCTTAGATATATATTTCAGATGGTCTGTTCAAAGACTGGTGATTTTGTATCTATTTCACAACCAATAAATGCTATTCTGATGTTTTATTTGCAGGTTTAGAGGATGATGAAGAAGATGAGAGACGTGGAGTTTTATGTCAACGACAGCAGCAGGATAATGTACATGTAGGTGCATTTTGTTCTGTCTCTATTGAACCAATTAACAAAAGGGAAAGTGTCACGAGTTGCACTTCACGTGTGCCTTTGCCATACGTGGCAACACATTCCAGTGCTTGGCGTAGAAGATAAAAATTAATTCGACAATCCAACTGACCTTTCACATCAGTTGGTGTAATCTTGGATTTGGAACAAACTAGAAACACATTTGACACTCTTTCCTCTTTTAATGAAGTGGGCAGCTAATTGAAGAAGAAAGTAAGTATCTGATGAATTCTGCAAGTCTGTGCAACATGACCCAAACATTGCAATGAATACTTAATGGCATATCAAACTTAACTCTATATTTTATTTTTGGCCTTTAGCTTCATCGGTTAATGAAAAAAAGTTAAATTCATACACCTTTTTAGGTGTTTTGGTAGATTATGTGTGCGGTTATTTTACTAGTTGCATAGTATTTTTCTGAGCTCCACAGGGGTGAGGAGAATTGCGAGCAATGAGTAAAATGTCCACGGGTATTATCAACCAAAACTCCAAATACAAGGTTTATTATTCCATTGCATTTTGTTTTTCCTTTGCCCTCCTTCAGCCAAAAACTGGTCAAACCTGGATTGCACGGTGTAATGCTGGCATATTTTACCCATTCTCTTTTTTAGCTCGTTTATTATTATTATTATTATTATTATTATTATTATTATTATTATTATTATTATTATTATTATTATTATATTATTTGCCGGCCGGGAGGTCCGTATTGGGCTCGGTCTTGAGCACGGCCCTCGGCCTGCGGCCTCGGGCCGTACTCAAGACCTCTGGCACAGTTTTTCTCAATACGGACCGACCAAGGCCGGCAAATAATATTTTTATTTTTTTCTTGTTGTTTTTCAAAAGTTAAACGTGTCTTGTTGTTTTCGGAAAGCAACGTTTTGCAAGCGCGCGTAAAATGAACCATGAAACGAAGCCGGTTGTGACACCAGAGCAGCAAAATACGCTTTTTTACTCTGTTAAAACTCAGAAATCACAGGAAGCAATATAACTAAAAGAAACCCCTTTATTTTCCCAAATTTCGATACATGTAGCTAACTCCTGCTCGATTTACTCAAATGTTTGTCGAAAGGGAAGAGGCGATTTACATTGTACAACCTTCGGTATTTTAACAAGAAATTTTGGAAAGAAAGTTTTTAACGACAATGTACAAAAAATTTCAGAATTCTAAGTTTTGGAGAACGTTTTAAAGATTTTAAAGGTTTTAAAAACCCATTACAAATTTTTTGTTATTGACGTTCCGTTGACCGCGGTCAAGATCGGAAAATTCCGCCCGCTCCCGGAACCAATCAGATTGCAGGATTTGGTTCATCTTGCCCGCTCACGCGCTGAGAAAAAAATAATATTATTTATTTATTTATTTATTTATTTATTTATTTTTTGATGTTCACATCTCAAAGTTATACTAAAACAGTTATTCGCCTCAGGCTCAGTAAATATTCGCGAATGTTTACTTATGCCAATATTTACTTCACCTTCAGCAGTGGAATAATAAACTGTAGTATTGTACATCAAATGAATGTTTTGTGGCTGTGCTTTTGGCTTGAAGATTTACAATCTGGTACTTTCTTTGAAGCTGCTTATCCAAGTAAAGTTTTCCTTACTTCTCTGGCACTGACTTCATTGTTCTAGAAAATTTTGCTTTCTCTTGTTTTGCTTGGGATTACAATGAAATGTAGTTTTGGCATGTGACATTGTTTCTGTGGCAGAATTTTCATACAAAACTAAAATGTAGTCTAGTTTAACTGACAGCTAAATTGATTGCAACAAAATGTATCTGTACCCGAGCTGTTTTGAACAGAGTTGAGGAATGACAAGAATATGAAATTGATAAAAATCACCAAGACCTTGTCAAATTGCCTGTAGAAATGGAAATCTGTTCTGGGATGCCTTTGAGGGGTGCATTAAGTTTTGTTTTACTTTAGTAAGATAACATTTGAAATAGAAACCCTTGCAAGTTACCATACACGAAGAAGAAGAACACTATACGTGAAGACAACATTGATTCCTTTTGTATTCACAAAGAAATTGCTGTTACACATACTGTAATCTTCGCCACCATTGCTCAGCAACATACACTGTAGAAAGGTACACAACAACATAAGTCAAGGTACAGACGAAACTGGTGCCCTTTGTAGTACTGTAACACAAAATGTTATCACACCACCACAACTTCACAACTTACACACTGACATAATACAGTAGACAAAGACAAGACTGATGCATTTGAAGGGCTACTCCGCAAACAAGCCACACTCCAGTTTATATCACAACTTATGCAAAAAATAATTTACGGTACTAATAATAATATTGATGCCTTTCAAGAACTATTTTGCCTTTCATACATAATTCATCAAAACCACCAGAACTTCACAACATGTCCAGCCATCTTACAGTGTACATACTACAACAAAATGTTGACCTCAACTCTACAACACATAGACCAACGTAATTATTTTAAGGTGATTCCATCATAGAAGAAGTTGTATTGAGAATTTGTTGAAACTTTGCACAGTTATTGATTACACCTAGTACACTAAAAAGATAAGATGTCTGATTTCACGCTACAGGGCTGTAGTATAATTTATAGGTACTTTGCCAGTTTTTGACAGCAATATCAAAAAACGTATCCTTGTACCAGAGACACCCATTACTTTAACAAAGTTATTACTAGCAATGAAATATAAGCATTATTCTTATGACAGAAGAACAGTATTACCGTAAAACATCTCAAAATTGCCGTAAAAGTGAAAGCAATGAAATAATGGGCAAATTGAGCGTCTGCACGGTTCTGGTAAAACGCCTAAAATCTGACTGTAATAGTGAATTAACCAAAATATTTTAAAATGTTATTGTATTATGAAAAATTTCGTCAAATTTGAATATATCGTGTAAAGTCGTATTTTAGTAAACTATTTTCAAAAATCATATTTAAAAGTTCCTCCGCTTTTTGATTTTTCCAAAATTTAGATAAGTTCGAAATACGGCTAGAAGCTCACTTGCGTCCCCCGGAAACAAGGGAAAATCGTGCATTTTTAGCAAGCTCGTAAGCAACAATGGAAATCAAACCCGTTTTACCATTTGGCTCATAAGTATATCATTCTTTCCTCTATCTAAAAAGATGAAAATGGGTTAGAAATTTGTATTTTTAGTCTGCTTGTTGACCTGTTGAAGATACTAACCTTGAAGGATTCAAAGTCAAAGTAAAATTTGGGTCAACTTCAGAGACTTATAACTGACCTAGCATATACTTTTCAGACCAAAAATATACTTTAAATGTAAGCTCAAGCATTCATTTTCATTCTCTGAAAGTGTCGTTTTTGGCCCGCTAAAAGCGACGCGTCAAGAGAAAATAGTGTGCAGGGTATTTTGAGCATTTCGGTAGAACGGCCGCTGTCACACGAGCCACATCGGTTGTACTAAAGCAGTCATAAAACAAGGTTTTACTGGCTCATTGTTATGAATAGGTTAATAAAGTAAAAATAAATACTTTTCACTTAGAGCTAACTATGTTACTATGGCTTAGGGGCAACCTGGTTTACTTTTCTACAATGCAAATTTAGTTATAATGTAACAATATATATCATTTGATTGATCCAAACTGATAAACCAACGATACTCTCACCTTAAGACATCATCTTGTGAGTCTCTTGGTTCAGCTTATCACTCCTTTTACCAGACTTATTGGCCGTATTAGTCATGACAATTTGTAGATTAAAAAAACAAGTTACAACCACATCAAACTATGCACTCCGTATTCAAGTTAGCATAAATGTGAGGCATGAAATCTGAGCTTTTCGTGATAGGCACGATATAGGATAGCGTGACGTAGTGACTCAGAAAGCTGGAAGACCCAAATGGTCTTAAACCAGGAGCCCTTGCTTAAACATAAATATTAGTTTTCCTATAAATAGCCATTTTGAATGTATATATACGAGGTGACATTTCTCTAGTGAGGGAAAGGATCGTGAGGGTCATTTGCAATTTCAAATATTTTAGGGTCGGATCATTTACTGTTAGAGGGGGTGGTTGGAAAAAAAACCAAAATATTCCCGCAAAGCTTTTGTGGAAGAAAGACCGCAAAAACACCACGGAAAGAAAATTCAAGCAAAGCTTTTAGTTACCAAAATATTAATAAATAAACCATAGTCGTAATAACTAAGCAGAAATATGCAAAAATTTAATGATACGTCTCTTATAGTCTTTGATCGGTTTTAAATGGACGTGCGACTGCCATTTTAAGTCTCGTGGGACACATTCATTTAACAAAAGCGCCACCACAAGAAAAACTTGAAACGATTTCTTCTAGTATGCTGATGTTGGGTTACTTTCCTTTTAAGTTTCAAAGGAGTTACAAGTCAAAGCACTCGTAGTGAAACTGAAAAAGTCCAAGTTTGCGGTTGCCGTTCATGGCGCAGATGTCGTACTGGTCGTACACGATGAGATGTTCCAGTTGAAACCTTGAGAGGATATCTTGTCTTGCTGTGTTTTTATGAGGGGAGGGATGCTAGGGGTCATTTGCAGATTCAGATATTTTAAGGTCGGACCATTTATTTTAGAGGGGGGTGGTTGGAAAAATAAGAAAAGTTTCTGGAAAGCTTTTGTAGAAGAAACGCTGCAAAAAACAAGTGAAAGCAAACCTTTTTTTTGCAAGAAGAAAGTAAAGAAAGTGGCTAATTGGGGAGAATTATATATATCTTTTCCAATCGCTGCTAGGCCTTTCACTGTCCTAGGAAGGTGTGGAATGATACCTCTGCTGAAATCTCAATAGCCCTCTGAATCCTTAGGCTTTGTTCACACGGATCGATTTCCAAACGGTTCCGGTCCGGATAGGTCTTCTGTTCACACGGAACCTGCTATCCGTACCATCTATCCGGTCCAGTAAAGGTCTGATTTTTGGACCTGCAAAGATGCAGGTCCAATTTTGGGACCGTTCCGGTCCCATATTGGACAGGTACCGTGTGAACACCTTCACCGGTTCGTTTTGGTTACAACAGCGCAATTTAGGCTTCGGCACTAGTTATACTTTATCGCCCTCAGTGTTGTGTTTTTTATTAAACTCACCTAGAAATTTAAAGAGAGACCAAACTACTGTCTGCGATAGCATAACTGCCACATAACTTATTGTAATTCTGGGTTTAAAGCTTGAAAAGGTTAAAAGCTAAAAGAAGAAGGTTAAAGCTTTGTGTATTTTGTAATCGGCAGGGATGGGGTAATTTATTATCCGGCCAGAGGCCTTTGGCTTCTTTCAATCGATAGATTCAGCCTTCTTCGATCGTCTTTCACACATTTTGGTCTCCCGGTGGATAACGTATTGTTACAAACAGCTGATTTTCTCACGTTGGTCCAGAAGTGGACTGGTACCGGACCATTTCTGTACCGGTCCCATGTGAACAGTTGCTCTTAAGTGAAATGGTCCCACGTGAACAGACCTGGTCTGATCCAGAACCATTTGGAAACTGTTCTGTGTGAACATAGGCTCAGACGTTGTTCGTAAGTTTGGGAGAGGGTTGGGCCTTTAGAGAAGAAACAAAGAAAGGTTGCCGCTTCGATGATAAAAAAGTCTACCTCGAAAAAAAAGTTCAATATTGGCCATTCATGAAAAAGGAAAGGGGATGCAGATGCAGTACCATGGGCGAAAATAAGCGGGATCGCCAGATTCCGATGGGATGCCTGGGAAGTGTCTGACGGCCCAGCATTAGCCACTGCGTTCTTTTAGGATCTAGCGGCAAACGATTTCCGTGCCTCTGAAAAATAAAACACTTCGAGTACCGCAAAACAAGATCCTCTCAAGGTTTCAACTGGAACATCTCATCGTGTACGACCAGTACGACATCTGCGCTGATGGCAAAGAACGGCAACCGCAAACTTGGACTTTTTCAGTTTCACTGCGAGCGCTTTGACTTGTAACTCCTTTGAAACTTAGAAGGAAAGTACCCTACATCAGCATACTAGAAGAAATGGTTTCAAGTAGTTCTTGTGGTGGCCCTTTCACACGTCCATTTAAAACTGATCAAAGACAATAAGAGACGTATCATTAAATTTTTGCATTTTTCTGCAGAGTTATTATGATTATGAGTTATTTATTCAATTTTTTTTCTGTAACTAAAAGCTTTGCTTGAATTTCCTCTCCCTGGTGTTTTTGTGGTCTTTCTTCCGCAAGAGCTTTGCGGGAATATTTCGTTTTTCCCTCTAAAATAAATGGTCCGACCCTAAAATATTTGAAACTGCAAATGACCCTAGGATCCCTTCCCTCATTAGAGAAATGTCACCTCGTATATATACATACAAAATGGCTATTTACCGGAAAACTTGTTTAAGCAAGGGCTCCTGGTTTAAGCCCATTTAGGTAGTCACTGCGCCACGCTATCCTATATCGTGCCTATCAGGAAAAGCTCAGATTTCATGTCGCACATTTATGCTAATTTACATATGGAGTGCATAGTTTAGCATGGTTTGAAAAAGGTTCTGTAACTTTTGGTTTTTTAATCTACAAATTATCATAACTAATCCAACCAACAAGTCTAGTAAAAGGAGTGATAAGCTGAGCCAAGAGATTCACAAGATGATGTCTTAAGGTGAGAGTATCTTTGGTTTATCAGTTTGAATCAACGAAATAATATTGTTACATCATAAATAAATTTGCATTGTAGAAAAGTAAACTGGGTTGCCCCTAAGCCACAGTAACATAGTTACCTCTAAGTGAAAAGTATATATTTTTAATTTATTAACGTATTCAAACCAAGGAGCCAGAGAAACCTCTTTTGACTGCTTTAGTGGAACGGATGTGGCTCACGTGACAGTATCCGTTCTACAGAAACTGCTCAAAATACCTGCACACTTTTTATTCTCAACGCGTCGCTTTTAGCGGGCCAAAGACGACACTTTAAGCGAGTACAAAGGAATGATTGAGCTTACATTTGATGTATATTTTTGGTCTGAAAAATATATGCTAGGTCAGTTATAAACCTCTGAAGTTGACCCAAATTTTACTTTGACTTTGAACCCTTCAAGGTTAGTATCTTCAACAGGTCAACAAGCAGACTAAAAGTGCAAATTTCTTTCCGATTTTTATATTTTTAGGTAGAGAAAAGAATGGTGTACTTATGCGCCAAATGGTAAAACGGGAACGATTTTCCCCTCTTTCCGGGGGGTGCAAGCAAGCTTGTAGCTGTATTTTGAACTTTTCTAATTTTTGGAAAAACCAAAAAGCGGATGAACTTTTAAATATGATTTTTGAAAATAGTTTACTAAAGGGGTATTTTTGGTGAAATAAAATGAATTATGAAATTTTGCTTCTGTCGTCGGATTCTCGATATTTCTGGTCAGTAGCTCTTAAGGGGCCGATCACATGAGCCGGGCTGGTTTGGTAGAAGGGCTGGCTCTGTCTGCCGAGATGACTTCTCAGCCCGGTATTACATGAGATGGGCCAGCCCGCCTGCGGCTAAATTTAGAAGCTGTCGTGTGAAAAGATGGCTACATAGAAGAGCATGAATCAACTGTTGTTATTCTCGCTAATCCATTATTTTGGCGTATCATTTTCAGTTTTACGTAGCTTTATGGTCTGATAAACCTTTATGTGTTATATAGAAAGAGAAATATCGATCTTCTGGTGAGCCATTTTGCTCTGAAGCGAAATTTAGTGACGACAAAGTGTTGGCCCGGCAATCGCGATTACATGGTAAATTTTCATCCCGGCTAGCCAGGATCCCGGCGCTGAAATTTTTCCATGTAATCGCGAAGTTGATTTTTAGTGTGTTTCACAGACGTGCCGAGATCCCGGTAAACCGAGGCCAGCCCGGCTAAGCGGGCCAGCCCTCCTCATGTAATCGGCCCCTAAGTTCTGAATATATTTTAGGAAAACCAAATTTAATGTAAAGAATTCTGCCTTATTGTTGCTATGGTAACCACTGTTTTTTTTGGAAACCTATGAAAATAATCTTTGGTCATGTGTTGGCAAGTTGTGGAAGGAACAGAATCGAGGCCTGTCTATATTGCAAAATTTTTGATCAAAAATATGCTCCCTAAAGCAGAATAAATTGTTGCAAGCCTTGCCCTGAGTAAGTAGAATTTTTCATGGGTTTTGGAGTTGTGCGGTAACATGGTTAATAACGATGTTTTTGTGAATCATGTCAAGTCAGGCTGTGTCACACTGAAGTGAAATTGCACTTGAGGATCTTTTGAAAGTTTTGTGAGTTTTTGTTTTGTTTTTTGGAAAACTCAAATTTTTTGTGCTACTACAAGTGGTGCTGCACCGTTTTTGCTTGCAATCCACAGTCTTGAGTTACCCAATATTAAATGTCGAGCGAGATTAAATGAATGAAGTGCAAAAATGGTGATTATTGGTGTTAGAATAAGTGAACTTAGTTCAACAGATATGGACATACTTTCTGCCAGTTAAGCTCACCATTTATCACAATTTCAAAATGTAACAGTTGTCTCACAGGTTATTGACAGATCACTCAAGAGAGTCTGTTAACTGTTGGTAACCTGCCGGCTGACAGTTGGCCGACGATCTGTTGAGGGGAGCTGTTTTTCATAATTACCGCAAAAGTGTGATCGCTGCTAATTAACTCACGTTTCCATGCGATTGACAAATTGCGCGTCACATTACCAAGTGTGACACTGTCTTTAGAAGGCATTGGAGTCAAATATGTTTGGAACACTGCCTACACATTGCAGAAAGATATCAAGTAAAAGAATATCTATAAGGCCATGTAGACACGAACTTGTAGAACTAAAAGTACTTGTTTGTTGACTTTATTGTTGAAGTGCAAAGTTGATTTATCTCTTTTTTTTTCAGGTTTGTTTCTGTTCTTCATTATCACTGCTTATTATGATTCCACCTTACAACAAGAGGCAACACATGCGCATGCACGTATTAGTATTCAAGGTATTTACAGCTGTGTTTGAATTTGGTTATGTTGTCAGACTCAGTCTTGTACCAATGTTATCGAGTCCAGTGGGTCCTTAATCAGAGGATAGGTCATTAGTTGTCAGTGTTTTGTTATATTTGAATTTTTTTTCTTTTACCGAAATTTAATACTTGGGGGGGGGGGGGTGGGAGATATCCCGATAAGTGGCCGGGGGGAGTGGGGTATTACTGTGATTCACCGATGCATGGTTTGATCGTCGAGGAATCAACTGTTTTCCGCTCACTACTGAACCTTCTGGAACTGGAATCTCACAAATCAATTGCTAGACACAATCTTGTACCAAGAGTCCAATGGGTCCTTAATCAGAGGATAGTTACCAGGCAAGACCAAGGATGATTAAAGAAGTATTAGACAATTTTTTGTAGTTTGGTTAGTACAAACAGGCACTCCTGAGCAAAAAATATTTTTATATTATCCAGAGTCATGCCTGCTGACCTTTTGTCGATGAAGGAACTGTGGAGTCTGAGTGCGAAATTGTGCTAAACGTGCATTTTAATCGAAACAGGTAATTCCTTATCTGTATGTATGAATACAGTGGAATTAAAACCCAAACAAAAATGAGAGGTAACCATGGCATGGTGTGCGAGATTTGTAGCCTTACCCCTCCCCCTGTCGCCTTTTCACAGTGTTGTGTGACATAGTCTCACGTAGATCAGATTACCAACTAGGGACAACACGTGCGAGGAGAGAGTTGAGTTTGTGAGCGAAATAAGTGAGATGGTGAGTATTGTACCGCGAATTTTGGATTAAAACAGTGAAACTACAATGCAAGGTGTGATTACTTGGTTTACCATTGGAATGTTCGGTAAAATGGTATTCTATCTGCGACTCTAACTTTCAGTTATTTATCCTGAGTGATCTATTTTTCCTTTCTTTTTTTTCAGGCTTGTTGCTGGATGTACAGTGGTAGCATTGACAGCAGTGGAAATGACTTCAAGCTTCAATCAGAGGCTACCATAGTGATACATGTACAAGTATTCAAGGTAATCATGGTTGTGTACAAAATTTTTGTGTAAAAAATTGTTAGCACAGTTTCGTACCTAAAGAGTCCAAAGGATCCTAAGTCAGCAAATAGTAGTTTCCATATCTTGTGATAGTAAAAAATGTATATATATATATATATTTTTTTTTTGTTGGCTGTTTGTGTTGTTTCGTTTAATTTGGAAACAGTCACTCCTGAAGCAAACAGTTTTGATGATTATCCCGGAGTCTCGCCTATCGGCTCTGGGTGCAAGGTTGTACTAAACACATTTAAGACAGAACTCTAACTTAAAACTTGACTTGGTAGTTTCATGTTGTGGTGGATGATTTTGCAAAAATTGCATTTAGTTACAGTAACAAATGCCAATTCAAATTGACTCTTGTCTTTTAGATGGTACACATAAACGTACAAATCGTGTTATGTGTCCACGCCATTTCAAAGGACCAGAAAAAGTGTTGAACCTGATTTCTGATTGGCTCGTACAGTATGGTTGTTTCGTTCTAAGTGAGCATCTGTAAAATGGGATTCAACTGTAGTCGTTAATTAAGTTTGTCATTTTAAGGTTTATGCTTCAAGGCTAAACTATTCAAGAAAAGTAGTTTGTTCCAAATTTCACTTAGCAACATAACAACTGCATTGTACGAGCCAATCAGAAATCAGGTTTTTGGCAAACATTTGCTTTTTTCAGCTTGTTTAGTCAACTTGTTACATTTTTCAAGATCATAACTTATTAGTATTTGAATTTGGAACAGAAATTTAGAAATTTGGAACAGGAGAAAAACGCAGATAATAGAGAAACTCAGATAATCAAATGCGACTGTTTAAGTTTACAAGAAGTGGTAAACTATGTATGTAAGTTCTAATCTACATGGAAATTATGGCAACGTTAGTTGTTCGCAATTGCTGTAAAATTCTGCAATAATTTGTTGTTGCAAAAAAGAAGTATGGAAAATAAAGAAAGAAAAGTTTAACTCATCAAATTGAAAAAATGTTTGTGAAAGAAAATATTGCCATTTGAAAAAGCTGAAATTTGCCAAAATCTTCTGTAACAAGGTATATGCTTATTAACGTTTTTTTTTTACAAGTACAGAAATGCATTTCCTTTAAATTTAACCATCCATGGTTTTCAAAACAACTAATTAACCCTCTAAGCCCCAAATAGTGACAAGCATACAGGACGTTAGAATAAAGGTGATCACCAAAGATAAATTGTCTCGATATTTATGCAAATTCTCCTGATTAGTACCGTAACAAAGTATATGGAGAACAGTGAGGACAACATGTGTGTTGATATTGGGGCTTTACGGGTTAAACAAACAAATCTAACAAGAAACTCTTGAAAGCAAATCATTCGAAACAAGAAATCAGGCTTCTCTTTCTTGGTTTCCTTTTGCAAATTACTTGTTGCTAATCATTGTAACTGTTTTTAACATTCTTTACGAGTGTTCATTAGTGTGTTACATGTGGTGTCTAAATCTAGCAGACTCTGTTTATTTCAGGTTGTGCCTTCAAAGCACAGAATGGAATACAAACAAAATTGAAAACGGAATTAAAACAGCCAGGACAAGAAAGGGCGTACATGATAGTAAATTTTCACGTATTAATTAAGGTCGCAAAGCAAGAAGTTTCAACATAAAAGCTTAAGCTATTCAATACTTGAAAGTTATAGAGAATTTTGCCAAGCCAATGTTTTCGATACACTTTCAAAACAAGCACTTACTTAGGACACTTAAGATTACAGTGTACATAGATTCAAACTTAAGTTTGTGTTTGAATTTTGGCAAAATATTTGAAAGTGCAATCGTTTTTCCCAGTGGAACTTATTGTTTCGCTCATTAATTTTCATTTGTAAGAATTAAGGATTTCATCTGCAGACCCAAAACCTAATAGGGTGTAAGAGTGTGACCACTTTAAAGTAATGCGCATACTTTCACAAGTTGATTGTCCAATTAGGATTAGAAGATAGCTTTCTGAAATCCAATTGAAGATTTTTATGAGTGGTCACCTTTCTGTACGTTACTGTAGAGGGAAAAACAATGTCGCGAAAAATTGTTTGAACAACAGTTTTATTTTTGACTACTTTAATATAGGTTGTAAAAAATAAATTACTGAGATATTGGGTTGTACAGTTTTTTCAACAATTTCGAACTTTATTTCGAACACTATTGGTTTGCACACTATTTTGAATAATAAAAGAATTGTACTTCGAGAAGTATTGTGCAAAGTACACTACTTTTCAACAAACTTGTCCTTTACTTTGTAGATTGTACACCTCTCTGAACAGTTTCAAACAGTACTACTTTGTATCAAAATAATACACTGTTTAGAAAGAAGTACTACGTTGAACAGAAAAGACAACTTTGTTGTACACTGTGTAGAAAAAAACAGTATGTTCAACAGTCGACAATAAACTAGTCATTTCTGTTCCACATCTACTAGTCCGTTCTAGACAGTGTTCCACATCTACTAGTCCGTTCTAGACACTGTTCCACATCTACTAGTCCGTTCTAGACAGTGTTCCACATCTACTAGTCCGTTCTAGACAGTGTTCCACATCTACTAGTCCGTTCTAGACACTGTTCCACATCTACTAGTCCGTTCTAGACACTGTTCCACATCTACTAGTCGGTTCTAGACAGTGTTCCACATCTACTAGTCGGTTCTAGACAGTGTTCCACATCTACTAGTCGGTTCTAGACAGTGTTCCACATCTACTAGTCCGTTCTAGACAGTGTTCCACATCTACTAGTCCGTTCTAGACAGTGTTCCACATCTACTAGTCCGTTCTAGACAGTGTTCCACATCTACTAGTCCGTTCTAGACACTGTTCCACATCTACTAGTCCGTTCTAGACAGTGTTCCACATCTACTAGTCCGTTCTAGACACTGTTCCACATCTACTAGTCCGTTCTAGACAGTGTTCCACATCTACTAGTCCGTTCTAGACACTGTTCCACATCTACTAGTCCGTTCTAGACAGTGTTCCACATCTACTAGTCCGTTCTAGACAGTGTTCCACATCTACTAGTCCGTTCTAGACACTGTTCCACATCTACTAGTCCGTTCTAGACACTGTTCCACATCTACTAGTCGGTTCTAGACACTGTTCCACATCTACTAGTCCGTTCTAGACAGTGTTCCACATCTACTAGTCGGTTCTAGACAGTGTTCCACATCTACTAGTCCGTTCTAGACAGTGTTCCACATCTACTAGTCCGTTCTAGACAGTGTTCCACATCTACTAGTCGGTTCTAGACAGTGTTCCACATCTACTAGTCGGTTCTAGACAGTGTTCCACATCTACTAGTCCGTTCTAGACAGTGTTCCACATCTACTAGTCCGTTCTAGACAGTGTTCCACATCTACTAGTCCGTTCTAGACACTGTTCCACATCTACTAGTCCGTTCTAGACAGTGTTCCACATCTACTAGTCCGTTCTAGACACTGTTCCACATCTACTAGTCCGTTCTAGACAGTGTTCCACATCTACTAGTCGGTTCTAGACACTGTTCCACATCTACTAGTCGGTTCTAGACAGTGTTCCACATCTACTAGTCGGTTCTAGACAGTGTTCCACATCTACTAGTCGGTTCTAGACAGTGTTCCACATCTACTAGTCGGTTCTAGACAGTGTTCCACATCTACTAGTCGGTTCTAGACACTGTTCCACATCTACTAGTCGGTTCTAGACACTGTTCCACATCTACTAGTCGGTTCTAGACACTGTTCCACATCTACTAGTCGGTTCTAGACACTGTTCCACATCTACTAGTCGGTTCTAGACACTGTTCCACATCTACTAGTCGGTTCTAGACACTGTTCCACATCTACTAGTCGGTTCTAGACACTGTTCCACATCTACTAGTCGGTTCTAGACACTGTTCCACATCTACTAGTCGGTTCTAGACACTGTTCCACATCTACTAGTCGGTTCTAGACACTGTTCCACATCTACTAGTCGGTTCTAGACAGTGTTCCACATCTACTAGTCCGTTCTAGACACTGTTCCACATCTACTAGTCCGTTCTAGACAGTGTTCCACATCTACTAGTCGGTTCTAGACACTGTTCCACATCTACTAGTCGGTTCTAGACACTGTTCCACATCTACTAGTCCGTTCTAGACAGTGTTCCACATCTACTAGTCGGTTCTAGACACTGTTCCACATCTACTAGTCCGTTCTAGACACTGTTCCACATCTACTAGTCCGTTCTAGACAGTGTTCCACATCTACTAGTCCGTTCTAGACACTGTTCCACATCTACTAGTCGGTTCTAGACACTGTTCCACATCTACTAGTCGGTTCTAGACACTGTTCCACATCTACTAGTCCGTTCTAGACAGTGTTCCACATCTACTAGTCGGTTCTAGACACTGTTCCACATCTACTAGTCCGTTCTAGACACTGTTCCACATCTACTAGTCCGTTCTAGACAGTGTTCCACATCTACTAGTCGGTTCTAGACACTGTTCCACATCTACTAGTCGGTTCTAGACACTGTTCCACATCTACTAGTCGGTTCTAGACACTGTTCCACATCTACTAGTCGGTTCTAGACACTGTTCCACATCTACTAGTCGGTTCTAGACACTGTTCCACATCTACTAGTCCGTTCTAGACACTGTTCCACATCTACTAGTCCGTTCTAGACACTGTTCCACATCTACTAGTCCGTTCTAGACACTGTTCCACATCTACTAGTCCGTTCTAGACACTGTTCCACATCTACTAGTCCGTTCTAGACACTGTTCCACATCTACTAGTCCGTTCTAGACACTGTTCCACATCTACTAGTCCGTTCTAGACACTGTTCCACATCTACTAGTCGGTTCTAGACAGTGTTCCACATCTACTAGTCCGTTCTAGACAGTGTTCCACATCTACTAGTCCGTTCTAGACAGTGTTCCACATCTACTAGTCCGTTCTAGACAGTGTTCCACATCTACTAGTCCGTTCTAGACAGTGTTCCACATCTACTAGTCCGTTCTAGACAGTGTTCCACATCTACTAGTCCGTTCTAGACACTGTTCCACATCTACTAGTCCGTTCTAGACACTGTTCCACATCTACTAGTCCGTTCTAGACACTGTTCCACATCTACTAGTCCGTTCTAGACACTGTTCCACATCTACTAGTCCGTTCTAGACACTGTTCCACATCTACTAGTCCGTTCTAGACAGTGTTCCACATCTACTAGTCCGTTCTAGACACTGTTCCACATCTACTAGTCGGTTCTAGACAGTGTTCCACATCTACTAGTCGGTTCTAGACACTGTTCCACATCTACTAGTCGGTTCTAGACACTGTTCCACATCTACTAGTCGGTTCTAGACACTGTTCCACATCTACTAGTCGGTTCTAGACACTGTTCCACATCTACTAGTCGGTTCTAGACACTGTTCCACATCTACTAGTCGGTTCTAGACAGTGTTCCACATCTACTAGTCGGTTCTAGACACTGTTCCACATCTACTAGTCGGTTCTAGACACTGTTCCACATCTACTAGTCGGTTCTAGACACTGTTCCACATCTACTAGTCGGTTCTAGACAGTGTTCCACATCTACTAGTCCGTTCTAGACAGTGTTCCACATCTACTAGTCGGTTCTAGACACTGTTCCACATCTACTAGTCGGTTCTAGACAGTGTTCCACATCTACTAGTCCGTTCTAGACAGTGTTGCACATCTACTAGTCCGTTCTAGACAGTGTTCCACATCTACTAGTCCGTTCTAGACAGTGTTCCACATCTACTAGTCCGTTCTAGACAGTGTTCCACATCTACTAGTCGGTTCTAGACAGTGTTCCACATCTACTAGTCCGTTCTAGACACTGTTCCACATCTACTAGTCCGTTCTAGACACTGTTCCACATCTACTAGTCGGTTCTAGACACTGTTCCACATCTACTAGTCGGTTCTAGACACTGTTCCACATCTACTAGTCGGTTCTAGACACTGTTCCACATCTACTAGTCCGTTCTAGACAGTGTTCCACATCTACTAGTCCGTTCTAGACAGTGTTCCACATCTACTAGTCCGTTCTAGACACTGTTCCACATCTACTAGTCGGTTCTAGACACTGTTCCACATCTACTAGTCCGTTCTAGACACTGTTCCACATCTACTAGTCCGTTCTAGACACTGTTCCACATCTACTAGTCCGTTCTAGACACTGTTCCACATCTACTAGTCCGTTCTAGACACTGTTCCACATCTACTAGTCCGTTCTAGACACTGTTCCACATCTACTACTCCGTTCTAGACACTGTTCCACATCTACTACTCCGTTCTAGACACTGTTCCACATCTACTACTCCGTTCTAGACACTGTTCCACATCTACTACTCCGTTCTAGACACTGTTCCACATCTACTACTCCGTTCTAGACACTGTTCCACATCTACTACTCCGTTCTAGACACTGTTCCACATCTACTACTCCGTTCTAGACACTGTTCCACATCCCGTGGTACTTCCTCAAGAACTCCCCCCTCGACTCATACTATCACAAAGTAACCAAAGAAATGAAACCAGTTCTTTCTGGTAGTCATCTTTATTGCAAATAGAAATAATATTTCTACATGACAATTACATTCAACACTGTATGCTTTTCTGCACTATTTAAACAATTAATTTTACTACATCTGTATAAGTCACGAAAGAAAATACAGCGTACTTGAAAGTTCAATAAAATTTACAAACCGCTATCTCGTCTTTCGTTGTGTTACATGATTTCGCTCTTGGAAACCTCAAGGTTTTTGTTCCCCTTTATACCACACACTAAACTCTGACTTAACCGAGCAGTACTTGCCTATGCTATACAACCTCAATTGAAACCTACTGAGTTGAAACGTTTCCATGTAAACGTTATTGATACTACGTGAAATACAACATTTCCATCGTGCACATGTAAACGAAGTGAAATTTGGGGGTGCCCTAACTAAAGCTGAAAAGCGTAACTTGGTGGAATTTCTTAGCTTTTATCATGGACCTTCTCACGCGATCTCAATTAAAATTCAACGTACATATTTAAAGTAATTTATTTTCTTTCTTGTCCTTGATAACTTTGTCTTTCGTGATTCACGTGTCCTGATACACCGAACTTGAGAATGGCGGGCAACTGAAAGAAAACGAACTCAAAATAAACAACGTGTTTCATAACCGTTTTTTGTACAAAGAATATGCCAATTTCAGCACGGACTATGAATAAAATATGAGTAATTACAAAAGTAATCAATTCACTCCGAACAATAGAGCCCATAACATACTTCTACCTACGTAGTCGAGCGGTCTAAGGCTCGAGTTAAGTTTCTCCGACTGTGACAGGCCATTTTGCTTCTTTTTTGAACCAACAATTTCGTTTTTTTTTTAACATTTATCTTTTTGGGGGTTGAGTATGTTTAAGAAGCATTTTAAGTGAAATGTGACGGTACCAATACAATCTAGTTTTTGTCCTGTTTTAACTGGTAGTTTGACATCATTCAGTTTAACACCACAGGAAACAATTGCTCAGTAGCTTTCATTTCAATGGAAAGAATTTAGGATTTCATCTGCACCCCCAAAACCTGGAAGCAGCTGATCTTCTTAGAGTGATGCGCATACTTTCACAGGGTGACTGTGGTTCCGCAACAACCATTTCATTTTTGCCAAAATAAATAGAAAAAAATTACACTATAAACTAGATTAACTAAAATAGGCAAAAAACTACCCAGAATAGAAGTAACTAAACGAGCTGAGTAGTTACAAATAATTTAAATTGCTTTGACTAGGTTGTACATAAAATAAGACAAGTACACCTTTTGCTGTTCATTACGAGAAAATACGCAATCATTTGCGCATAAATCAGATTCAATAACGATATTTGGATTTTAATCAACATTCAATAACACTTTTGGGCATTCATATGCGTCATTCGGCATACAAAAAAGAGAAATATACTTTCATTTGCGCTAGCATGCAAGTCATTAACACCATCTTGAATGTCAATAGAGACAATAAACAAACATTAAAGTGAAAATACCATTTATTAACATTTCTGTCACACTGAAAGCAATTCAATAGAATTCCTGGACGGCCTTAGTGTGGATGAGACAAACATTAATGCACTTGTACAAACAATTACGCGTTCTTTAAATTCAATAAACAAAAAACGATTTTCAATTGAATAGTACCTATAGTACCTGAATTTTAATCTATCCCTCAATAACCTCTCTGTTTAAACATCTTGGCAGGTAGGTCTGCATTAAACGGTACCATTGAGCACATTTAGCTGCGGTGACGGTGTCGATGTTTCTGTGTAGAGCTTCAAGAAGTTGTTGTGTTTGAAAATCCCCTAGTGGGATTCTTCGGGCTCTTGCTTCATCTCTGTTGTCCATAAGTCTTTGGATTTCAGGATGGGAGATGTCGGCCTTGATGGCCGCTTTAAGACTGCTTATTACCTGTTCCACGATGTTGAGGAAAGGGCTGTAGGGTGGAAGCATTTTAAGCTCTGTATTTGGGGCGGGAATGGTCGGGTTTCTGTGGGCCGGTGCTCCGTCATAAACAAAGATCACTGACTCGTCAGGATCTAAGTTCGTCCTCGCCTGTGCCAGGAAGTTGTTAAAACGCTCAGCGTTCATTCCTCCCACAGCGGCTGACGAAAACACAAGTCCGTTTATGGGCGAAATTGCCATTGTCACGGTCAGGTTTCATCCACACTGACCGCACACAAGGCGGTACGCCCTCTCTCCTTGCCGCGCCCTACCGTGACTTCTGGCCGTCCAAATATTGTAGCCGCATTCGTCGACAAACACACAGTGACGGACTATGGCGTGATTCATAAACCAGTTCGCGTAATCGACTCGCTTGTTCAGCACGTCAGGTCTGTTTCTGTCAGCAGGGAGGGGTCTGACCAGTTTCACTCGGAACAGCATCCCGTCTAACGTTCTTGATACAGTACGGTCATGTATCTCGGGTTTGGCTGGTAACCGTCTCTTTAATTCACTGTTTATTTGAGCAAGTGTGAGCAGACAGTTTTCGTTGATAATTTGCTCTAGACAGTCTCTCATTTCATCATCCACGCGCACGTTGTTTCTTCCACCTCTTGGTCTCTCCCGAATTCTGCCTTCTGTGATGTAACGCGCCACGATACCCCTTGCCGTTGATCGATTCACGCCCAACGTGTCTGCGACCAAAAGATTGTCTTCCTGCTCGTCCTCAAAAGCTCTAACGATTCTCTCTCTGTGTTCGAGAGGTATTCGATTTCTTCGAGGCATTTTGTATGTACATGTACATGTACCAGTAGTCAAAAAACGCTCACGAAGAGAAATGAACAGCAAAAAAATTTTCTGATCCTTTTATCCTATTTTGCACTTGACAAAGGTTACGTAACCTATTCAAAGGGTTGTACATACATGTACATATCATGGGCATCACACTGGCAATGAAAATTTCAGGCAAAATAGGTATTGTTCCATTGAAAATCGTTTTTTGTTTATTGAATTTAAAGAACGCGTAATTGTTTGTACAAGTGCATTAATGTTTGTCTCATCCACACTAAGGCCGTCCAGGAATTCTATTGAATTGCTTTCAGTGTGACAGAAATGTTAATAAATGGTATTTTCACTTTAATGTTTGTTTATTGTCCCTATTGACATTCAAGATGGTGTTAATGACTTGCATACTAGCACAAATGAAAGTATATTTTTCTCTTTTGTATGCCAAATGACGCACATGAATGCCCAAAGGTGTTATTGAATGTTGATTAAAATGCAAAAATCGCTATTGAATCTGACTTTTGCGCAAATGTTCGTATTTTCGCGCTAATGAATGTCTCTTCGCGTAATTGATCGCCGTTTCACGCAAATGATTGCGTATTTTCTCGTAATGAACAGCAAAAGGTGTAATTAAGAGCGCTTGTCTGTAAAAGTCAAACATAACGCGGCAAGGGCGGAAAATTCGATTTCTTTCATATTTTAATGTTAGATAGGTTAGGGTATAACTAAAATCACTGGATACTTTTTTGGCAAAATATCCTTTTTTCCATAGATAAATGCAAATAACGAAATTCCGTTAAAATCGCCATTTGAAGCAGTAAATTATGACATCAATTTGAGGCATTCGCGTGCAAAAACAAATCCCTCTGTCGTCTTTAAAACACTTAAATCTACTTTTGCAATCTCTCAAGAGCTTCAAAAATGATTTTGGTAAAAACTGCATTGTTCTTTGTGTTTGAAATAATTTAATTTTCAAAGTATACATTTCTCATAAGGAAAAGTACTTCGTGATTTAAATTATTTTTCACCATGTGCTAAACCTTCAAATCGATTCAGCTTCTGGCTGTTGAATTAAGAAAAGATGTTCCCAGGATTGCTGCAAAAATTTCTTTGGGCAAATGATTGAGAGCGACGCGAGAGCTATTCAAAGTTCGTTAAAACGCAGGTTATTTGACCCTTCCTGGCAACATTCCATTCGCGAGTCACGCACATATTTTAATATGTATCGACCCATACGAGATCGAAAACGTCAAACAGAAAAACAGTTCGAAATGCTCTAACCTCATTTGTTGTAGAGGACAGGCCCAGAGGCCATTTTCTTGTGATTCTCGGGCCGTTCGTCGTATTTTGGTCCTGCCGATGACGTCCAGTGAACCGAATGAACGCCACGAACTGGGTCAATGTACTGTAAACGGTCGAACAGCTCAACGACAGCAACTTTTCTTCGTTCGACATCTTTCTCTACTACGGCATCTTACTCAACTGTTCAGTTGATTTAATACGAGTGTTGCTCAGTTTTCAGTGCACAAAAGCATTATCAGATTTGACTGCTAAATTGGGACCAAACGTGGATGGCGCGGCGTGCGTATTTGGTTTGTCACGCAATGCGTATCAAAGACATTTTAGGGGGTAAGGGAGGAGCAAAACCTTTGAGGTGAAGCAAAATAACATCCAGTGTTAACGGCAGGTATTATTCGTGGTTTTAATGGCATTGTGTGTCTTTTTTACTTATTATCAGTGCTGTTACAACCATTAAAAATTGTATTACTACCCTAGTAGTCTGAGACGCAATTGCAACCGTTGAACAACAGCTTACAGCTGAGTAGTGCAACAGAAGGGGCGCTATTATTAAATAGACCCAACTTTAATACGGGGAAAAGCTATAACTACAAGGGGCCCCCTTGTAGGGCTACCTATGATCATTGGTGTGCTCTGCTGGTTCTCAGCTGGCACAGGACAGGTACAAGGCACAGGACAGGCACAAGGCACAGGTACATGGAAATCAGGAGTGAAAGTCAGCTCGATGTTAATGGTTGGATGGAGTTTTGGACAGGAAGGGTTCTCTCTTCATGACAAATGGGTGCGATGGAAGTTTTTAACTGTGCTCTCTTGTCAGCTGTTTGACATAGTCTACATTAGTGTGTCAATACTGACTAATGAGTGGGGCTTCTAACAGCACGCTAGTGCTGTTTGAAGACTGTGGAATATGGCACGTAACCATGGTAACAAAAAATGAGGTTCTGTTCCTGAATTCTTACTGAGACAGGTTCCCAGTGAGCGAGATCTCTCAAGGCAGCCAGCATACTTACCATAGTGGATATGTGGATATCATAGCAGAAATACGTCAAGCTTCTTGCCTTTAAATTGGAAGCACCGCTCACCTCTAAAACCAGAGGATCTTGCACTTTAACGTCTATTATCTCTTCCACGTTCTACATACACCTTAATGATGACGAAGAGAAGCAGTGAGGCTTCCATCGATAACCTGGCGAATATTCAGATAGATCACAACCGAATATAAAATTCATCTGATCCAACTCTTACAAGCGAGTCAGTCTCGCGTAAGATAACTTCAGATCCCTTTTTCCCCAGTCCTCTTTCACTTTTTGGCCACTCTCCTTTTCTTACCGTGGCCCGAGACCCGGCCTCTTGTGCTGCAGCTTCTGATCGACACTATTCCAAGATTTGCGCAATGTTTGGCACATGTCGTCATTGTAGTCAAGCGTTCGTTGTGAAAAAAAAAACAATCTTCCCGCTCGGCTAAAACTAAGCTGACTTGTGACTTGTGGTATCAGGCCCGTAGCAAGGCTGAAATAAATGACATAAATGCTGCGAGCAAATTGGCCTAGTCAAATCCCCCCCCCCCCCGCCCTCAAAATACACACTCACATAGATACTAACACTGTTCACAATGCCACAGTTTGTGTCGATTTCGTTAAAAAAGGACACCTTTTTGGGGACATCGTTCGTTGAAAATTTGGCAAAAAGCTGCTTCCTGTTAGCTTTTTCGCCAACAAAGTTGTTGGCAACATCCACCAGATTTATGGCATCAGTTTTAAAAAAGAACCCTTAAAGCGACAAGGTTTGTTAAAATTGAAACATTTCGACAGCCAAGCTACGAATTTCGAACCTGTTTTACCTAACTCTCGTAAACGTTTACGTAACTTTTGTCACTTTTTGTGGTGAGATAAATATAGTTTTGTTCCTTAGACTTAATGGGCTTAAAGCTTGCAGCAAATACGCAGCAGTCGCTTAGCTATTAAAGGTATTGAGGTCCTTCACAGTCTTAAGCTATACAACCAGGGTCAAGGTGATACGGGTGAAGAAAGACATTGGTAAGGAACCTGGGCGACTCGTGGGCTAGTAGATTTTTGAAGTCCACTTGCCCGGCGGCTAGTGACTCAACAAATGTCGAACCCTTTTAAAGGTTGTGAACTTGTAAAAGGCACTTTTAGCATCAGCATTCAAGACTAATTGTTGCACATTAATTTGTTTTAATTATATATTCTGGGGGCGCGAGCGGTACGGACCTGGGTGTTCTTGGTGCATGAAATTAAAGGAACAATTTTTTTCAAGCTTTCGATTCGTCTAGTGTTGTAACCACAAACTCCGCCAACGAGAAATTGGAACCAACAACAACCGTCTTCTGTGTAACGAAGCAGTTGATGTATGTATATATGTATCATTTGTGAAAAAAAGTCCGAGGTCCCCCTCTAAGCAAAAAAAAAGCACCGAACTAGTTAGTCACATCGCAGTTTCCGTGATAAAAACGATTCTAATGTTCCGGACACGACGTTTTGAAGAGGTTTTTAACTTAAGCTAGTTAGCTTTTTTCCGTGTTCGAACCGATTGTTATTTGCATGCCTACAACTCACGCCGAGGGGTGACTACTTTTTCTGCATTATGGCACGGGAGCTTGAGGTGCCTAAATGTAGCACTAATTTTGTTTCGTATTTTTGGTCCATTACTAGTTCCTCCCATTTCTAAAAACCCGAGCCGTTTAAAAAGAAGCAGAGCAGATTTTGCCCTTCTCCTATCCCATATTGCAATGTCCGTTCCGATGATTTGCATTGCGTGACGCGGCTCTACATAGAACACGTTAGCGGCGACATGTGTGTAGTGATAAAACTCTTTTTGTGCATTGCCAACTAAGCAACACTTACCAGCAACTGAACCGTTGAGTAAGATGTCACAGGGTAGAAAGATGTCGAACGTTTTGCAAGAAAGGTTGTTGTTAAGCCGTTCGACTGTTTACAATACATTGACCCAGTTGGCGGTGTACTTCATTGGACGTCATAAACAAGACCAAAATACGTCGAACGGCAAGAGAATCACTCGGAAATGGCCTCTGGACCTGTCCTCTACAGCAGCTGAAGTTAGAGCATTTCGAACTGTTTTTCTGTTTGACGTTTTCGATCTCATATGGGTGGAAACATATTAAAATATGTGCGTGACTCGCGAATGGAATGTTGCCAGGAAGGGTCAAATAACCTGCATTTTAACGAACTTTGAATAGCTCTCGCGTCGCTCTCAATCATTTGCCCAAAGAAATTTTTGCAGCAATCCTAAGAACATCTTTTCTTAATTCAACAGCCAGAAGCTGAATCGATTTGAAGGTTTAGCACATGGTGAAAAATAATTTAAATCACGAAGTACTTTTTCTGATGAGAAATGTATACTTTGAAAATTAAATTATTTCAAACACAAAGAACAAGGCAGTTTTTACCAAAATCATTTTTGAAGCTCTTGAGAGATTGCAAAAGTAGATTTGAGTGTTTTAAAGACGACAGAGGGATTTGTTTTTGCATGCGAACACCTCAAATTGATGTCATAATTTACTGCTTCAAATGGCGATTTTAACGGAATTTCGTTATTTGCATTTTTCTTTGAAATAAAAGGATATTTTGCCAAACTGAAAGTATCCAGTGATTTTAGTTATACCCTAAGCTATCTAACACTAAAATATGAAAGAAATCGAATTTTCCACCCTTGCCGCGGAATTTTGATTTTGTCTGATTTTTACAGACAGGCGCTCTTAAGTACAATGTAACTAAATATGTATAAATAGTAATTTAAATAAGAAAATAGAAAGAAAAGAAAACAGTGCCAGTTACTGTTTGAACCAAAATTTGTTTATATTAGTTTAATATGAGCGAAAAGAAAATTAAAATACTAAGCCAGCATTAACCATAAGTACTTAAATAATGCTTATTCATAGTTTACGCGATTTGGGGGTGCGGATGAAATCCTGAATTGTAACCACTCAAATGAAAGCTACTGAGCAGTTGTTTATTATGCTGTACAAGGTGGTTCGAACTTTAAATATTGTGGATTAAAACCTAAAGTGAAAACTACTGTTCGATGGCAGACGAGCATTTTCATATAGAATCAACTGGTTGACTAAATTTAGGTTCAACTTTCTGTAAATTGGTAAAATCACATTGTTTTAACAAGAAGTTCCACAATGAAGAAAGGATTGCACTTTCACTCATTTTGCCCAGAATTAAACAATTTTAAATGTCTAAAGTACGCCTGCTTCGAAGGTGTACTGAGAACAGCTTAACTCGGTCAAATTTCTCAGCTTAAAAACGCGATCTCGATTAAAATTAAACGTCTAAATTTACCGTAATGTACGTCCTTTCGCGTCCTCGCTGTTTTACGTTCCTTTGTACTTTGTCTTTCGTGACTTAAGTTTGCTGATCAACCAAACTTGAGAGTCGAGGACAACTGAAAGAAAAGGAACTCGAAATTAACAACGTGATTCGAAACTTATTTTATGTAGTACGAATATGCGAGTGTTAAGTTGTTTTGACTGCTTCCAGCTTTGTTCTTTAAGGAGGCTCGCAACAGTTTTCTTGGCCTTGGAGTGTATCTTTTGAAGTCAAAATTTCGCATAGAAGGTAAACTTCGATTTCCTTGATACTACACTACGTTTTCAACATATGATCAAAGTTTATTTTCTCACTGGTTTCCTAGCAACAGCTGTCACCATAACAACGGTAATGGACAACCCCTCATTTTAAATAATGTCGAATATCTCGGAAACTAGTCAGACACTTTATGACGAAACTTGAACTGTTTGAACTACTTAACCTACACAACATGTATGCGAAATTAGGGAAAAATCTGTAAGAGCGTTTTCAAGTAAATCATGATTCATTTTTTACGGGCTGATTTTGCTCATTCCTGCAATTTTCTCCAATATTTCAAGAAAGATAAAACTTAAAAAAATTTCTTTTCAGTTGAAAGATCTTTTATGACAGCAAAACATTCTTAATGTACATTGAGCTTCCTAGGTGGCTGAGATTTTAAGATATTTATGTTTAAAAACTGCTAAAATGCGGCACAAATCAGTCAAAAAGTTCGTAATTTGCATAAATAGAAATATTTCTAAACTGCCCTTACAGATTTTTCTCTTAAATTGATTGCCGTTAGAATAATAATTCTTTTTGATGTTCCAGTGAGTTTTAGGCTGAATAAACATTTCTGTTATTAGATAAGAAGGATGAATCTCGGTCAAGTTTCAGTCGTTATTAACTTTCAACGAGCAACACTTCTATTTTCTTTTTCCTGGTCTATTTCACGGTTATTCACGTGCGATGAATATTTATACACGCTGCGCTTGTGTCCTCTCGTGCATTTATAATTTCTACTCATAATCAAAAAATTCGTCTTCTGAGCTTGTTTCTCGTTAGTTTTCGGCCCCAGTGTAATGCCATCGTGGGCGTTAACATGTATGCAACCCGTAATTAAAAATGCTTAAACGTCAGTTAGTATTTAAAGAATAATGGACAAGAGTCTCCAGGAAGAAGCTCAGATGACGAAAATATTTTATTATTTCCAGAAGAAATTATAAATGCACGAGAGGACACAAGCGCAGCGTGTATAAATATTCATCGCACGTGAATAACCATGAAATAGACCAGGAAAAAGAAAACAAAACTGTTGCTCGTTGAAAGTTAATAACGACTGAAACTTGACCGAGATTCAGCCTTCTTATCTAATAAACGAAATGTTTATTCAGCCTAAAACTTGCTGGAACATCAAAAAGAATTATTATTCTAACGGCAATCAATTTAAGAGAAAAATCTGTAAGGGCAGTTTAGAAATATTTCTATTTATGCAAATTACGAACTCTTTGACCGATTTGTGCCGCATTTTAGCAGTCTTTAAATATAAATATCTTAAAATCGCAGCCACCTAGGAAGCTCAATGTACGTTAAGAATGTTTTGCTGTCATAAAAGATCTTTCAACTGAAAAGAAATTTTTTTAAGTTTTATCTTTCTTGAAATATTGGAGAAAATTACAGGAATGACCAAAATCATCCCGCAAAAAAATGAATCACGAATTACTTGAAAACGCTCTTACAGATTTTTCTCTAAATTTGCACACAAGTTGTGCAGGTTGAGTATTTCAAATAGTTCAAGTTTCGTCATTAAGTGTCTGACTAGTTTTCGAGATATTCGACATTATTTAAAATGAGGAGTTGTCCATTACCGTTGCTATGGTGACAGTTGTTGCTAGGAAACCAGTGAAAAAATAAACTTTGGTCATATGCTGAAAAGGTGGTGTAGTATCAAGGAAATCGAAGTTTATCTTCTATGCGAAATTTTGATTTCAAAAGATACACTCCAAGGTCAAAAAAACTGTTGCGAGCCTCCTTAAATTTGCAAATTTTACAAAAGGTGCAAACTCCGTGCTATGAATAAAATATGAGTTATTACAGTAGTAATTAATACTCACTCCGAACAATAGAGCCCATAACATACTTTAGTTAATTTTTGCCCCCCTTTTTCCCGCGAACCTGTGTAGTCGAGCGGTCTAAGGCGCTCGACTTAAATTAAACGACGGCTTTATTTGCCGTCGTTTAATTTAAGTTTCTGCCACTGTGACCGGGGTTCGCTTCACCCCGGCCACAGGCCATTTTGGTTGTTTTTTCGTTTCCTTTTCTGGCTCTCTTTTTCAGAACCTACAATTTCTTTTTTTTTTCTAGAAGCGTACCAATTTCTGCGACTGTGAGCGGGTTTCGCTTCCCGAACTAAGCAACAACTTTCACAGTGGAAAAACAATTGCACCTTCGAAAATTTGCAGCATTCAAACACAATCTTCAGTTTGAATCTATGTGCGCTGTAATTTTAGGTACGCCTGCTTTGATTTATTGTAACAAAAAAGTTGGAGCCGCAAAACTCAAAGTTGAGAAAGTTTAAAACCTCAAACTCGGAGAAATTTCTGTGCTTTTATCTTGGAACTTCCTCCTTACGCGATCTCAATTAGAATGAAACGGGTGCATATACGATAAAGTACTTCCTTTCTCGTCCTCGCTGTTTTAACTACCTTCCATTTAAAATTGTTTGTTCAAATTCCATTCCGATAAAACGCTTTCCTCCAAGGACAGAATTTCCAAATATTGAAAACGTTGTACCAGTTCTAAAATTTTCAGAATAATGAACAAAACTGATTCTAATTCAGGACACAAACCTAAATATTTGGAAAATTTTAACCTTATTGTAAGTAAATGAACCTTTTGCCAGAAAAGGTAGCATACTGATTTTGGAGTTATCACTTATGGAAGGTTTCGCAGTGAACAGAAAACAGTTGACTCCTCGTTGATCAAATCATGCATGGGTGAGTCACGGTAACGACCTGGTAATATCCCCCCCCCCCCCACCCACTTGTAGGCACCAGAAAATTTCTTAGCCAAAAAAGTCCCATATCGCCAATTTCTAAAACAAAAGAGGCTTCTCACCTCCCGTCACTAATATACCAGAGTAAACCCCTGGGGTGACATCAATGATAGCTTTGCAATAAGTGAGCCCCTCCCCACATTGCCAATTTCCAAACCAAAAGAGACTTTCTCACCTCCCGTCACTAATATACCTGATTACTCCCTTGCGTTAATATCTGTAGGGGGCGCTTATCTTCGCGATAAGCGCCCCCTACCCTCATCCTTTCCCAATTTGGCACTAAATTGACGGCTCTTTGATAAAATTCTATCGGATATGAAGGTACAAGTAAACGACTCCAAGTCTCTATTGAGACCGTGCAAACTGCAGCCTAAAAAAACCCGAAGAGACTCATTTTGAATTTCAGTATAACGTTATAGTATCTTTTCCATAAAGCTGCGTTGGAATAATATCATAGTTTGTTTATAAATTAAAACCACTCTATTTTCGTCTGTTTCATGGGTTTCACCGCATTATGCGTCTGACACGAATTCGACTGAATTATAAACCTTTTCTATGCGTCAATTATGCCCACAAAACAGACGCACAATTCATCATTTATTTGGATTATGACTTTGAGACGAAAGATGTATCTTCCAAAATACATCATCACGCTTGTCAAAACAAACTCCAACAAAATTTCAACACTTGGAGTAATACGCGTGCGCCATTTTTTTTTAAAGTTGCGTCGAATATAAACAAACAAACACAGGAATGTGCTCACAGAAACACTCAATCTAATACAATATCTCATAGCTGCCATAGCAACCACGAGGTGAAAAAATGAGAGGGAAAAGTTAAGAGCAAATCCGTACAAAAATCAAACATTGAGCGGCAAAGCTTGAAAAATCAAATTCGCTCTTCTTTTGCATGGTGGTAGCCCTTTGTAAGTATACAAACGCTGTGTAGTTTTTTCCTTGAAAAAACTCTTTATTTCTGAGAAAAACTAAAAAGTCTGTTCATAGCTCTAAGCTCGATTTTGCGAGACCAGGAAGGTTTAAAATTCCTTCAAGTTCACTCGACTCGCGTATCAAAACTATTGAACTGGGGAAGGCTGTAGTACTACCAATTTGTTGTATGACTCTTCGTCGTCCAAACCTTATGATTTTATAAACTTAAGACTAATCTTAGTGTTCAAGGGAATAAAAAAGACTAAGGCTCCTTTTTGTTACCTGAATTGAAAGGTCAAAAAGAACGACGAGTTTGACCACGTGCCTTTACTTGGAATTTGATAAAACTTAGGTTTTAAAGACTAATGATGCTGTGCTTTCAAATTACCTTAAGGTTTGTTTGGGCAAATGATATTAGAATATTCAGGAAATTTTTTAAAATCGTGCTTAGAAAGCACAAAATCACGCCATCTGATGATTGCGTGACCAAGAGTGACCTGGCATAAAATTCCTTCAGTCGGAAATATCGGCAGATATCAGCAACGCTGACGCGAAAACAAGTTAAATATACTAACCTGTACACGGCTATGTTATTCTGAGTGGTCCAAAGTGTTTGCTTTGTGCTTACTTTCTTCTTCATTTTCACCGAACGGCGAACATTCTAATCCAACCGAAACGTCTCAATTCTGCTTATTTATATTTTTCCTTTCTTTTTGCTAAAATATTCCCGTCAAATCTGCTAAATGATCTTTTAAATTAGTCGTAAAAGCAATTACTTCAAGCGTCCATGGGGAGATTTTGCATCCCGCAGTTGTGTTTTGTTGTTTACCTGCCGACATGATGTGACAAGCGGTTGCAAGACGATGCAAAAATTTGCGTACATCCTGACCAGTGCACGTGATCGTGCTAGGATTTTCCACTTCTATAGGTTTTCGCACATCGTCATAAACTTCGCGAATTTAGCCCACAAGAATAATCCCGAGAAGTTAAGGCAAAGTTATGACTGATTTGTCTGCCGTAACGCAAATATAGTATGGTGTGATGAACTGGCGGTTTGCGTAAGGGTTTTGTCCCTGCATTTGTTTAAATATTGACATTTCAAAACAGCCACTTTTTTCGACTGGAATCGATGTACTTCTGTCGTCTACATAAACTTCATGTCACTTTGGGAGGATTTTCACAAATTATAAACTCCGGAAATAGACGGCAAAAGAGCACATTTGGAGTTCCTGGGGGGAAATATGTATCAATTTCTCCCTTGTACCAGTGAGTCATGACATGACCGAAGCCCGTGCCATCGACGGAGTTTTGAATTTGGAACAAGGCTGCCAGTTGCAGCAAATCAGAGATGATGACATGACCAATATCTCAATTCACCACGCCCACCCAATTGTGTACGATGCGCGCAACATTTGCGATTTTTTAGCTCGCAGTTTTCGCCATTCTTAAAAAAATACTGTAGCAGCAATTTTTTTAGGTCAGATTAAAGTGCACGCAACCATACATTGACATCTGAACCTGTCCATCAAGAACCTGTCAAGGGCTGTGAGTGCCATAGAAATAAATGAGAATTGCTAGTCCTCACTGTAATAAGCCAATATATCTCTCTGCTAGTACGAAATACCCTAAAGCACGTCTAAGACCACTTATTTAAATTATGTCTTCTAGTTTCAGCTCTTTCCTTTGTTTTTCTTGGTTAGAAGTACTAAGATACTAAGATTCTCGCATATGGCTTTCTTGATATTCAAAGTATTCCTATGGAACGCTTAGACTTGGGAATAGGTGGGTGAGCAGTGAGTGCTACATGCACACTCTTAAGATAGCAAGTGCCAAGTTGAATTAATGAGTGCAAAGTGCGTGACAGGCCCGTAGGTGAAAGAAAAGTTTCCTGGTCCTCGTGCTCTTTATAACCACCTAGCGCTCACTGTTAGAAAAGTGTACTTTTCTGTAATGTATGTGATGTCAATCTAAACTGGACTATCTGCAACTAATTTAGTGAGTGAGGGTATAAAATTGCTTATGTTAAATGAGATATCCCTTATGGAAACAGGGCGAATTCCCCTCATTCCTGCATAACACAATGTATCTCCTTTGTTAAATTTATTTGGAGCCAGCCATATGCCCCTGAAGTAAGCAACTATCTTGTGTCTTACTAAAGATAAAGCGTACCTTTACTTCTCATTGGTTTTAGTTCTAGCCTCTGTACAAACACAATTTTTCCCGCAGTTTTTTTGAGGCACGATAACAGCAGTCACTCAAAACAATGGCAGCGAATTTGAGAAGAGAGGCCATTGATGCATCTCTCTCACCGAACTTGCTAAGGTCAACAATGCTGGCTGGAGACAAGGGTGCAAGCTCGTGGCTCAACGCCGTACCCCTTGAGGAGCAGGACTTGACTTTGAATAAGCAACAATTCAGGGACTCGCTATGCTTGCGTTAGAATCTGCAACTAGCGGACCTTCCGAGCCATTGCGCGTGTGGAGATCGGTCCACAGTCAGCCACGCCCTGTCGTGTAAGAAGGGGGGTTTTGTTGCACAAAGACATGATGGCATCCGAAACCTTCTCACGTCTCTGCTCAGCAAAGTCTGCAAGAATGTCGAGGCAGAGCCCCACCTCCTACCGATCGACAATGAGGTATTCCACCTAAGATTCACAGTCACAAGCCATGAGGCTATAGACTAGACATAAAGGCAGGAAGTTTCTGGTCGCGAGGAGAAACAGCATTTTTCGATGTATGTGTAACGCATGTGAACTCAACGTGTAACCAGAACAAATTCACAAAATCGATCTTTATAGAGCATGAGAAAAAGAAGAAAAGGAAATACCAACAAAGAGTTATTGACGTGGAAATGGGATCGTTTACCCCCCCGGTTTTTGGCACGAGCGGAGGAATGGGGAAAGAATGCAAACTTTTCCTGAGCAACCTAGCGGACAAACTTTCCCGAAAGAACGGCGAGTCTTATGCCAGTGCTATATTCTAAGATCAGTCCACACATGTGTTCGTGGGTCTAGAACTCCTGTTCACAAGAATGCTGACTTTTTAGATGATTTTACTGTTAATGCAAGGAACGCAGACATTTTAAAATTAGTTTTAGTATGTTTTCTTAGAGTAGTTTTAGTAGACAATATTTGATTTAGTTGGCTATGGTTTTTTTTTATGCTAACACAAGTGATCGCATCTGAGCAGCCAAGAATGTATCTGGGAAATTGTTATAGGTCATTGCCAATTTTTGTGATTCATGCTATAGTAGTTAGGTTATATATTGCTTAATTTTTATTTCAAACATTTCTGTAATTTATGTACATATTTTAAAATAAAATCAAAGCTTTTGTTTACAAAATATTTTTTTGAGGCAAGGGAAAGAAAAAAACACATAGTTTGCGCCCAGGCTCCCCCGCAAGCAAGCTATGGTCACGCTTCGGAAATCATGTAGCGTATCACGTAAGCGTCACATCGCATCACTGATTGAAAGCTGTACTATTGAAAGGCCTCTTCAACAATTCCACTTTTGAAATTGGTTTTGAGAGGATTAAGCGTCAATTAGATGTACGACGTATTGTTAATAGATAATTATTTGTAATTAGTTTTTTAGGACAGTAGGTAGTTTCAGTAGTTTTAATCATTGTATATTTTATATTTTAGATCTGTGACATTTGTATTTCTTATTTTAGATTTTAAAGTGGTACTATGATCAAAAAATCACTTTAATTTTTTCTTCGGATTTCGAAACTATGTTTGTTAAACACTCCCCAAGCGAAATTATAAGCCTTAATTTTGAGAAGAAGACCGTTAATTTAAACTGCACTTTTCCGTTTTAATGGTCCGCCATTATTACACCAGAAAGGATACAATGACGTCATACACTCAGGAGCTGTAGAATGTAGTGTGTGAACGCGGCTTACAAATTATGCAAAACACGAGTTTGAGAGTGTGAAAGCTCAAAACTCCCGTGCTGCATACTAAATAAGGCAATTTCACACACACTGCATTCTAAAACTTGTGTGTGAATGATGTCATTCTGTCCTTTCTGGTGCAATAATGGCGGACTATTAAATCGGAAAATTGCAGTTTAAATAAACAGTCTTCTTGTCGAAATTAAGGCTTAAAATTTCGCTTGGGGAGTGTTTAGCAAACAAAGTTTCGAAATTCGAAGAAAAAATAAAAGTGATTTTTTGATCGTAGTACCACTTTAATACTTTTTATTTTATGGAGGACCTCCCTGAAAACCACGTATTTACGTGACGGGCGCTTCCTCTTTAAAGATTGTTTTTATTATTATTATTATTATTATTATTATTATTATTATTATTATTATTATTAAGGAGCACAAAGATACATGAATTAAAACATTTCAATGTTGGAGCCGTAACTATCCAAACAATGACTGAGCAACTGTCAAAGCTCAAGGAGATCTGCATGCAACGAACGGCAAAAATAAGGACTTTGGAGCCCTTAGAATCCCATGTCTCTGTACAGGTTAGTACACTGAGGTTGTTTTATGCGTCTATGTCGCTGATATTTCCAAATGAAGGAATTTTATTCCGGTTTACTGTTGGTCACGCACTCACCGGATTGCGTGATTTTATGCTTTCAATGCACCGATTTTCAAAAATTTTTCTGAAAATTCCGAAATCGTTTGCCCAAACTACACTTTAAATACTTCAAAAGAACAATTTATTTAGTCCTTAAATACTTAATTTTATGACATTCTGAGCAAAGGCACATGGTCAAATTTGTTTTTTTTTTATCCATCGATTGACCGAACAAAGGAAAGGCTTTTGCTTTTGGCTTTCTTTCAATACTTAGTTAAATCCAATGGTTAGGAAATCTTGACATCTGGACGACGAAGAGTCACACAACAAATTGGTAGTTTTACAGCTTTTCCCAGTTCAGCAGTTTTGATACGCAAGTCAAGTGAACATGAAGGAATTTCAACCCTTCCTGGTCTCACCAAATCGAGCATAGAGCTGGAAACGGATTTATTTGCTTTTCTCAGAAATGAAGAGCTATTTCAAGGAAAAAACTACACAACATTTGTAAACTTACTAAGGGCTACCACCATGCAAAAGAAAAGCGACTTTGATTTTTTGAGCTTTGCCGCTCATTTGCGATTCTGTTTGATTCTTGTACGGATTTGCTCTTTAAATGCCTTTGTTGGATTGGCGCCATTCTATCTTTTTTTGTGATTGGTTGACTAACTTTAAGTGGCATCGTTGCTCAATAAAAACCGTGTAACCAAAATTTGAATTGCACCGATCCTTAGATGAAACAAACAAACAAGCTCTGTGGTTCCTATAACACAACAAACCCAATTTAAGACTAACCAGTTCTCATAGACTATCGAAAAGATTTGGTCTTGTGACACTACAAACAAGTCCGAGCAAGCAAAAAATTGTAATTCACACCACAAATACATTTTATTTGTTTGCCCAAATAATTACCACTGGCTGTACTGAATTAATTAATAATTTCAAAGGCCTCACCTTGAAATGTTTTATTCTGATTCTTTTTGTCCTTTTTTCTTGCCTTTCTTATGCTTCCATCTCCAATTCACCAACTATACCATGTCTGAAAAACAAAAAACAAAAACAAATTTTCAATTTCAAATGTTAAAGAACACTCTAGAACATAATCTTGACTATTACAAGAACATTAGTTTAATCCATTGAATTTCATCCCACCCCCAAAACCTGGAAGCAGCTGACCTTTTTCAGTAAAGTGATGCGCATAGTTTCACAGGGTGACTGTGGTTCCGGCATTTGGGGGTGCGGATGAAATCCTGAATTGTAACCATTCAATTGAAAGCTACTGAGCAGTTCTTTCCTGTCGTGTTGTTTATTATGCTGTACAAGGTGGTTCTAATGTAAAATATTGTGGATTGAAACCTAAAGTGAAGACGGAAGACGCGCTTTTTCATACAGAATCAACTGGTTGACGTAAGAGGCTTTACCTCGGTGTAAGAACCTGTGAAACTCACGGATGACGTAAAACAAAGGAAACAAAACATTACAGCAAAACAAAAGCTAACAAACAAAGAAAATCTTGTCGGGTTCTTAGAACGAGGTAACCCAAAGATTACGTTCAATTTACTGTAAATTGGTCAAATCCCAAGAAGTACCACAATGAAAAAATGACTGCACTTTCAATCATTTTGTCCAAAACTAAACAAACAATTTTAAGTGTTTAAAGTATGCCTGCTTCGAAGGTGTACTGAGAACAGCTTAACTCGGTCAAATTTCTGAGCTTTAATACGCGATCTCAATTAAAATGAAACGTGTATATTTACCGTAATGTACGTCCTTTCGCGTCCTCGCTGTTTTGAGTTCCTTTGTACTTTGTCTTTCGTGATTTAAGGTTTGCTGATCAGCCGAACTTGCGAGTCGAGGACAACCGAAAGAAAAGGAACTCGAAATGAACAACGTGATTCAGAGCTTTTTTTATGTAGTAAGAATATGCAAGTGTTAAGTTGTTTTGACTGCTTCCAGCTTTGGTCTTTGAATTTGCAAATTTTACAAAACGTACAAACTCCGTGCTATGAATAAAATATGAGTTATTACAGTAGTAATTAATATTCACTCCGAACAATAGAGCCCATAACATACTTTAGTTAATTTTTGCCCCTCTTTTTCCCGCGAACCTGTGTAGTCGAGCGGTCTAAGGCGCTCGACTTAAATTAAACGACGGCCTTATTTGCCGTCGTTTAATTTAAGTTTCTGCCACTGTGACCGGGGTTCGCTTCACCCCGGCCACAGGCCATTTTGGTTGTTTTTTCTTCTTCTTTTCTGGCTTTCTTTTTCAGAACCTACAATTTCTTTTTTTTTTTCTAGAAGCGTAACAATTTCTGCGACTGTGAGCGGGTTTCGCTTCCCGAACTAAGCAACAACTTTCACAGTGGAAAAACAATCGACCTTCGAAAATTTGCAGCATTCAAACAAAGATTACGTTCAATTTACTGTAAATTACTCAAATCCCAAGAACTACCACAATGAAAAAATGACTGCACTTTCAATCATTTTGTCCTAAGCTAAACAAACAATTTTGTGTGTTTAAAGTACGCCTGCTTCGAAGGTGTACTGAGAACAGCTTAACTCGGTCAAATTTCTGAGCTTTAATACGCGATCTCAATTAAAATGAAACGTGTATATTTACCGTAATGTACGTCCTTTCGCGTCCTCGCTGTTTTACGTTCCTTTGTACTTTGTCTTTCGTGACTTAAGTTTGCTGATCAACCAAACTTGAGAGTCGAGGACAACTGAAAGAAAAGGCCCTCGAAATTAACAACGTGATTCGAAACTTATTTTATGTAGTACGAATATGCGAGTGTTGTTTTCACTGCTTCCAGCTTTGTTCTTTAAATTTGCAAATTTTACAAAAGGTGCAAACTCCGTGCTATGAATAAAATATGAGGTATTACAGTAGTAATTAATATTCACTCCGAACAATAGAGCCCATAACATACTTTAGCTAATTTTTGCCCCTCTTTTTCCCGCGAACCTGTGTAGTCGAGCGGTCTAAGGCGCTCGACTTAAATTAAACGACGGCTTTATTTGCCGTCGTTTAATTTAAGTTTCTGCCACTGTGACCGGGGTTCGCTTCACCCCGGCCACAGGCCATTTTGGTTCTTTTTTTCTCCTTCTTTTCTGGCTTTCTTTTTAGAACCTACAATTTCTTTTTTTTTTTATTTCGTAGATAATTTTTTGGAAGCATAACAATTTCTGCGACTGTGAGCGGGTTTCGCTTCCCGAACTAAGCAAGAACTTTCACAGTGGAAATACTATTGCAACTTCAAAGATTTTGAGGCAGTCAAACACAATCTTCAATTTGAATCTATATGCGCTGTAATTTTTTAGGCGGTATGCCTGCTTTGATGGTGACTTCCGCTCAGGTTGTCGAAAAAGTCCTTCTCAGGACTACACTGACCCGGACGATCACAATTTACCGACTTTTGATTTTATTGTAACAAAAACGTTGGAGCCGCAAAATTCAAAGTTGAGAAAGTTTAAAACCTCGAACTCGATGAAATTTCTGAGCTTTTATCTTGAAATTTCCTTCTTACGCGATCTCAATTAAAATTAAACGGGTGCATATACCGTAAAGTACTTCCTTTCTCTCGATTTCTCGTCCTCGCTGTTTTAACTACCTTCGATTTAAAAATTCTTTGTTCAAATTCCATTCCGATAAGACGTTTTTCTCCAAGGATAGAATTTCCAAATATTGAAAATGTTGTACCAGTTCTGAAATTTTCAGAATGATAAACAAAACTGATTCTAATTGCTGCGAAGCCACCAGGCTTCGCAGCAGACTAATTCAGGCTACGTACGTGACCACCCTGGGTTCCCTGTGCCCGATGCCAGAATCGTTTGAGATCTGTTGGATGTATGTCTGTTTATCACCAAATTTGCCTCGATTTCGTGGCCCTCGAATCGAGGCGGTTGTCGAACACTCGACCGTGGATAAAGTGGGATGTGGAAAACTTATACCGAAGAAATCGTTGTTTCGCCTGTTTTGTGTAGAAAGCCATGTTTTTGTGAAAGCGGCGAAAAGTTTGAAAGAAAGTGAAGGTAAATTATCTTGAATTGCAGCCGATACGTTTCTGAGAATGTTTGTAGTAATTCCTGGAACTCTGCGGTATTATTCCAGGCGTAGTCCATCGATAAACCAGTAATCGATAACAGTCAATCTTCGATTGATATCGATTTCAGATGGAAATCGATAAGGATTGGTTTATCGATTGTTATCGATTATAATCGATTTTTATCGGAAACTATTTTTGTCAATTTCCACAAGTTAAACATTGACACGATGTTGTTTCTATGGTTTTATTGAGACATTCAATCGTGGATATGCAATACAAATATCAACAAGCTGATACTAAAAGAACAAGGACAAGAACAGATAATTTGGTCTTTTTATCGATTTTAAGCTTCCGGGCGGTTCAAAATTAGAAGAAGAGGAAGTTGCGGCCAAAGTAGTGTCCGTGCATATATGGGATAGAGTTGGACTTTCATCTACACGAGAACGTCATAAAAGAGATGCAAGATCGGCAAGCGACAGCGCTGGGATGAATGGACAAGTTAAAATATTTTAAAACCCCAAACCAAGAGGATCTTGATGAACATTCCTAGAACCCAGGCTGGACTCCAGCTGGACTAGACGCTGAAATAATAAAATGTTGTACCATTTGAACGCTGGTCTCGTACTGTTTACTCAGGATAGTAACGCCATCTAATATGTTTGAAACGAATACTCCTCCTGGGACTCCTTGGGATTAGTGATTGTTATCGATTACTGTCGACTGCTATCGACTATTATCGATTTTCTCAATCGATAACAGTCGATAATAATTTTTTCTGTGATTTCGATTGTTATCGATTACTGATTTCAATCGATATCAATCGGTGATTGGTGTCGATTGTTATCGAATGTATCGATTGATTTCCGATATTGATTTCTATCGATTGACTACGCCTGGATTATTAAATTCGATGTTTTATCGAGGATTCATTTTGTTGTATTTATTTCATTGAGTCAATCGATTCAGAAAGAAAACACACCATTTTAACGTTGGAACCTAATTAAGAACACTCGACCGTCGATAAAGTGGGATGTGGAAAACTTATAGCGGAGAAATCTTGTTTTGTGCAGAAGGCCACGTTTAAGAGGTTTGAAAGCAAGTGAAGGTAAATTCCCTTGAATTGCGACCAAATGCAGCCGATACGTTTGTCAGAATATATGTAGCAATTCCTGGAACTCTGCGGTACATATTATATCGATTGTTATCGAATGTATCGATTGATTTCCGATATTGATTTCTATCGATTGACTACGCCTGGATTATTAAATTCGATGTTTTATAGAGGATTCATTTTGTTGTATTTATTACACTGAGTCAATCGATTCACAAAGAAAACCCACCATTTTAATGTTGGAACCTAATTAAGAACACTCGACCGTCGATAAAGTGGGATGTGGAAAACTTATAGCGGAGAAATCCTGTTTCGTGTTTCACCTGAAAGCAGGTGGAGAAAACGTAAAAGCAGTTCTTATGGGTAAACGCTTTTTTAAGCAAAGCAGTTCTTTTCTGAGTTAAATCTTTGCCGAAAAATAATTGTACTTCGTTCTCCGTTTTTTCATTCATGACGAAGATTTTGGGTGAAAACGTACTCGTCACGTCTGTGTTACGGATGCGTCACTGACGTCCGTCACGCGTTTCACCAACGACCAAGATTTTTGTGTTTGAGGCCATCTGTTGTCTTTATAAAAGAAAAGTCACTTTTGGCCGTTTAACCACTGTTCCTCTGTATGCGCTTTACCCGCAGCACTTCACTTTCCAATGGAAACCACTAGTTTAGGAGACAAACCTAAATATTCGTAAAATTTTAACCTTATTGTAAATAAATGAACCTTTTGCCAAAAAAGGTGGCATACTGATTTTGGAGTTATCAGTTCTAGAAGGTTTCGCAGTGAACAGAAAACAGTTGACTCCACGTCGATCAAATCATGTATGAGTGAGTGACGGCAACGACCTGGTCATATCCCTCCTCCCCTCCCCCCCCCCCAAAAAAAAAATCTTACATCGCCAATTTCAAAATCAAGAGGCATCTCACCTCCCGGTACTAATATACCTGAGTAATCCCCTGGGTTAATATCAATAGGTGACGTCAATGACAGCTTTGCAATAAGTGACCCCCCCACCCCCCCCAATGCAAAATAGTCCCATAGTGCCAATTTCAAAACCAAAAGAGGCTTCTCACCTCCTTGTCACTAATGTACCTGATTACTCCCCTGGGTTAATATCAATCCAATTTGGCACTAAAGTGACTGGTCTTTGATAAAATTCTATCGGATATAAAGGTATAAGTAAGCGACTCCCAAGTCTCTATTCAGACCGTGCAAACGCCTGCCCGAAGAGACTCATTTTGAATTTAAAACTCTTCGACCAGTATAACGTTATAGTACCTTTTCTATGCGTCAATTATGCCCAGAAAACAGACGCACAATTCATCATTTATTTGGATTATGACTTTGAGACGAATGATGTATCTTCCAAAATACATCATCACGCTTGTCAAAACAAACTCCAACAAAACTTAAACACAAGAGTAAAGTTCAAATTTTGAGTAATGCGCATGCCCTTTTTTTTTAGTTATGTGGAATATAAACCACAAAGACACAGCAATTTGTTCAGGTCCACTACAATAGCTTATAGTTGCTATAGCAACCACGGGGTTCGATTGGCGTCATTTTATCTTTTTTTGTGATTGGTTGACTAACTTTAAGTGGCATCGTTTGAAGTTGTCACTCTATGAAAACCGTGTGACCAAAATTTGAATTGCCATGTGGATAAGCTGCATCGATCCTTAGACGAAACAAACAAACAAGCTCTGTGATTCCTATAACAAAACAAACCCCATTCAAGACAAAGCAGTTCTCATAGACTCAAAAAGAACGGGCCTTGTGACTCTACAGACAAGTCAGAGCAAGCAAAACTTTGTGATTCACACCCTAAATACATTTCATTTGTTTGGCCAAATAATTACCAGTGGCTGTACTGAATTAACTTCAAAGGCTTCACCTTCAAACGTTTTGTTCTGATTCTTTTTGTCCTTTTTTTCTCGCCTTTCTTCTGCTTCCACCTCCAATTGACCAATTATGCCATTTCTGAAAAACAAAACTTCGATTTAAAATGCTAAAGAACACCCTAGAACATAATCTTGACTTTTAGAAGAAGATTAGTTGAACCCACTGCAAACTTTTCTTTGGGACGGGGGGGGTGGGGGTAGCTTTGGTGACCACAACTGAAATCCAAAACCTGGTAATAACTTCTCAGGATTGAAAAATACCACCTCTAAACAATCACCAACAAATTTTCTCTTATAACTTGACAGTGTGATATTTGAAGTACTTGCCAGACAAAATTTCTTCTTCGTTGGCTGCCACATAAGTCTAAGAATCATTTACATGTATAAAATAGAAGTAGAACTCTTATGGCTCAAAAAGCTGAAATCAGTGCTCAGATACGTCATCGTCATCATCATCATGTTCCTTCTCCCCTAACAGGAAACAGGGCAGCAAGTCATCTTCCCTAGCAGTCTCTGTTCCAGGCAACAATGAAGGCCTCAGCACAAGACCCCAAGTCTTAACTCTTATAGTTCTTTCTCAACTGTTCGTCTCCATGTCTCCCTGGGTGTCCCTCTCCTTCTCTTGCCTTCCGGTGCCCATGTGATAGCGGTGCACGGAATAGCTTCTTTCTTCACTTGTAACACGACCGATCCACTGCCACTGTCTCCTTTTCACTTATATGCTAAATTCTCAGATATGTCAACTGTAGACAACTATGTGGTTCATTTTACATCAGCAAACAGCCAAAACTGAATATGGCAGTGGCTTGTATCTCCATCCAAACACATTGCAATGCTCGTAATCTGAGTGTTACTGACATAAAAGAAAGCCATAAGGCCTCACCTTTAAATGTTTTGTCCTGATTCTTCTTATCCTTTTTGTCTCGCCTTTTTCTGCTTTCACTTCCAATTGACTAAATTATACCACGTCTGAAAAATGACAAACAAATTTTCAGTTCAAAATGCAAAAGAACACTCTTGCTCACAAGTTTGACTTTTGGAAGAAAACAAGTTAAACCCACTGCAAACTTGTAGCATTAGGTTGCTGAAGTTCCGCAGATGGAGTTTTCATTTCACAAGATTTTCAAGTAGCATGCAACACTCCCTCCATGCCAATACCACATCCTTGTTTCCATGACAATTTGTTTGTGCCCTGAACAAATTAAAGTTTTGTATTTTGAATGAACACATGCATTAACAGTTGAAATACTCAGCGCGTTCTGGGAATGGATTGCAACATTGGAATCAAAGGGTGTGTTCCTTTGGGAGGATCCAGATCAGGATTTCTGATCCGTCGCGTTCCTTTGAGCGAATCCATTTTCAGATCAGTGATCTATTGAACCCACTCTGGACAAGGATTCATTGGATCACTGATCTGAGCAATCTGAAAACGGATCATCGGATTCGTGATCCAGCGCATTCCTATGGATGAAGTTTCCAAAATTTATCACAGTGCACAGTGGTTTTCACTGTGAATGGTGCATTTCCCACTCGGAGATATTCAACATTCGCGGTCAGTAGACATAAAAGAAAATATAGTAACTTAGCCCAGTTTCTGCCGGCACCTATTTACATTCGTCACAAAATGGTCAAAGTACAAATTGTTGAAGTAACTTGTACAGAAACTGTCGGTTTTACCACAAAATTGCCATAAAGTGACTCTTTTTGAACGTGGTGGATTAAGCCTCCATGATGGAGCCTGTACAGTTAACAGTTAAAAGATGCTTTTCGGTATTTTAGCTGGGTATTATTTGTTTCAGTGACTTCTCAAGTGCAATCTTGCTTTACGTATGTTTAGTTTGTAACACTTATCGTAGGGATTTTAAATTTATAATAAGTCGATCCTCTAAAAAAACTTCTTGTTTTTCAACGCCAGTTTTACAGAATCGAAATCAAGAGTTCAGAAATAGAGCATTTGATTGGGTTCAATTGTCCATTTTTTTTGTTTGATTGAAATTCAGCTGCAATTTCGTGCCTGATGTCATGGTAACTGATCCTACAAATAAAACCTCACTCCTTCGATGCACCATGACCCGGGTGATCTTGGAACACTGATCCTGATCTGGATCATCCCAAAGGAAACCACCCAAAATTCCACTTTCAAATTGAATATTGTAATGTTCCAACAGTAGCCTTGTTCCAAATAAGGAATGCTGACTGGTTTGTTACTGACATCAAGCAAATGTTCACCTGCAAGTAGCAAACTGTTGGCCGCTTGAGGGATCTGACTTGATTTGTGTTCGTTCAACAATAATCACAGGTACTTTTACATATAAAGAAGCACTCTGCTGTTATAAAACTGCAAAGAATAATTTCTTACAAACAAGTGTGCTGTAAATGCACAAGAAACGTTCCTGAAAATTGAGAACAATTTCTTGTAATTTCAAACCGACTGAAACCAACAGCCGCGAATGGTTTTGTATTTCACGTGTGAACTTTTGGTTTACGTAACAATCCAATCAATATTCATTACTTTGATTGAGTCTACCATTGGAAGATTTCAATCTTCAATTTAAAAATGGAATTTTGATTCCAATAATGCAATCCGTTTCCGAGTGATGAAAATCCTTCCTAAATAATGAGCAGAACACGCTGAGTATTTTGACTGTAACTGCATCACGCAGTCACGAAAAATACCCTCAGAGTAATAAATGGAAATAGAATGATATGTGTGAAGAGAAGAACTCAGAAAAAATTGTGAGTTCCAGATGGGATTCAAACCCACAACCTTGCTTTAGTATACTGTGAGCTTAAAAAAGGCACTCCTTTCAGGTGGGGCCTCCCTGAATAGTCCATCATGGGGAGTACCCCTCCCCCCTGCTTCTACAGTTATAGCTATCGCTATCCAAGCAAATTAAGTGCCTTTTAAATATTGCTCACACCAGCTAATATAAGCTCACCATTTAGAAAATCCTTGAAAGAAGGCAAGATCACTTCCACCGCTTCCAAAGAAGGCATTTGTATGTCAGAATGGATGTGGTTGGAAATCCTTCAAATGCAGCTCTACTCACTTTTCCTTCAACGAAAACAAAATAAGTTACACTGTATAAACGGTTTGAACCAGGAGTCACACCCTAAATTGGTAAAGTCTAGCACGCACTATGGTGCACAACATTGCTGGCAACACAGTTACTGTATTCATCTGGAAATATTATTACTTCTTTTACTCTAAAAATACCTTCGCTGGATAATGGCTTACAAACAATTGAAGTCATTTTCGCTTTTTTGTGAGTAGACACAACAAACATAGAACCACTGTGGTTTCCAATAACCCAACAGAACCCCATTTCAGGCTATGCATTTCTCCTTGACTCTCAAACGAATTTGATCTTACGATATTAGAAACACGTCAGCATGAGCAAAAGTTTCTAGTTTACACCCCAAATACATTTTATCACGGACATTTTGTTTAAAATGAACATCGACAAAAAAATAGGATTGACTAAGATTCTACTAGAGCATCAGGAAACACAGAAACAGTTTATTTGTTTGGCTAAATAATTACCAAGGACTACTCACAACTAATATTAATTTTCAAAGGCCTTACCTTATTTTCACTTCCAATTCACCGAATTATACCATCTCTGACAAACAACAAACAAACAAATTTTCAGTTCAAACTGCCAAAGAACACCCTTGATCATAAGCTTGACTTTTGTAAGAAAATCAATTAAACCCATTGCAAACTTGTAACATGCTGCTGAGGTTTTACAGGTGGAGATTTTGTTTCAAGAGATTCTCAAGTAGCATGCAACACTCCCTCCATGCCAATGCCACTTCCTTGTTTCTATAACCACTATTTTGTGCCGCGAACAAAAGTTTCGTATTCTTTTTAGTCTAAAAAGCCATTGATAAAACCAACCAACAAACACCCTTTGAACCTTTAACTACTAAGTTTTTTAGGGGGGGGGGGGGGTCGGTTTTGATAATCTCATCCACAACCAAAAACCTGCAATAACTTCTCAGGATTAAAACATGCATGTACCACTTCTATTCTTTATACGTCAAGTGTAGTCAGCAACAAATTCTCTTCTATTCTGCTGACAGTGTGAAATCTGAAGTAAAATCAACAGGGAATATCACTAAATAAACCCAAAATTAGTTTCTTGTATAAAAACAGATCTCCTACTTGCCAGAAAATTCCTTCTCAGTGAATTGTCATACACTAAAGCCAAGTCTAAGAAATAAGAATCACTTATAAAATGAAAGTAGAACTCTTATGGTTCAAAAAGATGAAATCATTGCTCAGATATGTAGAGCGTGGACAAACATCTGGTTGGAAAAGATGAACATTTATTCACTTGTCTCACGATGGAATTGCTTTGAGTTGTTGATTGCAACGTTTTGACTGCAATACTGCTAGTCTTCATCAGGTGATGAGGTCAATTGTTTACGTGTTGCTATTTGTTGCGACACGTAAACAATCAACCTCATCAGCAATCAGCAATCGACATCAGCATCAGCAATCAACCAAAACTGAAAATGGCAGCGGCTGGTAACTTCATGTTAACACATTGCAATGCTTGTATTCCGAGCGTTGCTGACATAAAAGAAAGCCATGAGGCCTCACCTTTAAATGATTTGTTCTGATTCTTCAAGACTGTCCTAGCTTTTCTCTCGACTTTCTTCTGCTTTCACTTCCAATTCACCAGTCTGAAAACAACTAACAGATTTTCAGTTCAAAGTACTAAAGAACACTTATGATCATAAGCTTGCCTTTTAGATGAAAGCTAGTTCAATCCATTGCAAACTTGTACCATTATGCTGCTGAAGTTTCAGAGATGAAGTTTTCCTTTCACGAGATTTTAAAGTAGCGTGCAACACTCCCTCCATGCCATTACCACAGCCTTGTTTCTATAACAACTTTTTTGTGCTCCGAACAAAAGCTTTTTTAAATCCAAAGAAGCTGTCGATTGAACAAACCAACAAACACCTTTAAACTTGTCGACAACTAAGTTTTTGGGGGGTTCGTTTTGGTGACCTCACCCACAACCCAAAACCTGGCAATAACTTCTCAGGATTGAAAAATACTACCTCTAATCGATATATATAGCAATGTAATCACCAAAAAATTCTCTTTTATTATAATGTCAGTGTGATATCTGAAGTAAAATCAACATGGAATAACACTAAATAAACCCAAAAAGAGCATCTTGTACTAGAACAGATCTCGCTCTCACCAGAAAATTTCTTCTCAGTTATCGTTAGCCACACAAGTCTAAAAATTGTTCATAAAACGAAAGTAGAACTCTTTATGGTTCAAAAAGATGTATCAAGCACGGTCAAAAATATGGTTCATCAACAATCAGCCAAAACAGAAAATGGCAGTGGCTGGAAACTTCATGTAAATACATTGCAATGCTTGTAATCTGAGTGTTACTGACATGAAAGAAAGCTATAAAAGACCTCACCTTTAAATGTTTTGTTTTGATTCTTCTTGTCCTTTTTGTCTCACCTTTCTTCTGCTCTCACTCCCAATTCACCAAATACTGTGTCTGCAAAACAACAAACAAACAAATTTTAAATTCAAGAAGCTAAAGAACACCCTTGATCATAACTTTGACTTTTAGAAGAAAATTAGTTTAAAATGTTGCAAACGTAGCAGTATACTGCTGAAGTTTTAACACGACTGGGTAATCTGCGAGTTGCGAGTTGCAGATTCGGTTCCTCAACAGTATTATTTGACTGCGTTCTCAAAATCGTAAATTGGGAAAGTATCGTATCCTATTTTGTCTCATTTTAAAGCTGAATTTCAATCTCGTTTCTTCCCGGAGATTTTTAAACCATTCGAAGTTCCTCCGTTGTTCTCCCCCCGCTTTGTTTATTCTTACTGTTTCCGTTCTTTATTACATTCAAGGGCGTACCTTCGAATGTTTCTATATGTTGGCGCTATTCGTAGTAATGAATGGGTGAGAGAATCAAAAAACAAATCCGATGGAGAGCAGCCATATGGCTTGTTTGCGTTTTTATTAAAAGTAAAAGCCATGGCACTTATAGAAGAAAATCTTCATTTCATCGTGTTAAGTCGGCTACGTTCACATATCATAGTGGGAGTTTTGTTTCTCTTAGAGAAAATTCTACGACATTAGCAGGGTTCGATATCTGTTGAGTTGAGTCACTAGCCACCTGTCAAGTGATCTTCAAAAATCTACAAGCCCACGGCACATTTCAGTCGCCCAGATCCCTTCCTGAATCAATCAGAGTTAGACGGTCTAACTCTTTCTTCACCCATATCACCTTGACCCTGGCAGTAGAGCTTAAGACTGTGAAGGATCTTAATAGCTAAGCGACAGCTAGCTATTTGCTACAAGCTTTAAGCCCATTATTATAAATCAAATCTAAAGAACAAAATTAAGTCATATTTACCTTACTGAACAAGTGAAACGTTACGTAAACGTTTACGAGTGTTACATGTAGGTAAAGCAGGTCCGAAATTCGAAGCTTACCTGTCTAATGTTTCAATTTTAACAAACCCTGTAACTTTTAGGATACTTTTAGAGGCTTTTTGTGGTATCTTGCCTAACTTAGTAACCTGGTAATAAAACCTGGAGGTTGTGTGGTTACCAAATCGAGCATGTGTAGTGAATGTGGGAAAGACTGAGTGAAATTGACGGTTTTGCACCTGTTTTGTTTTAGGACAGCTCCCAGCTAGAATAATAACAACTTCACAATGCAGTTCCAGTGGAATGAGTTTTAACGGTTCATTAAAAAATAATCAACAAGAAATTTTCCACTTGTTTAAATCGCTTCGGGTGACCGGGTTAGCAGAGATGTCGAACCCTGCATTAGCCAAATTTCGCCTTTGCCTGAACGATGTCTATCTAAAGCATTCACCACAACAGAAATCTTGTGGAGTGCACTGGGTGAACGTTAATTCTGATGAATTACATCTTAGATTTTTGAATTAGAATTCAACAAATATCACTTTCGCTTGCAGTTTCATATGTACTCATAAACTACAACGGGAGCCCAAAACCTCCTGACTACAGTCATAGGGTCTTGTTTTGTGTTTTTTTTTTTTTGTGCTGACTCCACGAACTTCCCCGCGATTTCCCGTTGTTTACTTCAGTGTATTTGTTTAAATGTAATTGTTTGTCAGGGGCTGTTGCGTTTTTCGAAATAACTTACGTTGAAGGTGAAACAGGTTCTGTGTTGGTGTAAACCAATTCCAACCTTATTTTTTCATACATGGCTGGACTGGCTATGACCCACTATGAAAGAGGACATTGTGATTGTTTTCCTGAGCAGTTGGGGTTTCACTTAAGGTGGAGTGCTTATGAATTAATTTTACCAATTGTGACATTTACTAAATGTTGTTCAAGTTTCTGCAGAGCTTTTATTTACCAATGTTGCAAGGAACTTTTTTGTTTGTACTCGACTATCGTCTTTTTTAGCGGAGTGCGTCTCCGATTGATTAACTTTGTTACGCTGTCAGTAATTTAACAGCAAAATATGTTTTGAGGTCAAGTCCAAGATACAGGTTTCAACTGAGTTGAGCATCCTTGTGCATGTAAAAAATTGGAAAATATGTCACTGTTTCCATTTACTTTGTAATCCATGCGATAGGTTCAGTTGAGAACCCGGCAAAAAAAAAGTAACTTGACCAACATAACAAAAAGCACAGTACAACACATTCTCCCACACATTCGTGAAACTGCAAGTGGAACTGATGAGGAATCTACACTATTTTCCATCGCAACTGGCAACTGGTAACTTGCAAGTCGCAACTCCACAACTCGCATTCTTCCCACACCCAGTTTCAAGTAGCGTGCAACACTCCCTCCATGACAATACCACTTTCTTGTTTCTATGGCCACTGTTGTGTGCCCCGAACAAAAGCTTCATATTTTGAATTAACACACACATTAAACTGCATCAAGCAGTCATGAAGAATACTCTCAGAGTAATAAACGAAAATAGAATGATATATGTGGAGAGAAGAAGTCCAGTTCCAGATGGGATTCCCAGGATTTCCCAGGTGAGTTCCAGATGGGATTCAAGCCCACAACCCTCCGTACACTAGTCGGATGCTCTAACCATTGAGCTACGAGAATTCTAGTGGTGAGCGATGGTCAATTGTGAGCTATGTGACACAACAATTGCATTGTGCAGTCACAGTACGTCAATGAACACACACATTTAACTGCATCACACAGTCACAAAGAATACTCTCAGAGTAATAAATGACAATAGAATGACATGTGGAGAAAAGAACTCTGACTTTCAGATGGGATTCAATCCCACAACATCGATTGAGTATACCTTAAGAGGTTAAAAAGGAACCCCTTTCAGGCGGAGTCTCCCCATATAGCCTACTATAGGGAATCATAAGTCGCTGACGTATGACTTGAGAAGGACTGTTCGTGGTGACAATGACTGTCGAAGTTTGGAGCTCGGGTTGTCGAAACGTCAGTCAATGTCATCATAAAAAGTCTCTACCAGGTGATACTTCACCAATTATAAAAAAAAGAGCTATATTACTCAATATTTAAGTAGTAAGTAACCTTGAAATATAAACAAAGCTGAAATACAACCTCACAAACCTTTCAAATGTAGCGAAAATTACTCTAAAAACCATAATTTCATCTTGCCTCGCGCGCGCCATCTTTGAACATGTTCTCGACCCCAGAGCTCTTCTCTTGTGCACAAAAACCGAAGAACCTGGACTCGAGAATGATGTAGCTCGTTCCCAGGGCCCAGCGATTCTGCGTAGATCTCTGACGTTGTCAAGAGCTCTGACCTAACGATACATGTATTGGAAACGATCATGAAAATTTTTGTAAAATCTCTTTGCATGGAAGATCGTAGGCTAGGATTATCGAAGCAACAGAAATTTGTCAATGAGCTTGAGAACGACACACTACGACTTTTGCCACACCACTTCAATGTTGCTCATCAACAGATGAGTTAATTTTTAACATCATTTTAATATTTCCATTTCTTCAAGAGCTCTTGGGTTGAGACTTGCAAGGCACAATAGTATGCGCACAATTTTTTAAACGCGTTAAAAATCTTCCTGTTGGCTCAGATAATAATGGATGAACTCTTTTGGACTTTTACCAAGGTACTCCAGCTTTCCATTTTAATACTATTTCATTATTTATTAGCCTTTCCAGTTCGTTCCATCAAGAGTTCTTTCGAAAGCCACATATTTACAAACTAGCAAAGAAAGATTTTTAATTTTACCAAACTGAATTTAACACTGAAATTTCAGCTAAATTGTACATGTAATAGTCAAAGTTCCAGATTTACATTTCATCAATAATATATGTTTACACGTTTTTTATTACCTTGTGGTCATGTGATTGGTATGTCGGTATTTTGAGGATTGCTGATGCAAATTCTGGTCCCTTGTCTCATGTTACGTCCATACTGAATGCACTTAACCCTTTAACCCAGTGTCAAAATACAAATTATCCTTATTGCTCTCCACACGTTTTCTTATAGTATTAGTTGGAAGAATTTGCTGTAAGATCAAAGCAATTCACCTTTGGTGATCATTTTGTTAATTCTCATAACCTTTCCGCCTGATTATGTATTGATAATGTGAGGGGATCTTTGGTGTTGGTCAAAGTGTTAACAAGGTATAGACAACCCTCATTCACGGAGACCACTGGCGTCTATGATAGAGAGTATCTGCAGTGATGGCCACAGTTCTTTTCAGGTAATTAATGTGCTCCTGTTTTCTGCAACTCTTTAGCTCCTGTCGGTAATAAGGGGGCGTTTTATCCTAGTAGCCAGGCCTTCACTTCCTTTTTGAAATTTCATGACGTCACTGAATGACATTGCGCCCAGCCCAGAGAGCTTCAAGTGAACTCCTGGGTACTAGGTTGAGGTGTGCTCCAGCCGAAGTGACAAATTGTCAGAAAAAAACTTCCAAAATGCCTTGTGATGGACAAGCGTCCTATCTGAGAGGGAGTAGTAATAATCATAAACAAACGAGGGGTTAGTTTCTAAAGAAACTGTGGTGCTGCGTCGGTGGGGATCTGAAACACAGAACTTTGGATTTATCAACTGAGTTGACAGGGTAAATTGGCCACCGTAAAGAGATTAAAAGCTCACATTTCGAGCGTTAGCCATTCGCCAGTGCGAGCCCTTCGTCAGATCAGAGCGAAAGAGTTAGCCCTTCGTCTAAGTGCTAACGCTCGAAACGTCAGCTTTCAATCTCTTTACAATGGCTAACTTACCCTGTCAACTCAGTTGATAAATCCAGAGTTGTGAGTAATAATCATAGTCGCTTCCTGCTCGGAGACTGGTTCTTACTAATAAGCCAAGTGGCTTCTTTAGGCCACCCTCCACATTACATGTAATGCGTTTCCATAAGTTTCCGTTTTCAGATGCCCAGAAACGTAGCAAAACATTTTCGTCCACACAAGCGTTTTCTTATCTTTTTAACCTGTTCACACTAGTGCCTTTCATTTGAAGACGGTATCTGTCTATATTAGCCAAGCTAAAACAATCAGAAATGCCCTCAACACTTTAGAAAGACTCCGTTTTTCCCGTTCACACGCTACTGCGTTTTCAGCACGATGCACTTACACCCGTCCTCACGGAAAACGCTGTATTTTCAGCATGATACGTTTTCCAAGTCTCCACTTTCGAAACCGCTGTCCAAAGTCTCCGTTTTTATCAGCGTTTTCGATGAGTTTAGCGTAGGCAATAGGCAAAAACGCATCAAGATGTGTGTTTTAAACGAGAACGTGTGCACAGAGACCGGGCGTTTGTCTGTTGGATCCAATGAACTTGAGAGTGGCGGACAACTGAAAGAAAAGAAACTGAAAAAAGCAACGTGATTCAAAACTTTTTTAGTTAGTACGAGTATGCAGGTGTTCAGTTGTTTTCATTGTTTCCAGCTTTGATTTTCAAATTTGCAAATTTTAAAAAGCGTGCAAACTTCTGCACGGACTATGAATAAAATATGAGTAATTACCGTAGTAATCAATTCACGCCTAACAATAGAGTCCACAACCTACTTCTAGCTAATTTTTGCCCCTCTTTTTCCCGCGAACCTGTGTAGTCGAGCGGTGTAAGGCGCGCGACTTAAATTAAACGACGGCCTTATTTGGCCGTCGTTTAATTTAAGTTTCTGCGTCTGTGACCGGGGTTCGCTTCACCCCGGCCACAGGCCATTTTGCTTCTTTTTTTCTTTTTCTTTTCTGGTTCTCTTTTTTGAATCTACTATTTCTTTTCCTTAAATAATTTTTTGAAGCGTAAACGTTTCTTTTTTTTTTTACTTATTTATTTTGGCTCAACATTTTTGAGAAAGCATTTTAAGTGAAACGCGACGGTGCAAAAAAAAAGATATTCGGCTTACCAATTCAATCTATTTTTTAGTAAGAAACACAGAAAAACAGCTTCAGGTGATCATCGAATTACAAAAAGCACAAAGTTTTTTTTTTTTTTTTTTTACAAATAAACATGTAACTACTGCAAAAACTGTGTCAAATTTCCGGCTAATATTCCAAGTTAGCGGTAAGGAACGGGAAATTTTTTAGAGGGGGGAGGGCTGGTGCAATGGGGGGAGGCCATTTTCAAATTCTCCTGTTCCTCCCCTTTGCGGAGTACATTTTTTGCTGACCCTCCCCCCTTACCCTTCTTTGTATAACAAAGCTCCCTAATATGTGTGCATAAATTTATGCGCCCCCCCCTTTTCCCTGCATAAAATTCTTTTCACCCTCCCCCTATTTGCACCAGACCTCCCCCACCTCCAAATAATGACCGGTCCCTAAAAAGGTGTATTGGTCTTCAGTTTTAAATTGAATGATCTCAAACTACAAGTTAAATGTGGACGTGGGAAACGAATAAAAAACGATCGGCATTTTTAAAAGAGTTTCAACAAATTGTTTACGGCAGAAACAAGAAAAAAACTTTCGTGTTCACTTGTGGCAGCGCGTAAAACGTCTTTAATGAATATGGCAACCAACATGAACAGTTTATTTCTCCACATTTTGCTTCACCAGATTTGTTTTCTACTGAAAACTTGCAAAACAGCTGGGAAGTGAATTTTGTTATTTCATCTTTCTTTGCCTCGTTTTTCAAACTTTACACGCTTCCCCCACAAAATTCTACAAAGCGTGCAAACTTCAGCACTGACACTCAACAAATCCCCTTTTATCAGTAACATTTGACAAGTGATACACAGTGTTTTGAAGTTCGGCATCTTTTCTTTATTAACCTAACTGGTTTGTAATCTTAATCCACATAATTCAAAGTATAACGAATCAGTCTTAAAAGAGGTTCCTTAGGTTTCACTCTTTGACTACAGAGCCGGAGGGGGGTGGGCAAGGGGAGAACAGGAAAATCTGAGGCATTTGACTTTTGTGGAATACTTTCTTTTCAAATGCACCACTCTGGGGCCACTAGCATTTGTCAAATCTCGGCAAATACACGACTCAGTCCCCTTTCAAACACTTAATTTTCGTAAACTGGACAGTCAAACACTTTTAAGTATTAAAATAAGGATGGCGAAAGAAAGATATGGCAAATACCTCAGTTCTGCATGCCCACCCTCCACTCCCCCCCTCCACACACACAACACACACACACACAGACACTATCGCACTATCGCTTAACATTGATAAATGCATCATAGATGACAGCTTCGTGAAAAGTATAATCTGGTCATCTCAGACAAGCACAGTTTGTGGTTAGACAAGTACAATTTTGCCCTCACTAACCCGAGAGGAGAGCTATCTGTTAAATAAATAGCTATTAACTCTTTCCAGTTCACTACACTAGCAGCTTGACACCTGCGTCACGTTTCAACCCTGTAGGCGCGCTCGCTCGTTTGTCCGTTTTCCTCGACCATCCCTGAACAGAAAGAGAGACTGCTTGAGTTTATCAACATGTTCCTTATTTCCCCAAGATACTCTCCAGGTTTCGTTGGAAGATATTGAGTGTGTTACATGTGATGTTTGACTAAGACCATCTCCGGAAACCGCGATCAAACGAACATCTCGATTTAAATAGGTATTGGTAAAACTAGCAAACTGATGTGGAAGGGTTTGTGGCTTAAACAAACGTCATCGCGTTTCTATTAGATTACCAGCTCAGAGAGAGTCGACTGAAAATACACGATTGAGCGCCAAATCACCTGTTGCGAGGAAACGTGATGCTCACTACACTAGCGGCTCATCACGCGCGCATCACGTTTGAAACGTGATGCGCGCGTCATATGTCAACGCGTGATGAGTCAGTCCTGAAACGCGTTGAGTCAACGCGGCAGGGGTTTGTTGCGATCGCTTCCGTGTTCCTGACTCAACTATCCCTCGACGGAAAGAGAGGCTGAGTGCAGACGCCTCCTATTTCCTTTGCTTCTCCGCAATGAAGCAAAACACGAGACGTCCACACGCAGGCTACTTCTTTATTCTTAGTGAAAGACACTCTTCTCTTAAAAGATAAATAACAGTAGTAAGGAACGAGTCAGAGCCCATGATTTCTCATATCCAGGGTAGTATAGTCTCCTACGCAGCCATTGTTTGGCTCGTCACACAACAAAAAACGGCTGTGCAGGAGCCTAGGGATAGTACTACTAAAAATAATGTGATCAGATTATAAAGTCAAATTTTCTGTGAGCAAATAGTCAACCGAGTTGAGCACATCTAGAAAATACGGATGAGAAGTATAGTTATACTTTCCAAAGACATAACGAATGCAATTTTTATCTGCAAGAAACTAAATAATCACAACTGAACCCATCAGATATAAACATTGATTCCAAGAATGGCTTTCTTAGCTGTACGTAAGCATAAAAAAATAAATAAATTTGTCTTCCACCAAAATAAGAAAATAATTTCAATGTCATACTAAACATGAGTTGTGCCAATCAGATTCACGGATTTGCAATAGACCATAGTGAATGTCTGCTAAAAGTCAATAGACAGAGGCGATTGAACCAATCAGATTTGTGTTTTGTGATAGACGATAACCTACGGTGAATGTTTACTGAAAGACAATCGACCATCATGATTCACGTATTTGCAGGCTCACAAAAAACTGTGACCAAATGTCCAGTGGGGTACTCCCTAGAGTAGTCTATACAGGGAGGTTCCACCCGAAAGAAGTATCTTTTTTGCGGATGCAGTATACGAAAAGTTGGGGTAATTTGCTTTTTTAGTGTTTCAATTTAAGGGTCGCCGAAATACACTTGAGAGGGGACGTACTAAAAGGGTTGCAAAATGTTGGAAAAAATCACAATAGAAAAAATGTACAAAAGCTTGAAGCCTTCTAGTTGCTAAAAGCCACCAAGGATCTACTGATTTTCGCTTATCTCTTAGGTACAAATAAGGTCCTATTTTTGTTCTATGGAATGAGTACAATTGAATATTAACAAAGTTGAGCATTTTGAAGGGTTTGTTTTTTTTTTTTTAACCTCGGGATGGCGCCTCGTTGTACAAAATTCCTTTATAGTACCCACCCTCCACCCGCCCACCCAACGCAAAATATTCTCTATGTACTGAAACAAGGTATGTATAGGCGAGGTTTTCGACGATTTGGGACAACAATGTCACACTACTCATTGGGCCTTATCTGAAGGGTTATTTTCTGCTGGTTGTCCAGGCATTCTCGGAGTTTATTCTCTGTCATTGTGAGTCTTTGTTCTAATATTGATACAGTCTGCAAATTAAAAAAAAAAGGGTAATCAACGTAATCATTGATGACCTGGCCCATAAAGCTCAGCACAAACGGTAGGTAAAGCTACAAAGAGCCTAAATAGAGCCTAAATAGTGGGGGGGGGGGGGGTAGGAACCCCGGGGGAATGGGGGACAGGAAGTCTACGGGAAGTGAGAAAAGAAGGTTGGGGATTATGATTCCTAAGGTGGTGGAAATCAGGAGAAACAGGAACAAAATACACAGCATTGCATAACACTTTGCAATGGCAAAGGGGAAAGAGGCAGGAGCCAACAAAAATGGGACGGAAACCAGAATTAACCCTTTAAGCTTCAACAGTGAACACTACTTGTTCAAACATTCAAGTGATGAGAATAAACGAAGTGATCTCCAAGGATAAGACGTCTTGATCTTAAGACAAATTCTCCTTACTAGTTCCATATGAGGTGTATGGAGAACAGTAAGGAGAATATGCATTTTTATATCAGGGCTTAAAGGGTTAAAGAGTATGTGAAGTGGGAAGTTTGGACCCCCTTATGCTACCTGTAAATACTACATTTTATCACATGATGTGACAAACCTGAGTTAAGACATCCAACTGTCCTACAATGTGTTCTAGTGTCATGCTTAGTTGAGGTGGAATATCTCTTCTTTCCAGTGGGGTAGTGAGGGGAGGTTGACTAGCAGGGACCCCTCCCAGGCCATCAGATTCCCCTGTCCGTCCAGTGACTTCATCTAGCTTGCTTTGTCTCTGAAGAAAGAACATTTTAAATGCATAAATATTGTGTTCTTTTCCGAAATTGTGTATGTCTTGTGGTTAAAAAAAAACATACTTGTATCAGGGGGTTTGAAGGTATAAACATTCTGTTAATTTTAATTTTACTCTGAATCTTGCCACCTGGGTGATTGCCTGAGCACTCCAGGCTCAATCACATTAGAAAAATAATAATTGAAATCCTATCGACAAAGCTTTTTCGGTCCACATACAGAAATGTCATACTTATTCTTTTTTTTTTGTTTTGTTTTGTGGGTGAATCGTGAAAAAAGAAGGCTGCCTGTCGAATTGAGAGTGAAGGGTTACCAATAGATCTGAGACTTAACTGAGATACCTGTGGTATTGAAAACATGGCAGGCCCAACCTCCACTACTGCTGGATCACCAACAGTAAGGTTACGAGGTTCTGCACCAGCTCTCACCTGCAATATATGACAACACTTCATAGGATGCACAAATACATGAAGTTACTACAGTACAACCACAAACCAATGGTATTCCCACATGATCCCCCTACATGACGCTATTCTGGTGTGCATGCATTCCTTTCAAAACAACTTACAAATTTCCCAAACAAGAGCCACATGGATGAGGGCTAGCAGGACTGGAAAAAATCAATATGGCAAGCTAGCAATACACACAGTGCCAAAATATGTGGCAAGAAACAATTTTCCAACTAAACAATGAAGTGACACAAAATCAGTAATGGTTGTCATAATCATCCTATTAATAATGATAATGATTAATAATAATTAATTAATAATTATTATTAATAGCATTTAAGAAATTTAACCACCATTTCACCATCTTGAATTTTGCATGATGCTTATATTTTTCCGTGTCATCCAGCCAAGTCAGTAAGACTCACCTGGATTGATATTCAATAACTTTCACAGTGCGACTCACCTCTGGAGCCCCTGATTTGGGCGGAGTCCTTGGAGGGGGGTCATGGGTGTGGGACACAGGGGGTGAAGCTGCTCTTTTTCTGTGCGAACGTAATACTGTAGAAAGAAAACGTTCATAAGTTATTACATTCTAACACAGCTGAAGCCATTTAACCCCAGTTAATCAGGGTTTGGAGAAAACAACATGCACATCTTAAAAGGAGTATCCCAGCCACAATTGTGGCCAAATGTCTTGGGACACACCCCATGTAATGTTGCTGACTAGCACTGTTTACAACCTAATCAATTCCAAATTATTAAATTTTGACTGTACTTCAAATGTGTACTTTTGCATGTCATATTTAGAAACACAGTATTGTAGTTCCACCATATTTACAGTACTGACATAGCAATTACACTCAAACGAAGAAAACCGTGAACACTGAAAATATTCCTGGAATGTGTGTTTTGACCAATCGCGCACGAGACCTTGTAACTGCAGAAAATGAATGGGTTTCTCAGTCACGGAATTGAGTTGGTTCTCGAATTGTTTTGAAACGCCTCAAGATTTAATCTTCATCTTTATCTTACCGGAATTGAAATTACCATTCCTTTCTATCTGAGAGCCACATGCAATACGCAAGCGAAAATATGTTTGAGCGCTTTTGGAGAATAAAATTTTTCAACATGGCGGCCCAACAATTAGCAGTTCCGAGATTTCAAATAAAAGCAACTCAAGTGGCAGTTATGTCACCTTGATGTAAAAATTGCAATGTCCTCCCTTAAAATTTGCCCAAAGCTGCTATTATTTCTGATAGCACAGCTGACTCGATTTATTTAGGCTGAAATCGTTAAATCTTGAGGTCTTTCGAAACAAATTGAGAACCAAATCCTTTCCATGACTGAGCAACTCATTCGTTTTCTGCAGTTACAAGGTATCGCACGTGATTGGTCAAAACACAATGAACATTCCAGAAATGTTTTCAGTGTTCACGGTTTTCTTCATTTGAGTGTAAAAAACAGTAATCAGTGAGTGAACAGTATGAGTATTCACCTTCTTCATAGTCCACCTTATCAAAATTTGTTTTCCACACCATTACCTAAAAAGGAAAGAAAAATTTAAGCTACCACATTGCCTCTATTTAGCCACCTTTCTCCATTAACCACCCCCACCTTTTTATAATTCTCACTAATTTCATGTCAAACAAAATAACCCCCTTCCTCTCTTAAGCCTGCTCCTAAATTATTCTTCTAAACTTGTGCATTTGGTCTGTTGACTGAAACTTTCATCAAAACTCAGTCCATGGTTTTCTGCAATCTATCCTTCTGCTGATACTTAAGAATGTGTTTGTGTTGTGGCTGGATGCTCAAGCTTTAACTCTTCTTCACTTAATTGTTGCAGCAGTTAATACAACCACCCGCCACACAATGTACAAAAAGTTGTGTTGACAATGAATTTCAATTGATAAGTTCTGTCCTTTATACATGGTTGACATAGAACTTCAACTTGGACAAATGTAGAAAGGTCCCACCCTCTATTAAGATTCACCCCTCCCCTGTTATGAGACCTTACGTTAATAAGCCCCCAGGGGAATGGGGGCTTAATACACCTGTAACTCAGAAACACCATACTATATTTCAAAGCTGTTACATGTACTTAATTTTCTAGAGAAGAAGCCAAGAGAATAGATTTGATGCCCTGTGTTGAGGCTTCCTTTTAATCATTGAAAATAATTATTTTAAAAGGATTTCTCTAAACCTAAGGACATCAAGTTACTTTGCCATAAAAGAGAACCTGCCAGGGGGAGGAGAAGGGAGTTCCCAGATTACTTGTTTCTTCAACTTCAAAATGCCTTGTGCCACTGTTTCAACAGCATCTTCACCATTCTAGGCCTATACTGTCAGTATTTCCTTGGTAAAGGTTTCTTTTGTTGTATTTAGTTATCAGTTTAAGTGCAAATCACTAGCAATTGTTGGAATTTAATGTATTTTGATACTTGAAACTTTTAATGTTACTAGATCAAGATATCCTTAAGTTAGGTGACCCACAGTAGGCAGCACCTCATACAAAATGATGGTTTATCACTCCCTAGAAGAATTTTTAAACTGGCTTCATGGATGTGAACAAAGAAATGATTCCAAAATCCAGGAGTTTTCCACAAGCACAAAGGAAAACACAAATTTTCAGGCATTTTTCAGGAGTAGTACAAAAGCTGCAATAGAAACATTGGCATTTACCTGTTCATCTGAGCTTCCTGAAGCAAAATATTCACCATTCCGTGAGAATGTCACACATGTTGCTGGGCCCTATGACAATAATACATCACAAAATATTATGATAGTGTTCTTTGTAACCTTCCCTTTTTTGTGGTTGTTACTTTGTAATATTTGTTATAGCTGTAACATATTAGTAGTGAGTGAAAACTTTGTAATACATCATCTCATTATTGCAAAACCAGAACATTAACCCTTTAGCCCCAATATTAATATGCATATTCTCCTTAGTGTTCTCCATACATTTCTTATGGTACTAGTTAAAAGAATTTGCTGTAAACATCAAGACATTTCATGTTTGGTGATCACTTCCTTTATTCTTGTGACCTGTATGTTTGATCAAGTAGGGATATTGTGAGGAAAAATTAGATGCTTGTCACTATTGGGACATAAAAGGGTAAAAAACAAAAACTGAAAAAACAAGAATACCATTTTTAAATTGCTTAACTTGTCTGTAATAGAAAGTAGCAATCTGATTTGTTTTACAGTACAGACTATAGATGTATCTTTGGTAAAATAATTCAAAACTTATTAACGTACCTGATGACCATGAAGTGTGTAGAACAGCCGCCCTTCCATGAGATCTAATATCTAGAAAAATTGATAAATTAGCAACTTATCGCAGAATAAGAGCGCCTATCATTCACAGTTTGTTCTCTTCTTAGAAACAGTTTTTCAGGAATAGAAAGAGCAGCATAAATCAAGCCTAGGTGCACAGTGACTTCAACTAATTTTATCTACTTCAAACTGAGCATTGTACAGATTCACACTCTGAAGTCTGTTTTCTAAGAGAAAACTCTCTCGGCAAGCTTGGGTAATGGGTGTCTGTGGCTGTAAGCGATACAGCTTTACAGCCACAAAAATAAACATAATAAATGCTCTCTGCATGTACTTTTGGGACTTATTAACAACTATAAAATTTAATTGTTGCTTTAACCCTTTAAGCCCTGATATAAAAATGCATATACTCCTTACCATTCTCAATACATTTCTTAGGGAACTAGTAAGGAGAATTTACCCAAATATCAAGACATCTTATCCTTGGTGATCATGCATGCACTTCCTTTATTCTCATCACTTGAATGTTTAAACAAGGAGTGATAATGCAAAGAGAAATTTCATTTTCGTCATGGTCAGGGCTTAGAGGGAGAAAGGCTGGTACTGTGTTAGACACCCTGAGCTGTCAACACAGCCCTTTGTACATGTACTCTAAAAACCAACACAAGAAACTGCTTGACACAAAGGGCAGAACAGGACATTTGTCACCATCTTACCAAAGGGCACAGGCTATGAGAACCTCGCTGAATGGCTGTCTCTCACCTTCATATGCTCAATTCATTAATGAAGGTATCTCTGCACTCAGGAATAATGTTGTTACCTGATTTACATGGAGAAACCAGTCGGTCTACAGTTTGTGCAAATGGTAAGCAAAATGGGAAATTCCATTTAAGATTGGTGTCTACCACCTGCAAGTTTGCTTTAATTTACACTGAGATAGCCTGGAACTAGTTGACTACTGGTGCTGGGTCTAGAACTAGAAGAAAAAGGCCAATGGAACACATTTTTTGTTTGGATATTCTGGTTGGGAATTTTCAAGTACCTCTCAAGACATTCCATTTATTCTGGACATTTTCTGGTCAGGCAAACCAAAATGGCCTTTGCCATTTACAGTTCAACCAAAATTTCCCAGTTTGTTTTGTAAATGGCAAACACTATATTTCATTATATGGTTACCTTAAGTGTGGTGTCACTAGAGGCTGACACTAGATAGTTCCCAGATGGATGAAATGAAACAGCATTTACAGCATTTGTGTGTGCTACAGAAAAAAAGGGACATTAAGGACATGATTAGTGTTAAACCTTCAGTCTTCCTCAGTGGAAAGAAACGTTAAGAAAAAAAATTAAGTCACACAATGGGCCAGTTCCAAACAGCTACACTGTATATAAAGCTAAATGGTTTCCCTAGGAACAAGCAACTAGTAATTTATTACCCATTAATTCCACCCTCACCAGAGGCTTTTCCCCATATTGTCTCTTTCTAGCCAAATGTTTAAACAAAAAAAGTGGATTCTTAGAAATCTAAGTGAACTACTGGACTAGCTATTCCCAGCAAAGGAGTAGGGATAATGCTGTTAGTTGTTTCATGGCCATGTTGGCCACTTTATTATAATTAGTACATAATCATATTATAATTAGTACATAATTCAATTAATTATTTCAATTAATTATAATTCAATTATTATAATTATTATTAATATCATTACCTTGGTAATGTTGTAGCAGTTTATTCATTCTGATGTCCCACACCTGAAAATAAACAATATTAATGAAATACCACTGATAACAAATTACATCGCATTTCAATAAAAACTACAGTTGTGAGAGAAAATTAATTTGTTATCATTATCACTTCTTTAATTTCTCTCCCAGTAACAATCCTAGATTAATGCACAACAGTTCTAACATTTGACACTGTGAATAAAAGCCAAATGAAAGCTACTTAGCAGTACTTTCCTGTGGTGCTGTTTATTATGGTGTATAAGATGGTTCTAACTTGTGAGTCTGTGGATGAAATCCTAAAGTGTGGCCATTTAAATGAAAGCTACATGTACTTAGCAGTACTTTCCTGTGGTGCTGTTTATTATGCTGTACAAGGTGGTTCTAACTTTTGAATCTGTGGATGAAATCCTAAAGTGTGGCCATTCAAATGAAAGCTGCTGAGCAGTACTTTCCTGTGGTGTTGTGTATTATGCTGTACAAGGTTGTCCTAACTTCCAAGTCTGTGAATGAAGTCCTAAACTATGACCATTCAGAGCAGCACTTTCCAGTAGTGCTGTTTATATCTACATTCAAATGAAACCTACTGTTGTCAGTTGTGCTTTGCTTTCCACCCAACAATTTCACAAATTTATAAACTTCTTAGTTTGAATGACTTGTATTAATTTTGCTAAGTTAGAAGTTAACCCAGCATACAAAATATACCTTTACTGTACTGTCTGTTCCTCCTGCCCCGATGCATGTTCCACTGGGATGAAACTCAACTGAGTTTACATAACTGGAATGTGAATTAAGAAGTATAATGACCATATATAACAGCTCTATGAACAATATTACCTGTATAACTAGCGACGTACATGTATTCCACATTAGAATCTTATGGCTCTAATGAACCACTGTTTAGTCATTTACTGAAGCTGCTATATGTCCAAATCTAAGGTGATGCCAGGTTAGCACTACAATACCTAAAGTATGGTTTGGAAGCTAATTTTAAGGTGAATTAGTACTCTCTGGTCAGACAAGGATGTCCGCTCATGTTTGTCTAACATGACATACATTTATTTTCAGTTGATGATTGAGTTCCTGACAACAAAACAGGCTGTTAATGCTGATCCATTCAACAAATATCGCCTCTGCAATATCAATAAAGGAATGTTAAAAAACCTCACCCTCCAGGGTCATAAAAAGTGTGCACACAATCCTTGCTTGTCCTGTCCCAGATTTTGATTGTCTTGTCATCACTTGCTGATACAATCATTCGCCCATCAGGAGAAAACCTAATCAGCAGCAAATTGTCACAAGATTAATTAAGAATTCAAAGATAATAATTTTAAACACCATGAGGGGTGGCTGAAAATATTTTTTTCTAGAGTTCTGTTACTGTCTCTAAACAAATAAGTAACTAAATGAAGAATTGCCCCCAAGAAATAAATATTAATTAAATAGATAACTTAGAGCTATTCTTCTCTTGACATCCTTCTGTTTTTAAGGATGTGATCCAACTTAATATGTTAGCTCAAGTCACAGAAAACTAAGGGTCCATGTATATGTTGTAGGTTAAAATGAAATTTCAGGTCAAAATGATTTCAAACAAGTTTGATTTGTATTTTCCTCTGTTTCAGTTTGATGATAATGACTATAAAACAAAGGAAATACCAATCAAACTAGTTTGAAATCATTTTGACCTGAAATTCATTTTAACCTACAACATATACATGTAGCTCTTTCTATTTTTCTGAATCTCCATCAGCGTGGCTTCGCATTGCAGAATACATGTACAATCAGTGTCAACTCTTCTTCCCAGTGACATTGATTGAAGCCTGTCAATTACACTTGTAATTGTATATAACTATTATACCTTGCACAGCGCACCCAATTCATGTGAGCATTAAGAGAATACTGAAACTTCTGACGATGAACAGTCCACACCTGTTAATAGTTTACATGTAGCAAGAAAAAAAACAACTGGGTGTTAAATTCATTTGGTATAAACTTAAAAGCAATCTGCATATAAAAAGAATGAGAGGGTACTGCAATGGTTACATAATTGTAACTAACACACTTCAATGGTTCCTAGAGATCTCAGCCTCTGACGCATTAGTGGGATTAGCTAACACCTGATCTTAGCTTCACTGGGCACTCGCAAAATCTTTGGATCTCTTTAGATCTAGCAATCCATCTGGGCATTGCCAGTAATTACCTTGACTGTTTTATCATCAGATGATGTGAGAAGTGACTGTCCATCACCAGAAAAATCCACACTCCTTACAGTTGCTGTGTGAGCTTTGAACACTGTACTTTCTCCTTTGCTTCAGATAACAATAAAATTATACATGTCAACATAAAGCAAGCTACATGTTTTCAAAAAATAACTAGAAAGGGCACTTTAGGGCAGCAAACAATTTTAATTTATTGAAAGGGAATAATAATAATAATAATAATAATAATAATAATAACTCTATTAACCCGTCTTTTTATCTAGCTTACACAGTTGTAAACTATTTGGAGACACCAAACTACCTACATAATAAAAATTACATAATTTTACTTTATAAATTAAAATACCGGTATATTTAAACGTCCAAGATGTAAATAAATATACCCTCCTCTTAAGAATAATAGTATTCTATTCTTGGTGGGACAAAACAAAATTTAGTTGGAAATCTTTCCCTCAACACCACAATTTACAACAATGAAGTCAGTACATTGCATAACAATTATCAACCTCAAGGCAGATTCTTATTCATATGTAATTAAACAGCAGTTGTTGGCCTCAGAAAACATTCAAGCATTGAGGTTGGGCATTTGCTTTATATATTCCACTCATATGATTTGAATCCATGATCATGAGGTAAAATGATTCAAAATTCCCTTGCTCAAACTGTGGGGAAGGGAGATGAGAGGGTGAAGGGGGAAATGGATAGCACAAAAAGTGTCAGCATTTGTGACATGGCTAGGAAACAGGGGAATATCTAAAGCAAAATGTGACTCAAGAGGTAAAAAGGGGAAGAAACGTCCAAGGGGGGAGGGATAAGGGGTAAGGTAGACCCAGACTGCCTGCCCCTTGGCCTTCCCCTGATACTTACACACTTGGTACCCAGAGCCTGACAGTTTTGTCTCTTGAAGCCGAAGCAATCAAATGTCCGGAGGGAGAAAATTTTACTGAAAGTACGGCATCCTGGAGAAACCATAAAACATATTCAGTTAACCAAGCTGAACAAAAAAGGAGAAAAAATGTTGTTATTTATAAATAGCACACAAAGCATGGCAAGTATCTCAGTCAGATTTCAAGACATTATTCTCAACTGATAGTTTACAGTTCCAACATGGATCTAAAGGACATGATAATGATGATGATAATAACAATGATGATGATGATGTGTTTACGGTGGTGACAATATTGTGCAATGGTGAATATGATGATGACAATGATGAAGATGATTTCTGATGATGATCATAATCATGCTGATGAAAACCTACATGTATTTTACATTAAAAATGACAACAGGCATCACGTTCTATGTTTCAAAACTTTTTAAAGCACTGCTTGTGTACACAATGTGATTTATGCCCAACCTTATGTCCAACAAATCTGTATGCTCGCATGTGTGGCTTGAAATGCCAAATCATAAGACTAGAATCCATAGAACCAGTAACTGCAAAGATGAAAGCAGACAAAATTACAGCTGTGCAGGTTATCAAAGACTGAGAGATGTTTAAGGATACAGATGTAGGAGTGAGAGAGACAAGGAGGAGAGGAATAATAACAGCCTCATTTCTTACATCCCCTGGGAAAATTATGTAAATTGCCTGCATAACTATAACCTGGCTCACTTCAGAATTAGCAATGGCTCCATTCAATATTCTAGGGTAGACACTGCGAGAACTGCCTATTCTCCCTTATTTTCTTGGGGACTTACTTTTGTGAAAGTGACAAGCCATAACTCACCAGGTTCAAATTTTCATTAATTCAGGGGAAAATAAGTAACTTAGAAGCCTGGGAGTTAATTATTTTCACAAAATATTCATCATTCAATTACCACGGGGAAAGAATCAGGGGGCAACATAAGAGATTTCAATCAAAATCATCCCAGAGCAAATACAAGTAAGAAAGCTTCACTTGATAAGTCAACATTACAGGCCAATCAATGGTGTACATCATTCTGGAATTCTTACACTGAATGCTCCTAAAACAACAGAGAAACATGCTGGTGGATGTGATGTGTAAATAAGTAAATGCATCACAGTCCACTGCAGAACTTCTTAATTAGGATCTTTGACACTTAAAATTTTTGCAAACCACACTTTTTTCACAGTATTAATTTGAAGTCAGGAAACTTTTTTCAACAATCTGCTACATTCACAGAAATTAACCTCCATGAAAATAAGTGATAATATTAAAGGTAGTTGTCACAGCACAATAATGAGCAGCCCATAAACCCTCCCCTGGGGACCAGACTGGGTCTAATAAGGTATAGTTTAGCCTGCAATAGACATATTATGCCCATGTTATACCCAATGAGGCTCAATCTAGTGTCTAGGTTGGTGTTAGTCTCCGATATGAAAAAATCACACACCACCAAAATGAGAGAAAGCAAAGAGGGATGTTACAAGACAGTACAATTCCACACAAAATCTTTCTTCCCTCTTTACGTCTTCAATTTGTTGGCCGAGACTAATGCAAGGTGCAAGGCAGGCGTTACTCTACACTTACAACAAAAACCCTAATCGTTCAGTATGCGGTCAATAGATTGTGTCACATCCTTCTAAAACTTGGGCTGAGCTTTGCAGCGTAATCAGACAGCAAATTTCAGCGTACAATTAATCCCAATTAAATTAGTTAAGATTTTTAGCATAGCATACCTAACTGCTTCATGTTTGGATTAAAATCCACACTTGTCACTGAGTCTCTGTGACCTTTAAAATGCCGTTCAAGGGTAGGATCCTCCTGAGGTAGAACAACACAACAAAACAGGCAAAAAACACACAGTTTCCCAGCGCTGAACACACTACACACCAACATGATCGAAGCATGGCAGATACTTTGACCCGCATTTGTACAGATCGCCGCGAGAATATTAACCTAAAAATGTGTACAGTGCATACCAAACTTGATGCCATTTCCACTGCAGCCGTTAATGACAACAAAGAAGCCCTGTTATTGAAGATGAAAGCAGAAAAGCGATCAATTTACGGAAGCTTCTTCTTGTCTTTCTTTCAAATATGGCGGCCGTTGTTGTTGTGGTCATGGGAATGTCCGCTAAAACAGCAGGAGAAATTGCGGGCTCAGTAGCTCCAAGATGGCTGCCTGATCCAACCTGATTTGTTGTTGATTAACCGAGGAAGTTTTACGCGCAAAAATGGATAGAAGAGATCAATATAAGACCTCTGGCCTGAATTTGGAATCACAGAAAAACAAAAGACGCGAGCAGGAGGTGGAAATTCGGAAACAAAAACGTGAAAAACTATTGAGTTCGAAACGTATTCGTTTCTCAGAAGTTGAGAGTGACGCTGAAGTGGAAGACCACACCGCAGATCAAGTTCAAGAATTAGCGAGGGCGATCCAGAAATCTGACAAAAACAATCTAAACAATCTTAAAAGTCTAAGAAAGGCGTTTACTCAAGGTAGTGAACTGATAAGCGCTTTTTTGGGGGTAGACAACAGTTTAAGAGCTATGGTAGGACATCTGACATGTAACAACGCACAGTTTCAATCTGAGGCAGCATGGTGCATCACTAACTTAGCTACAGGAGTACACGAGGATACTATGAAAGTGCTAAAAGCTTCAGCCGCTTATCTTATCACTTATCTTAGTGGACAGAACGTTCAACTTCAAGATCAGTGTGCTTGGGCCTTGGGAAACTTCTCTGGAGATTCCCAGGAGTGCAGGGACATATTACGGGCGCAAGGGATTGTAGTGCCTATGGTCAATCTTTTAAAGGTATTAACCCTTCAAGTCCTGACAAAAAAAAAGCATATTCTCTTTGCTGTTCTTCGTTCATTTCTTGTGGAACTAGTAAGGAGAATTTGTCCAATTATCAAAACATCTGATCCTTGGTGATCACTTTTTTTGTCCTGACCACTTGAGTGTTTGAACAAGTAGTGGTAATGTACAATGTGTAAGGAGAAATTTCATTTTGGTCAGTGTTAGGGCTTTTAAGGGTCACATTCTACAGATCAAAGGTGCAGGTCTCTTGATATATAGACAAGCTAAACATTGTTCCTACCCCTTAAAAAGGCTAAAACATCACCAACACAGTCAGAGTGACCTGTACTTATTACCAGTGGAATGAGACTTATAAAAGAGACCTGTCAGATAACAAGAGTTGGCAAGAGTTCAAATTCTTCGAGAGCACAGGAGAGTTAACGAGTGCTTTCAAGAGAAAAATTGTCAAATTTGAACAAGAATTTGAAAAAGGTAGACTTGGCCCAAGTCACTTGTTTTCATTTGGCCAAGCAATATGCTGTCTGCTCCCTTACAATACAGAGCATGCATGTGTTGCGTAAGAGTCAAAATGGTGACGTGTTCTGCAGAATGTGACATTAGTGTCACCCACAAGGTGCACATTCTGAATTATGATGTCACTGTTGGATTTTTTACAAGTGGCTTCGTAAAGCTGTCAATCACCCAATATCTACTGTGCACTTCATTTTTGTTCACATCAGCAGACTTTGTTTCTTTGTGTGAACACATCTCGGTTTGGTGAAAAATAAAACTTGATTTCAAATCATGTTTATAAATGGCCAATTAACCCTTTAAGCCCCAATATCAATAGGCGTGTTCTCCTTAGTGTTTCCCATATGTTTCTTACGGTACCAGCTGGGAGAAATTGCACAAACATCAAGACATTTCATGGTTGGTGATCATTTCCTTTATTCTCGTAACCTGTACATTTGATCAAGTAAGGATATTGTAAGGAGAAATCATACACTTGTCACTATTGGGGCTTAAAGGGTTTACGGCTGTACTACTGTTCTTGTAGACTCACATATTTTCATGTTTGCTCTCTTAGTCCCCAGTATCAACAGTAGTGCAGTCAGCAGCCTTTGCCTTATCTAATCTTGCCAGAGGAGAACAGATTGTAGCAGAAGAGATGTTACGTGCAGGAATAGTGCCATCCGTTCTTGGCCTCTTGACCCCAGGAAACAGCTCCATAGATGTCGCCTCAGAAGTTGCTTGGGTGCTGTCATACTTGACTTCAAAGCCAGACTGTGTCCCAGTGTTTGTCACAGGTGGAATAATTGCCATTCTGGTACCTTTCCTGTGTTCACTGGCACAGGAAACACCACATAACAGCCAAGCTGTGACACCAATGCTGCGAAGTCTAGGTGAGACGTTTGTCTCCTTTAGTGACTATGGCTCTTTTTCTTGAGGTCAATGGTTCAATACTTACCTGCATCTTGTTGTGGTTGTCACTTAGACAACGCGCTTTACTCCATGTTGGCCCCTCTGTTATGAGAGGGACTTTGTTATAAAAGGGTTTGTTGTATGGATGTTCCACTGCAGTTTCTGGTAGAAGGCTTCTTAAGAGTCATCTAGGTTGACGCAGTTGGGATTGCAAGAGTAAAGAAACATTTGGATTTTCATTACCCGCTAAGCATCCAAAATTTTTCTTTGTTCCTTCAGGAAACATAGTCAGTGGACCTGATGAATATGGCTCACAGGCATTGCAAAGTGGAGAGCTGGTCATCGCCATGGCATCGTACCTGCAGTCGACACACAGGCACATTAAGAAGGAGAGTCTTTGGGTGATGTCCAACCTAACAGCAGGACCAACTGAACATATTGTTGTGTTGATTCAAGCAGGAATAATACCACATATCATGAACTTGATGTCGTCAACTTTTGATACCAAGAAAGAGGTTTGATATTCAGTCCATTTTATGGTTGATCAGTTCGGCCTTAAGATATAGTACTGCTCAGTAGCTGTTTGATTTACCCTGGTTTACAGACTCAACAGTTAGAACCACCGTACGGTATGAAAGTATTGCCGAATAGCTTTCATTTGAATGGTCACACTTTAGTTTTTCATCCACAGACTCAAAACATAGAACTACCTTGTACGGCATAATAAACAGCATGAGCAAAGTACCGTTTAGTCGCTAAATGGATTTGTTTGAATGGTCACACTTCAGAATTTTCTCCATAGTCTCAAAACTTTCAGCCACCTTGCACTGCATAATAAACAGCTTTCTGTAAAGGTATTGCCCAGTTGCTTTTATTTGAATGGTTACACTTTAGGATTTCATTCACAGACAGTTTAAAAGTTTAAACTACCTTAAATGAATAAAGATTTGCTGCTAAATAGGAAAGGGATAGGGTATTGCGCACTACAAATGGTCAGTCAACTCGCCCTCAGCACAGTCGCCCCATATGAGTTAACTTGCCCCCACTTGTTTTCTCGAGTTAAGGTGCTACGGAAAGTACAACAGTGATATGGATGACGTTGTTGTTACTCAATATATCATGTTCACTTTATAGTTTGAGTGAATTAAGTTCACTACATGGGAAATTTCGTTATGAGCCAATTAACCATTTGCCGTAATCCTCTTCTTCTTGTGCCCAACAGGCTGCCATTTGCTTATGTAACATTGCACACCACGGACCCGAATACCTGAAGAATGTTTTGGACCTAGGAGCCATGGATGCATTCATCAACATTATCAAATCACCTGACCAAGATTCCATTGTTACTGGTCTTCAGTTTATTGAGATGGCGCTGAGAAATTTCCCCGGCTCAAAAGAGATGTTTGAGATTGCAGGGGGTGTGGCTTGCTTGGAGGCGTTAGAGTATAGCTGCAATGAGACTGTTGCGCAGTATGCTAATGAGCTGCTTGATACTTATTTCATGGAAGAAGCGCCATATGATGAAGCTGAAAGAGACGGAGGGGAATAGAATGGTGGTGCATTGTCATGGAGACATGAAGACAGTGAAATGACAACATAACTAGCTCATTATTACGGCCCAACACTGGCTTTCCTAAACTCAAAGGGACTCCTATGCCTTGTTCGCCGGAGACCTTTTTTATGTTTAATTTAATGCAGTCGAAGCTCTCGTTGCGACCACTCTCGTAAGCGATCAGCTCTGGTTACGACCAGCATTGTAAAACGAGTGTTTGAATCGTCACCAAAACTTTGTCATTGAAAGCTCTTGTAAGCGACCGCTCCCTACGACACCGCGACCACTTTTGTGAATTACCATCTGGTCTTTTCCTTTGTTTTTAAGTTCTCGTAAGCAACCACTTAGTCAACACTTTTAATTTATAAAAACATTCACTTCTTGATAAAATTTAGAGTAGTACATAGCATAAGCGCTAATGGCTCGTTGTCTCATACATACACGAACCTCTTTTGTGATTGTAGGCAACAGTTAAATATTTCATATTATCTGATTACTACAATACTATTGGTAGCTAATAACTTGTGACAACTTGCTGCTAAAAGCTCTCGTAAGCGACCACCTGCTGTTGTTTTATCACATGGTCGCTTACAAGAGCCCATTCTCGTAAGCGACCAGCTCTAATTGCGACCACTTTTCTCAATGCCCGAGGAGGTAGCTTACGAAAGCTTCGACTGTAATTATTTCACTCAATCCCATCATAAACTAAGCGCTGCAAGGTCATGTAGGGCAAGACTAAGTGGTATTATTGTGCTATTATATGGATTATATTTTTACCGTTTTCTCGTAGGATATGGATCGATATGCTAGTTATAGTAAACCAATCAGATTCCTTGATCCCTGAGATTGTCTATGTAATAACTTACGTTATTTGTGCTGTAATTGGTCTTTGGCCGACCGTCATTTCCACAAAAGTACGCAGGAAAAATCTCTGTACCCAAGACAGGACTCTAATAATTAGAAAGTTTGAATGGTCCAAAATGTCTTTTTAGATATTTATGACAAATAAATCGAAACAAAATACGTTCTTGTCAGTTATTTTGGCCAGTTTTCGTTTTCGCAGAACGAATCACCATAAAAAAAAAGAAACGTCAAGCTTTTTTTCGGCTTTTTTAAGGGGGGGATATACGTGGACGCCTTTTTTCCCTGACGTTTTAGCCTTTTTTCTTAATTATCTCCATGAGATTTCATTCAATCCCTAAATGCTATCATAGGATCATAGTGCGAGTTCCCATAAATCTCAGAGAATTTTTTCGCGATTTTTAAATTAAACGTAAAGGAGAGAATGGGGAGGAAAATTGATGAATTTTAAGAAAATTGAAAATTGTTAAGAATTAAAGGTGAGTTAAAATGAAATTTTAAATTTAATAATTAATAGACAGATACCAAAACAGGCCACAAACAACCCCAACTGCTCTTGCGTGGGGGTGGCCTGTCTAGGACTGTGTACAAAAATTTAATCCCTCTTTTGTTTATTTCTTAAACCTTATCCTATTTCCTCAAAATTCACGTATAATGCCCCCTTTAATTCTAATTATGCTTCCTCTAACTGAAACAAATTTTTTACCCTTGTTGATATTCATTCTACAATATCAATCATAATTATTCTTAACTTCGTTTTCTCTTACCACATTTTAAATTTTCGAACGTAGTTAGTAAAAGAAATGGTTATGCAGTCTGAAATTTCTTTCGTTACCGTTTTCCCTTGTGTACCGTTTTTGGGATGAGCGTGCATATGAGGATGGCTCATAAGCATTCAAAAGTATTCCCGGAAGCTGGCAACCGCCACTTGTTCTTTATAAGTATTTAAACAAGCCTATCTTGGCGGGCTTTGTTTTTCATTACCTAATGTGTTACCCGGTTGTCCAAACTGATCGTCGCAGGACGTTTAATGGAAACAACACCTAAACCGTTTACATTTTCATAGTGCTCGTATTTGGCACAGTGGACGTCATATTATTCAATTTCTTTAGTAAAGAGAGCCTTCAACCGAAAATTTCCGTTCCTGAAAGAGACGTTCCAGTATGTCAAACCTAAAACCAATAAGTGGCAGGGTTAATCCTAAACAATGAACTCCGAATTATCATAAATTCCGTGCTCTCTATTTTACTATGTACACCATGTCCCAGAAAAATTACTGAAGGCATAATTTGTTTTTCTTATAACAAGAAATTTCAGCACCAAATATTTACTAGGAGCCTAAAAACCGACACTTTAAAACGACGCTGACTTTGGTGAAGTATATATTTGCGCGTTATAATGTTGAACTGAAGATGGTAAAGTTTCAACCAAAACATTTTTTTCTGGGATTATCAATATCATGAGATTGAATTGGAGTTAAGAAAAAATTCAGAGTAAAGCACTGATTCAAGAACTGATCTTCGTATTTACACCTAAAAATTGATCTTAGCCGTGAGGCACCATTTTAAACGATGAGTGGTTAGGGACACCGCTTACATGCACTTTGATACCGACGGCTCAGTTCAAACTCATGCAATTCAGAAACTCGCTCTTCCTTTGAATGCGTCACAGTCTTTGTTAAAGGACTGAAAAGAATGAAAGCAAAATTATTACAAAATTACTCTCTTACTGTCTAAAACAATTTAAGCCGCACATTTTAATGTCGACGTTTGTTTCAAGACAAGACGAAAGATGTATGGTTTCTTCAGGTGACTACCAGTTTTCGTGTTAGTAACTATTTAGTTGACAAATCTTTTGTTTTGGCGCGATGTTTACTGTAAAATAGTTTTTTCAAACATTTTATTGTCTGTTTATACGTAATTTAGTTCTTAACTGACACCTTTTTTGTAAGCCTGTGCTGTAAAAACACCGTGTTTTTAACTCTTACTAAAGGTCGGCACACACGAGGGGACTAGTCCCTACAACTGGTCTCCTGTTGTGTGTACACGAAGGAAATAGTTGCGGGGACAAGTCCCTTGAAGGGTTTCAATTTAGGGCGCTGTAACGGAAGTTCGCCGAAATGTGGAGACGGAAAATGTGAAACCGAATTTACTAGATTAACCACAAAATATTAAAATAATTCAACTGCAAGCCAGTTCTTACCTCGTGCGTTCTATCAGTGTTTGTCATTTGCAATTTCGATAAAGTTTTTTTTCTCCAGTGTCCTCTATTGCTGGTACAGAAGCGTAAAAAGACAACTGTTCAATCAAGACTCCCAGTACAGACGATGTCAACTGGAAAAAAGTAAAAGATCCGATGAAATATTTTCATTTGGTCGCAGGGACTTGTCCCACGAACAGTACACGCGAAGGGGCCAAGCATAGTGTGTGGGACTAGTCTCCGGGACTGGTCCCACGAATTCAAACAAGTTTGAATTCGTGGGACTAGTCGCAGGGACCAAATGTTGGTCCCTGCGACTACATTTTTTGACTTAAATGGGTAGTGCACACGAAGGGACTTGGTCCCCGGGACTAGTCGCAGGGACCAGTCGCAGGGACTAGTCCCCTCGTGTGTGCCGACCTTAAACCTTTTTTGTGTGGTCATTAGCTTAAATATTGAATCAAAACCCTCCATGACCTGATTTCAGTTAAACTATTTTTTATTGAGCCAATTTAGCTTGTCTAGTGGTTGGTTTTCTCCATTCCTCCTTTATGTTTGCATTGTTTTGGGTCTCTTCTTGGCAAGAATAGCCTGCGCGCAGTTCTCTCCTAGGAGATGTCTGCGCGCAGGCTATTCTTGGCGGGTAAAACACTGAAAAGCTGAAAACACCGGATGATTTGCTGTCGCAGAGCTTAGCTGTCTATTGATGCTTGACATGGTATTCAGTAACCTGTGTGAAGTGAACCAATCACACAGCTAGAAATTCAATAACTAAGTTTAAGAATTTAATAGTTAACATTATCACCCTTCTGCCTGAAACAGCTTTTATTCCCACGATTGATCCTTCGACGTTTAGGGTTAGGTTAGGGTTTCAAGTATCTTTCTTCTTTCTTCTATTGATCAAGGCAAAACACAAAAAATTGCGGTTTCCTCAAGAAGCTACTAGTTAGTATGTTAGAAATTATTTAAAAGTTGAACTGACCTCTGCCAGGTTCCACAATTCATGCTTGAGAGTAAATCAGAAGGGGGTCCTGTTTTTCATGTTCTATATAATTTAGAAGTTCAAATGAGGTTCCACAATTGATGAAAAATGCTTACATCATCAGAACAATCATCAGTGTTACGAATAGGCTTCCGTTATAATATCTTTGAGATCTTAGCGGTAAGATGTGGTCCTTACCCATCTTAACGTTTGTGGTGTTGTTGATTCAGGTATCCATTCCCAGATCAGCTTCTAATGAGGTAGAAGATCCTTGGTATTCACATATTAAAGAGGCGTTCATAAGTCTACAGAACATGGCCAGCTTAAAGTCAACAAGAGACCTATGCTACGGCGCCATAGACCCTTTTGAGTGCTACATGCAGAAAATCACTGAATACCTTCCTATGTTTGAAAATTTTCTAATCAAAAGTCAAATAAATGAAGAGGTGCGCAACGTAAACCTGTTGCATCTTCCTCCATATTTTAATGGATTTACCTCAGGTGGGGATCCAATTGCAATCGACGAGGTTGAAGACGATTTTATTTCCAGCTCATCCCTTAAGCAGATATATGATAACACGTTCACGTCACTCATGGAGCGTCTCAAACGCGATCTCGAGAGAAGAGGTGGAAGAGACCCTCTTGGCCAAAGCGGGTATGCCTTTCCCTTAGAAACAGAGTGCGCTGCCTTGCCGGAACGAAACTTCCCAATACTCTCAATCAAAGATGTTTGTCCAAGTCTCTCAACATGTGCTCGGTCGGTCCATTCAAGTACCGCGAATGCTTGCGATCAAAACGACAATTGTGATGTAAACAAGGCCATTCCACTGATGATCGGAGTGTTCTTCTACAAAGTAAGCTTTGCATTCGTCGATAAATTTTGCAGTGAGAGATGCTCCGGAGACAACGGCTGTAACATGGAGAAAGAATATGCAAGCATTGCTAAACAGGTGAATTTGATGAAAGTGATCTTAAGTATGCAAAGGTACTCAGAAAACCAGTTTGTTCAATTTTTCAGAGATGCCGTTACAGAGAGGGCTTACTCTCAAATCCTGCCAGCCATGGAAATTATTGGCAGAAACGAGCAGGATTTCGATTCCATACTGCCAAATGCCAGTTTTGCTTGTGAAGAAATTGAATTTGAGCCCAGCTGTCAAGTGATGAGATTTTATCCAAATTATTTGCTGCTGAAGAAACTGAAGGAAGAACGACTTAACCCAGGACACCCAGGAGACACCAGGGATCTGACACTGTACGAGAATGTAGACCATGCTAAAATAATTGAACTTAAAAAGGAGACAATTAAACACAATGAGCTACTGAGTGCCATAGGACAGCTTAATGCAAACTTGGAAGCACAAGTCAGAGGAATTTCGTCTTACTTCAAAGGGATCGCAAGTTTTGAACAAGGCATAGCAAACGCTGATGTAGATTTTATAAAAGGTAAACTTGAAGACTTTAGTACAAAGTATAGGACACTCGAAACAAAGGTTAATGATGACGTTCGAAAAGCCATGATTGCCATGACGAGCCTCTTAACAACTCAGTTGGTGGAGGAAACTATAGAGCTTGTTGCGAAAATAGCGGAAGAATCAAACCCCATAGCGGCGATATTCACTGGTGTGGATGCACAGGAAATACGAGATCAAGTGACGAAAGTTGCTGATGCCGCAGCACAGTTGGCGCATGGAATATCTCTCGTTGCAAACTTGGACGGACTTGCAACGGATACCACTACGATTAGCGCCGACTTGAAAGACAATGGAGACCAAATAACAAACCTAAAGACACTGGTCGAAAAGATTAAGAACAACCAGGTAGATGAAATTGGTGAGGACGCAGAGATATTCATCAGTGAATACGCTGGTTATACGCCCAGAGTAGACAGACATCGTATGGCCCAAAATATTGCCAAGTGGGGAGCATTTAAGGAATCTACTTGTAATCTGTTGAATGGGGTGGAAGGAATTGGGGCGTCTGTTGGAAAGGGCGTAGCCAATGGTTTCTTGTTATGTGAAAATTTGGAAGCGACAATCGCCGAGTTTGACGCTCTGAGAGAAAACATTTTTGATTTTCAGTTTGAATTGGTGGACAGTTTAGCCAGGGTTGTACGAGGTAACGTAGCTAAAAAGCTGGCGAACTCTATTCAACAGCAACAAAACGACATGTTCAAGGCTGACCAACTATTGGCTGGATTTCTGATGACACAAATTTTTATCCAGTCACAAGCCTGGGTATATTGCGATAAACTGGAGTATCAAAACGAGGGACGAAGAGTTCAGCCATGTTCACCAGAATCTGGACTATTCACAGACAGCGATCTGGATAACCTCGTGACGTACACTGACCATCAAACTTACACCTCGATCAAGCGCACAGTTCACATTCCAACAAAACCTCAGTACAGTGGAGATTTGGGTTTTATCAACATCCACACTTTTGCAAGAGAAAAATCTACCTCTTTCAGACTACCACAAAATGTAACCTGGCTGTACATATTTGATTGGAGCTTGATTGGTGAAACCCACGCTCCATACGTCGAGGACTTCCAATTGTTTTTGCCAAAGAAGGAGTACAAAACTGCAACAGAAAAGGTGAAGACGTCAACCCGTATCGTAGTTACTGCCGACAGGGAGGCTGGCAGCTACGTCTCTGCAAACCAACGATCCTCTGTGTTGTACAAGTTACCAGAGATGCAAACTTCGTACGTTACAGTTTACCAAGAGGGCTACCGACGTTCATCATGCGCTAAGGAAATTACAAACCCATACAGTCTCTGCAACAATCTACCTAAGATATGTCACACATCCACCAACGTAGGAGGGGAGAGTCTTCTTCCCACGACCTTATCCAGATGGAGGGTCACGTTCGGTGTTCAGTCAGGAGACCAAGAAGTGGAATGGTTGGCTCCCAACTCTACAACTGACTTGTACCTCATAGCCAAGGTAATGCTTCGAATGCGTCCTCGTACGTTGTCGGGAAGTCAAAGATCTGGCGTCGATGGGACGGCTGACCAAGATCTTTGTTGTCAAGGCAACACGTATCGCTCGTCGCTGGTTACCAATGAGTGTACCGATTGTCCAAGTGGATCCACATCGAGGCTGGGGGGATACTACTGTGAAAGTGACTCTTCCAATGTTAAGAAAAAGCAACACGTGTTTCATCATGGAGACTCGCACAAACAAAGGCACTCGACAAAGAATAGTGCTTCCAAAAGGGCCAGCAGTATACGACAACATAAAGTCCATTTGCGTAGAAGAAAAGGTTATCCCTTCAAGGGTCAAATCAATTAATCAATCAACCAATCAATCAATCCGTTAACCTGCTTGCAGGCGGTTTGTGGGTGTTTTTATGGCGGAAAACCCGGATCGCCGGCGCCATCTTGGACGAGCGCGAAAACCAGTCTCGGGCGAGTGACAAAGCGACGAGGAGGGAGCGGGGGTTTTCTTCTTGTTCCCCCGCCCCCGCCCCCTCCCCCTTGCTTTGTCATCAATTTTCACTCCCGTCCAAGATGGCGCCGGCGATCGCGAACTTCGCGTTTTCCGGTTTTTTCCGCGATAAAGACACCCACAAACCGCCTGCAAGCGGGCTATCAATCAGTCAAACAATCGATCAGTCAGTCAATCAAGGAAGCAAGCAAGCTAGCGAGGAATGAATCAATCAATGACACCAATCAACCAACCAACCAACCAACCAACCAATCAATCAATCAATCAATCAATCAATCAATCAATCAATCAACAAATCAACCAATCAGTTATCATAATAATAATAATAATAATAACAATAATAATATTATTATTATTATTATTATTATTAAGATTTTTAGCGTTCTCTGGTTAAAAATTTAAAAGTTTAAGAGCTTTCGATTGCCAGTCTACAATCTCTGACAAGTGATGAATAAAAAGCGCGAACATTAAAATACATACTACAAAAAGTGTGAAAAAGAGAAATTATAATAGCACCCAGACGAATCTATTCCACCAAAACGTACATAGTACTCCTGATTATACCTATAAAGTTCTCCAAAAACTCGCGTCTGATCCTAACCTCGTAGTACTCTCTGGCGACAAAGACTCCTCTGTGGTCATCATGCAACGCGAAGTTTATGTCAGAAAACTAGAAGACATGATCAAAGACGGTATATCTAACGGAAAATATACCGAGGCTGAGGACACTACCCTCCAAGACCTTAAGTCTTTCCAAAGCTTCCTAGTCCGTAATTTCAAGTCATCACTACCCCTGGATAAGATCAAACCCACTTCGAACCAGCCAGCGTTCCTCTACGGGACCGCCAAGACGCACAAGTTCGACAACCACAACGAAATCACAAATGAAAACCTAAAACTCCGGCCGATTGTCAGTACCTGTGGAACCTTCTACTACGACACAGCTAAGTTTCTTGCTTCGTATCTTATGCCTCTCACAGAGAACGAATACAATATCAAGAAAACTACTGATTTTGCTGCCCGATTACAGAATCGCACTCTGGATAAGGATGAAATTCCAGTTTCATATGATGTTTCGTCACTTTTCACCGAAGTACCCCTTGATGAAACTTTTGATCACATAATTGTGCAATCTACGAGAGAAACATGCTACCTCAGCTAAGTTCGAAACTCATCTTCCGTCGCCTCCTCAACGATGTCACCAGGAAGACTGTATTTAGTTTCAATGGCAAGCTTTACAGACAGACAGATAGTTGTGGCATGGGCAACCCGCTATCCCCGGTCCTCGCCAACATCTTTATGTCGAAACTTGAAGCAGATGTAGTCCGCCCCTTTAATCCTACTTTTTACGATCGCTATGTGGACGACTGTTTCTCGAAAAAAGAAAAAGACGAACCAGACCAACTCCTCGACCGCTTAAATAACTATCATCCTAACATCAAGTTCACTGTTGAAGAAAACCCTGATCACTTTCTAGACACTGCGTCCAGATACGGCAACGACAGTTTTGACTGTAAAGTGTACAAAAAACCGGGGAAATTACCTACACACTGGTCATCAGAAGTACCAACCAAATGGAAGAGAAATTGCATTACAGGAGCGCTACACAGAGCCAAAAACATCTCCACAAATCTCGATCGCGACATAAAAGAAATAAAGACCACTTTCTCAAATGCTGGTTACCCCAAGAAATTTGTATCCCGCACCATCGACAATTTCACATCGAACAATTCATCTGAAGATGAACCCTTAATTCCGCATTTTCTCTTCGAAGAACGGAAAACGATTTGCATCAAACTCCCCTACTGCAAGAAGAATGAAATTGTAAGCAAAAAGTTTATTTCAAAACTGAACTCCTTCACTAATTTCAAGTATATTTTCATCATTCTGTGGCAAACTAGACAAATCAAAAGTCTTTTCAGTCTCAAGGACAAAAACCTCCACAAGTCCCACGTTATTTACGAAGGAGAATGCTCATGCGGAGAAAACTATGTAGGTGAAACAATGCGAAATCTTGAAGTGCGAATAACTGAACATTCAAATATCTGCCACACCTCGGAACCAGCACGTCACCTTTTGGAAAACCCAAGTCACTCATTCCAGTGGAGAGTCCTTTGTTCAGCAAGATCTTATTTTAAGAGAAAGATCATCGAGGGCCTAATTATCCAACAAAGGAGCCCAACTTTGAACAAACAAGTTAATTGCTATGTTGCCCAGCTGTTCCCTTCGGGAATAACCTGAGTATAAAAACCATGCAAGTCACGAACGGCCTTTTAACCCTGATGATGACACACATGTCGAAAACGTTTGGTTCCTTGTAATTGTTTATACCCCCTTTTTTATCTTTTTTAGCCTTGTATATACATCATTTTACCTTTTAGCGAATATTATGTCAAGGGTAATTATGTTGGTAACCTTACTGGTAAAATTCAGGTACAAAGATTGCAAGACAACAGAACTAGGGTTTCTTTTGTAAGTCTTGCCAGTTCGTGTAGTCACTTTTGTAGAAACTCTAGGGAGCCACCTTAAAGAACATCCAACTAACTCTTCTGGGGATGGTGTAGTTTCAGGAGGTGGTTTCTTCTTCAGGATGTTTGATATGAAAGACTGGGGGTAGCCATTTGATTCCAGGGCATTTATAACGTAAATCAATTCTTTTCATTTACCCGCAGAGGTGCTTGGGAGGTTAGAAGCACGATTCAGAAGAGTGGAGGCAGTACTTATTTTGTGTTTCTTCTCGTGGTGTGAATAAAATCCAAGGACCTGTCCGTATGAGTAGATTTTCGATAAACATCAATAGTGACAACACCATCCTTTCTGGATACCAGGGTGTCCAAGAAGGATATCTGTCCATTATTCTCTGTGTCAATAGTGAAAGAAATCTTCGGGTCGATCGAGTTAAGGGTGTCATGGAAGGTTGAGACGGTGGTTTTCTCAATAATGACGAAGCTGTCATCAACATAGCGTTTCCAAACTCTTGGAGGAGTTGCAGAGGCAGAGATAGCTGCTTCTTCAATTATTTCCATGCAATGATTTGCAAAGACGGGGCTGACAGGACTACCCATCGCACAACCGTGTATCTGTTTGTAAACAGAATTCTGATTCTGATTCTGCAGTGGTGTCTTCATTGAGCTTTTTTCGGATATATTTACAGGCTTTTTCAATAGGAATAGCTGTGAAGAGTGAGACCACATCAAATGATACCATGGCTTTGTCATCAGAAATTTCTAGGTTAGCGACTTGGTCAGCAAATTTCATTGAATTGGAGACAGAGTAACCATTGCAATTCTGGATGGGGGCCAGGATGTCAGTGAGAAATTTAGATGTGTTATAGAGAGCTGAGCCAATGCATGAAACAATGGGCAGATAAGAGGATAACCTGGCTTGTGATATATGATGTTTAATTAAACCTCGTATGGCGGGTAGAACAGCGTCAGTGGATCGTAGTTTACGATAGGTCGATTCGTCGATCTTATTCTTCTTCTTAAGGTCCAAGTAACCTGTGATTGAGCTCTCTTTCGATCTTGGCGAATGGAGATTTCTGAACCAACTGGTAAGTGAGATGATCACTGTGTAAAGCTTCCATTTTCTCGTTATAATCAGATCTGTCCATAACTACAAAGCAGTTGCCTTTGTCAGCTTTCATTATTAGGCGAGAGTCATCCTCCAGCTTCAGGCTTTTAAGTGCTTTTCTTTCAGCTTTTGAGATGTTATTATGTAATGGTAGACGGGCTCTGTGGAGAATTGAGGCTGTGGATGTTCGTATAGCATCTTTGGTATCGTCAGGAAGTCGGACAATGGCTGTTTCAACTTCAGCGACAATATCTTTGGCTGGGATCTTCCGTGGGGTTGGTGCAAATTTCGGGCCTTTCTCGAGAATGGAGCGTTCATCGGAGGAGAGTGGTTTGTTGGACAGATTAACCACCCAGTTATCTTTGTTGATAGGAGTGGATTGGTTCTTGTCTGTTTCCTTGCTGAGATTTGTGAACTTTTTGGCATGTCTTGCTTCAATAGTAGTACGGACTGAGTGAGATCTGTGTTTTAGGAATTGGGACATCCCAGAGGAAATGTCATCGCTGACTAGACTTGAAAGCCGTTGTGTTGACTCATCAAGGATCGTTTAATGGTTCGGATTTGTCTGTGGCAACTGAATAGAGATTCTTGCTTTCAAGCAGCGTTTACTTGCCCTCTCCATGATTTGTTTAAATATCGGGTGTCCTCCAGGAGGTTTAAACCTTAGCGACTTGGGAATCCATTGCTGATCTATCCCTTTGTGTGCGAAACGTAAATGGCGGTGGTGGGCTTCAAGTTGTGGTCTTCTGATTAGCATTTTATTCCCACCAAAGTATTTTTATTGTTTTTATTATAATTTCTCTTTTTCACACTTTTTGTAGTATATTTTCTAACGTTCGCGCTTTTTATTCATCACTTGGCAAAGATTGCAGACTGGCAATCGAAGAAAGCTCGTAAACTTTCAAATTTTTAACCAGAGAAGGCTCAAAATTTTATTATGTCTTACTCTGGTTACTCGTCCATTTTTATTATTATTATTATTATTATTATTGGTTACGCTCTGTAACATTGTAATATTGAAAGCACAAAATTGTGCTTTTCTATAAGTTATATCTTTGAACAACCGTACCACGTTTGAACTTTTTCTTATAATTATGTATGTAAGGTGTAAGGCTGGGTATGACAATTTGTGACTATGAAGATTGCGACTTTGTTGAACATTTTTCTTACAACATTTCAAACCAATTTCTGTGAAAGCATTTAAATTGCTCCTTTCTTTAATACGATTTATGAAACAATGTGATCACTACTTTTTGCATGGTATGTCATAAGTGAAATTAAAATTGGGGTAATAAATTTTCAGTCTGAAAAGAAAGGCTATTTGTGGTGTGCATGATGCTAGAAGGGAGAGCCGTTATTGCTAAGTTTGTTGTTGATTGTTCATTAAACTGTAGTTCGAAAAACATGTGGTAGAACCTTTGATTTTGTTTTGCTATTTAATGGGCGCTCAGTTATTTAAATTGCCGCAGCATATGTCTACAACGTTGCTTTTCCCGTGGGAATGGTTTTATGAAAACGAAAATGATAAGTCGACAAGTTTCTATATCAACTATGATGCTCCGTCGGTGGGGGAATACAAACACCTCAATTTAACATCAACTGAGTTGATATATAAAGGTAAATTAGCCACCGTTAATTCTAAAGCCAACGTTTGCAGCATGAGCCCTGGGTCAGAACAAATCAAAGGATTATGGGATATGTGTGGTTTATCTGAGGAGGGAAGGGGAAACATTATTGGTAAAAACATGGTTACATAAAACTATGAATCTGATTAGCTTTATGAAAAGCGTTGGCTCATTCCCTGGGGATTAAGAGCGCCAAACTGAAAGACTTTTTTTTCAGTGTTTTTACTACTTCCCTGGTTGCCTAAATTAAACTTTGATCGCAGATTTAATTAGAAATAATTCTTAATAAAGTGCACACATTTTTAACCGACGAAGTCGAGTTAGAGCAGTCATGTCAAGAGGGTCGACTGGTTTGGTCGGTCAAAATGCGTCGTGTAAGACTCACAAGGTGTGTATTTCGCTATGGCCCACGGGATGGGATGAGGTGAGAACAAGAGAGGACGAGTCGCCATTTTAAATTGGCAGGTCAAGAAAGGTGACGGAGGCTTGGTGGAAGATTTGCTTCGACTGTGTTGTGGTATAATTTTGTGCTGACCTCTGAACATATAGAGAAGAAGTTGTACACAGACATCGATTAGTACACACACGCACGCACGATAGGACAAGGGCCACATAAAAAGTATCGTAGGTGTAGAAGCACACGTCCGCCGAGCAGTGTTGGCTTTGGCCGGACTGAAATATCTGTGCAATACTAGTGAAAGAAAGCAAGGCGGACTGATAATAACAGCAGGTGATGTCCAGTGGCACTGTTGATGCCGGTGGGACCAAAGTGTTGCTGAGACATCGTAAGCATAGAATCGTTCTCAGTAAATGTTATGAGAGGAAAATTCTGGTGTATGTTGTTGTGGTTATGTTTACCTGTTTAATACTTGGAAAGTATCCAGCTGCCAACGTTAAGAAAGGTTATTCGCAGGTGGGAAATGAATTATTACACGAGGCTGGATCTTCTTGGATAGTATAAGCGGCCCGGAATTATATACCAGTTACTCTTTTTAATTTTTCTGCTTTACTTTTTGATTTTGAACCGATTTGTTCGATTTTAGAGTTCGAGACACTGACTTGCGAACTCCGGAAGAGCAAACCGGATTTAACGATTACGTCATAAGACATGCTTTAACGTGTTTGAGATAAAGCGACGACTGCGACGACTTCGCTTTTTACCAATTTTTCCAGATCGAAAATCATGTTTTTATAGTGCCATATTCACAACAGTCTTTAAATGCTTCGCTCACAACTCTCGATAACGGCATGTTCAGTTGTGGCCAAATATATCTTTAAATTTTTATTTTAATTTAACAAAATATTCAAAGCGATAAGACAGATGAGCTGAGTCATCCGATTTTAAACATTACGTCATTCGGTAACGTAAAAGACAAAATGCTGTCATAATTTTTGTCACGCCAGTTAGCACGTTGAGATTCTGACGATGTGTTTATCTTTATCGATAATCATGTTTTTATAATGCCCTATTCACAACGGTATATAAATACATTGCTTACAACTCTCGGTAAAAGCATGTTCAGTTGTGGACAAATGTATATCAACATTTAATTTTTTAGTTTAATTTAACAAAATTAAATATTCAAAACGATAAGACAGATGAGCTGAGTCATCAGATTTTAAACATAACGTCATTTGGTAACGCAAAGGGCAAAATACTGTCACAATTTTCGTTACGCCAGTTAGCATGGCGCGTTGAGCCAAGTAAAAACATTAATCGAGGGTAGAGTGGGTCAAAACGACTGGTAAATGCCTATAATACGCTTTCTTGTAACCTGTACGATAGAGCATAGCAATGATTTATTTCGTATTTGCATTCACAATTTGGCTTAAAGAGCCCTTGACATGATTAAAGGAAACTGTGCACAAAGCGTGGTTCCCAGGTGTGGGGAAAAGTTCAATTCTTTTGGGCTGTTACGGTGCCCATACTGTTCAATCTTAAAGATGTGGTTACTTTTGTATTGGGAAAATTATCGCCCATTTTTTGAAATGCGTCTGTTTTGAGAATTGCGATGGCCTTTTTGTTCAGGGTTTTGAGGAAGACCGACCAAAAGACAGCGAAAAATGGTCTTGAGTGAAGAATGGATGAGGTCATGGGCATAGTCTGTGGAGCTTTGTTTGGTGAGGAGAGGGTGAATAATTCAGTTGACGTCCTTTCCAGGGTATTGATCGCCTTTTCAGTTGGTCAAATTTCAGCGTTAGTTACAGTTACACACTTTTACTGCAACGTGCTGTTACAGATGCTTGAATGTCATTGAACCTTCAGTCACGCACGCCTCGCTTCCTTTCTTTTCGAGACGAACCAACACTTCGTCGGTTCTGCACGCATTGTGGGCCTATGTTTAATTTTGTAATACATAATTCGGATGAAACTTCATCCGAAACTTAAAAATGTCTGCACTTTTTTAAGGTGATTTTCAAAGCTCCTAAAGTTGATAATGTTTCAGTTGTACATCTGCTGTTCAAAGAAATCATGATTGTGTGTAAAACGTTTTTTTTTTTTTCATTTTAGTAGCAGTGGTGTCATTAAGAAGCTGAATACCAGAACTGCACGCCGTATATCTGGTATCTTTACACACACCTTAACAATTTTACGAATCAGTTCAATGATAATTTCTACATGCATTACTGGCATTTGTATGTCCACCGTATTGTTGGTGACATAAGCAAAACAATCTTCAGATGAAGATGACTTCTGCTGAGCCTGATGAAACATTTGCCAGGAACAGCTCTTATCAGGACTGCTTTCACGTGGACGATCACACCAGACAGACTGCTAGTTCCACCAATACAAACATTGCCGTTTTTGAGCATAGAACGTTGCAACGGAGGAACTGGTCATGTCATGATGGAACCTTGCAAACCTTGACAACATCAGTTTCTATGTTCTATTTTTCTGTGTTCAAAAGTTTCTATATAGTTCAAGTCCTTTCGTGGTGTGTGCACGATGCAAGGGCAAAACGCTAACATATCCTACCCAGCAGCTTCTAATATTGTTGATCACGCCCAAATTTCACCTTTATTATCATGCACCTCATTTGATCTTCAGCTTAATTCTTCCACTTCAAAAGCCACCACAATCACTCGCATTTTTTCGTATAATATCTTTATATGTAATATGAGATGTTATAAGATCTTGTCCGTACTACTTACAGTGCGACTACTCGGACCGGGCCACTCGGAAGAAAATTGACCAATCACAACGCTAATTGAGAACAAAAGATAGTAAAGTATTTTCGTAAACAACCAATAACGTTGAAGCATCCAGACAATACATGTTGGAAAAAATTTGAAACCGTGACCTCTGATCATGACCTCTCGGAAAACTGCTACGTCTACGATTGGTTACTTTCGATCCTAAATTTTGAGCAGAACATTTAGAGGTCGAATTCGCAATCGATAGCAAAATTTTTGCCCGTAAACAAACCTTAAACAATACTAAAGCTTCAGCAGTACAGCTACTGCCTAAGTATGTTTGTAGACGGAAACCTTTTCCGAAAAGAAATTCGGCGGTAACGCAACAAACTTGCCAATTCTGAGAAGCGTTCGCTCAGCGCAGCGAGTATAATATAAACAAACAGACGTAAAGATAAATATCGACATTTGCCTGCTTTAATCGTTCAATAACAAACAGAGGTTCCCAAATCTCCTTATCCACTAACTGCTTTTTGAATGAACAGGTGCTTATCGTTGATGTATTGATTCTGGCTTCTGCAGCCCTTTCAATTCGCATCCGCTGTCTCAATACGTTATACCACAAGGAAATCCAAATCCCTAGACCGCGAGTAGTCTCTAATTTTGGCGATGGCGATTGTGGGGCGGGCGAAATACACACACGAGCGCGCGCGAAATTTCGAGGTGTCGCGTCGCCTCGAAATTTTGCGCGCGCGCGTGTGTGTATTTCGCCCGCCCCACAATCGCCATCGCCAAAATTAGAGACTACTTGTAGTCTACCAAATCCCTTACGCTTTTAGTTCCATTTCAGCGTGGTGCAAGTCTGAAACGTAATCTCGTAACAACTAGGAGTGTTGCCGACTATTGCTGTATATGCCGCCCTCTCGATTCAGTCTCACTTGTATTTTCTGGGTAAAAGCCATTTTGGAAACATTTACATTTACCGTAAGCTTATTGCTTATTTAGCACGTACAAACAATCCGCGAGATATTTTCAATTACATCAAGTCAACACCGCACATGAGCTATAGGAAACATGGATTGGGCTATTCCATTTAATATCCGCACCCCCCCGGTTGAGGAACAGTGGAATTCTTCAGGGGTTAGGGTGTTGGGAGGTAGGAATTCTTCAGGGGTTAGGGTGTTGGGAGGTAGGAATTCTTCAGGGGTTAGGGTGTTGGGAGGTAGGAATTCTTCAGGGGTTAGGGTGTTGGGAGGTAGGATTTCTTCAGGGGTTAGGGTGTTGGGAGGCAGGATTTCTTCAGGGGTTAGGGTGTTGGGAGGCAGGATTTCTTCAGGGGTTAGGGTGTTGGGAGGCAGGATTTCTTCAGGGGTTAGGGTGTTGGGAGGCAGGAATTCTTCAGGGGTTAGGGTGTTGGGAGGCAGGATTTCTTCAGGGGTTAGGGTGTTGGGAGGCAGGATTTCTTCAGGGGTTAGGGTGTTGGGAGGCAGGATTTCTTCAGGGGTTAGGGTGTTGGGAGGCGGGTTTTCTTCAGGAGTTAGGGTGTTGGGAGGCAGGATTTCTTCAGGGGTTAGGGTGTTGGGAGGCAGGATTTCTTCAGGGGTTAGGGTGTTGGGAGGCAGGATTTCTTCAGGGGTTAGGGTGTTGGGAGGCAGGATTTCTTCAGGGGTGAGGGTGTTGGGAGGCAGGATTTCTTCAGGGGTTAGGGTGTTGGGAGGCGGGATTTCTTCAGGGGCTAGGTGTTGGAAGGCAGGAATTCTTCAAGGATAAGGAACGTATTGAGCTTAATTAGAAAAAAATCTATCGTAGTTTAATGGAAATATTCGCGTTTTCATGAAAAGGCTGTTCTTTAAATAGCGCTTGCATCTCTTAATCGTTGAACTTGCTTGCCCTAAAACTAAAAGTTTTGTAAACTTCGAACATTCTTTGTTTAGAGTACCAAGCATCACTAAAATCGGTAACACTTACTTGCCGAAAATTCGATTTATAAAATGGAGCTTCCGCGCTTATAAATAGCCGCGAGCCACCTTCAGGATACACAGAAGTAAAACCAGTGGTTTCGTTTATTCGTTTTTTTTACGCGCGAAGTTTATTTGCAGACGCTTTAACCTCGACACTTATCGTTTCCGGTGGAATTTAATATACAGTATTGAACCACAAAACGGTGTCTCATACTTCGATTTTAGCGCTTCTTTATTTTTTTATACATTTTCTAAGTTAAGAATAGTAGTTTTTGCGACATTTTCGAAAGAAAAGCCCATACCTCAGTAAATGATCTAATAAACGCCGGGGACGTCTATTAAATTTTAGGGGTCTTAAGGGCGCGTTAAATAGATGAGGCGTTTATTTCACTTTAACTTTAACAACGTCAACAAAACAAATAAGAAGCGTACTTTGCTCGCGGAGTAAGTGAAAAAAGAGAGTTTGTGAGTAGGAGACTAATCTAATCTGCGCTAATGCAAAGCCTAGAGATGTCGTTCATAGCTCGATATCGATGACGATATCGATATCGTCATCTGGGTCAACCATATTGGCATCGTTGGCCTCTTCGATGTCCGAGTCAGTAATGACGTGGAAAGGGTTTGGGAGGTTGGGCTCATCCAACACGGAGAGCTGTTCTTGGCTTTTGAGGCGATTCTTGGGTGGGGGGGGGGGGGGCGTCTATTAGACACGGGGCGTTTATTAGAGGGGAGCGTCTAATACAAACTGTACACCTCAGGGAGGGCGTTTATCAGATACAAGGCGTTTATTTGAGAGTGGGCGTTTATAAGATCATTTACGGTATCTCAAAAACTAAAGCGAAAACAAAAATTCTGAGACACTGTTTTTAACTTCAGCATATCTGCAAGCTATCTGCCAATTTTCACGTAAATTGGTCGCATACTTAAACTACTTAGCGAGAATAATTATATAAACTCTCCAAACTTCGCCTGTGTGCTCAAATTAAATTCCAGAAAAAGCGATTTTTTGGTTTCTGGGGATTAGAGATTGTTTACACAGTGGCGTCTTTGATCCAATCACATGCAACTAGCTAATTAGGCATATCATCGAATGTCGGCAGAATGTGCGCTTCAAGTACAACAAGCAGACACGTGCTGCAGAAAACTCACTGATCGTCGATCCGGGGGGGGTACTCCCTTATTTGGCCTAAACGGGTGCGTGCCGCTCAACAGGGTTTGGTTTTCAGGGTCTTGCGTCTTAAACAGGGTGTATAATTTCACTATTTAGCTTCTTGAACAGGATGTCTTTCTGGACTGGAAGCCTTGAACCCTACGTGTGGGTACCAGCAATTTTTGAAAACCTCATTCTATGATGTCATTTATAAAAAAAAATACTTTCTGTATGGGAAATGAAAAACAAGGCAGACAAAAAATGCAGAACACAAGCAAAATATAAACGTCTCTTGTCTTAAACAGGGTAGCGAAATGAACAGATTTTGTCTTAAACAGGGTCAGGGTTTGAAGGCCTCGGCGGCACACCCCCAAGCAGAACTTCCCTTAAGTAACCCCCCGGGGGGTCGTCCATCTACTTTTGCGCCTAAACTGAGAGATTTATTTTTTTCTGTATCACTGATCTCGATGGAGGAAGCTTCAACTAGTGGACTGAATTGTTGTAGCAGAGACAGAAAAGGCAAACAAAGGGAGAAGAAATGCCCTCAGAAAACGAAGTTGATATTCTGATGCGCTTATTCAAGTTAATTTGTTCAAGTTCAAAATGTGGAAATGCCTCCAAGTCTTTTCCTTATTTGAGGCTGCAAACGACAATAGACATTTTCGGGATGAATAAAAAAGACAACTAAAGAATTTTCCCTCCATTTAATCTGTGGCAAAGATCCATATTGTTCCACCACAATAAACGGACGGTTGTCATTACAAAGATGAGGCCGCTTCGTTTATCCGTTTTGAAAAAAACGCATGACCGCTATGCGAATTTCTGTAGTCGATTCCGTATTCTTTTTGTTGGCATTTTTTCTTGAACTAGCCCTTTCTGTTACCATTTATTCTGGGCAAATTGATCGTTGAAGGAACCTTTGGCATCGTCCGGTCCGATTGAAACTTGATCAATGATTTGCGTTACGTTTCATTTTCTTTTTTTCCTGAGTGATTTCCGATAGATTTTGTTTTGACATAATAAATTTAACAGTTGAGTAACTAAACAGTTTAAACACCAACTTGAAAGACGCTAATTTGGTGGAGAGCACTGCAACTTCACAAGTTTGCAAAAAAGTACAAACATCGCGTGCAACATTTCACATGTTGCAATCATTAATAAACTGACGAAAATTGCTCGACTTCACCTGTCATCAATCTTATATTTTCTTAAACCATTTTCTTATGCTTTCTGCGTTTATATCTCTTGAACTAAATAACATTTTAACCTAAAACTTTTGCCGTTCGATAGCTCTTTTCTTCCTCTAGTACACGTGAATTTTTGTCAAAATCTAGAAAAATTCGATTTTTCTCTTCTCTTCTTGGGTGCATGAAAGGAACCGATGAATCTACTCTGGACAAGGATCCTTGATGCAGCATGGTCCGAGTGATCTTGGATCACTGATCCTGATCTGGATCATCCCAAAGGAACACACCATACTTTCAAACCGCAGAGTGAAAATGAAACAGTCCGTGAAGCGGCATTAATTAAAGAGAAACCTTTGTCCCCGGACGTTCGAGATTGTGCACGAATTTCAGCTTAGCGCAACTGATTTTATGCTAAGGAAATCCAAGATATTTATGCATATAAGAAAAATCAGTAAATGAGCATTTTGTTTACACAATAGTGAAACAACAGCTACGTTTGCAGGCTACTTTGGCGGTCACCGCAGTGCATAGCAACGTGCGTTGCAGTGCCAGTCAAGCGTTCGAAGATATTTTGGCAGCTTTGCGTTAGTATTTATCTTGAGTCTTGTCCGGAGTTTTCGCATACAGCGCTATGTCTGTCGCTATAAAACTCTACAAAAGAGCTCTTCTTTACAGCCAGGAATTCCTTGCTGTTATCCCAAGCTTTCCTAGAACAAGTTCCGTGCACGATCTTAGAAGAGAGATTGAAAACGAAGAGTTGCTCTCAAACGGAAACTATATTTTCGTCCATAACGCGGGCCATGCGTGTGGGAAAGAAGACGAGAAAACTCTGACAATTGAAGATCTAGTGAATGACGATGCAAATGTATTAAAAGACGGGCGACAGGTGGATGTGGAGATTAAGTTCGTCGACGAGGAAACTGAAGACACTTCAACAGAGGAGAACGTGCCGGAAGCTGCAGGGGCCACAAGTGATTCGTGTGAAACTGAGTCGTCAACCTCGGTAAGCTGGCAAACCTTCAAGTACCCAAAACCCTGGGAAGTCAAAAATGTAAAAATTTATTCTCCAGACGAAATCATCAAATCAAGAGGAATGAAATCCTCGTACTGTAAATTCTGGAACAAACGCGCAAAAGAGTTGTGCTCTCAGGCGCCCAACCTCTCTAAGAAGTCCATCTGCACCACAATTAACGAAGAGTGGAGGCTGGAACAGGAAAGGATCCTCAAAGAAGAAGCTGAAGTGATCAACAAAACAGAGGCAACACCACCTAAGTCCCTTAAAGCTGGGACTTTAAAAACCAACATCTCAGCAATTGAAGAGGCGTCCGCCAAACTACGATCCATAAGTGCGAAACTCGGAAACAGGGCGACACCTCCGTCTTCTCGGAAGGATCTTATAGCAGAGCAGGCCAGAGCCCGGTCAAGGCTAAAACGTGCTCAAGAAACAATGAGAAAAAACCTTAAGGTCAAGAAAAGTAAAATCAACGCCGTTGTAGGCGAAAAAATTTGACATTTACAGTACTCATACAGTAACGTCGAGAAATTCAGATCGATGCTGTTAAAACTGGAACATTTTCCCACTCGACTGGAGTAGTTCAGTATTGATTTCTTTGTTGAAATTGTAAGAATATATTCCTTCATGATAACTGATTCTTTTTACTGGTGAATCCGCCTGACAGAGCATGTGAGCTTAATTGAAAATGGAAGATCATGGATAATAAAAAAATCATGGAAACGGTGAATATAAAGTTGGTTGTTTTAAGCTATTTTTCCCTGATCGATCGCAACCGCGCGAGAAAAATCGTTTCGCGGCGTTCCACGATTATTTCCTGTAGTGTCATTCTGTTTTCTTAGAGTGAATATCGATTAAACCTTGATCCAATCTGAGAAAAAAAAAAGGAAAAGAAAAGAAAAAAAAAAGATTCCGATACTATAAATGTTGCGGCTTGAGTTTCTGCATGTTTCTGTAAATGTCAATCCGGTTAACCTAAAACCAGGAATCTGGAGTCGGAATTAAAAACCACCCAAAAAATGCTTCATAATAAATTTCTTATTTGGCCTTTTCGAGCCTCCTACAAGCATTCAATATTTTTTTGGAATTGGCAAGCGACTCAAAATAATTCTTATGGTTTTGTATGGGACGAATTTCCGTGCACCATGAAATCGCTATGTACCCGACCGTTGAAGTTTTTTTAAAATATGTTTTCTGTATCTGACACACGGGTGCGGATCAGATCAGCTGTACATAGGACAATCATGCTGGTTTCGGAGAATTCAGATATAATTTAGCCCAGTTTGAGAACGAATCGACTTAACTTAAAGGGACTGCTCTCTTTGTATGCAGGTGGCAAGTGACTCGAAACTATCGCGGTTTTTAGCATATAATTCGGCAGAGTATAAAAGATTACACAGCCAGATTGTGAGTGAAGCTGTCACGCCATTATATTATATTGTTCGTTACCCCGCAGAGAAATGTCCAACAAAAACCACGGTTTCGAATCACGTTCCGCCTCCATGCAAAGAGAAGAGACCCTTAAAACTTGAGTTGATTCGTTCTCAAACCTGACTTAATAATTATCGCTGAGTTCCCCGAAACCAGCTTGCCGGCCATACAGATTATATACCCGTGAGTCAGACGAACAAACTTCAGTTCAAAGGGTCGGGAACATAGTGATTTCACGGTATGCTCAAGCACGGAAAAACCATAATAATTTGCTGAATCGCTTGCCAATTCTAAAAAAATATTGAATGCTTGTAGGAGGATTGCAAAGGCCTTTTCCACTAAATTGTTTCTGACTGTCGCGCTCGTACTGCTGCCCGTTGTTTTTATAGTTATTGATGTTATTGGTTTTCTCAGAATCGTATCTATCAGTCTACCGGGCATCTTTGCAAAGGCTATCATTTCCGGCTAATTTGCTGACATTATTTCTTCGGTGACTTTTATAATCTCTACCAACATTTTCTCCCAAATTAATACTTTATTATTAATAATTTTTGGTGAAGTCATTCTGGATTCCGGATACCGGATTCCTGCTTTTAGTTAACCGTGTCAATCAAATATACGCTGATGAAAATCAAATTCCGTAGGGATTCCAAGAAAAAAAAAGGCAGACAGCCGGAGCCGTGCAGCCAAATGATGAAAAAATTCTTTCTAAAATGCTTTCTATTCCTTTAATGGTCTGGAGCTTTAAATACGAAATTTCGAAATAAATTCTAATAAAGAGAAGATACCTTGGAGAGGTTTTTTTTACCCCGACTTCACGGGCCGTTGATTTCAAATGATCTCGTGATCAGAAGTTTGTTGACCGCAAGCTTCGACTTGCGTTCGAGTTTCAACTTGAAAATTATCAACACAAATATCCTCAACTAAAGCTGTTAATATCAATTTTTCGCGATATCGTTTCAAGGCTAGAATCTTGTTACCCTGAGTATTTAGAGTACAAATTGCGTGAAGGCCGTTGCGAGTGTTCTCATGCATGATAAACATCTCTTACTAATTGTGTGAATTCTCATGCATGATAAACATCTTGCACGCACAGCCCATTAAAATTAAATAAAAAGACAACTGAATCTCCGTGAGGAGTGAGAACTCACAAGCAAAATGGCGAGGTCAGTTATTTTGAAGACCAGTCAAGGTGAAGTTTTTGCTGTTCTTGAAAACTTTAAAGAAGACGAAACTCTATTATCGGTTCGCCAAAGAGTGCGGGAAACTTCTCCATGCGACGATTTCAGTTTCTTGCTCTTTGGGATCCCCTTGAAAACAAAACAAGAGAGTAAAACATATGTGCGGGACTGTTGGCAACGTAACATGGCAGATGGGCACTTCATACTTGAAGTCAAAGCACAAAACGCCACAACAGAGACCAGAAAACCCAAAGCCTATTCCGAGGCTCCGTCGTCCACAGTTGATGCTACAGGCTCTGATGCTTCGGCCTGCAGCGGAGCCAGTGAACATGAACTGAACGTTGCTAAAGTGAAGCATTTTTCTGATGCCGAAATTCAAGATGCCACAAAATTGTTTGCAAAAGAAAGAATGAGGTTTCACAATGGGATGTTGAAGAAAATCAGAATGGATGAAAGCCTTTCCGATTGGGGCCCTCAAGAGCTACTGGGAGTTATTGAATCTTCCTGGGTCATGAAAAAAACTGAACTCTTGAAGTTAAAGGTCAAAGAAATACTGTCCGAGGATATTTCTTCCACAACAGATTGTAAGGGCCGTGATAAAGTTCTCATGCGTAACCTCAACATTTTGGAAAAGGCGCATTTTGATGTGAACCAAGGATATTCCAAGTTTGCAGAAGAGGTTGGCAAGAACGAGTCGGAGCGTAACTCTTTGGAAAATACGTTCGACGACGTTTTTTCCGTATTAAAGAAGAGCCAGGCCAATCTGCAAAAATCCATCGAGGCCTTTACCAAAAAGAATACTCTGCAACAGCCAAGCGTTGATGATCAGCGCGAGGGCCAAGCGTCCGCCCCGGACGTGTCACTTGAAGACAATGAAATTTCCTTCCTTGCAGACGACATAAAAATAGACTACGAAAGTGATTAGTTCGGTCTGGCCCAGTCCAGTCGGCGGTGCAGGACTGACCGAACTATTATTTTCATATAAAACAAGAGAGATAATGTGAGATATTCGTGCTTTTTTTTTTTTCTAATCAAAGCATTGCAATCGAATGCAAAACGATTTCCAATGTCACTGTTTTAATAAACAAACTAAACCGCTTCTATGTATGCGATGAAGAGAGCAGTAAAGAACATGTTTTATTGGCACCTTGTGTAAGTCCTGTTTTCTGGTGTGCGAATGTCAATAAATTTTTTGATGTCGCGGGAAAAAAAAAAGATTACAACAAATTCTCCAGCGAGCTTTTAGTGCCGTAAAATACCGCCAGTGGAATCACGAAATCAGGTCCCGCGAAAATAAGTAGCAATAAGGTATCTTTTAAATGAAATTCAGTATTAAAAAAGAAAAAAAAAAACATTTTCAATTTCCCATTCCTTCAAGGGGATTCCCCATTTAAGTAAAGACGAATAAAAGTTTACTCGTAGCAGAAACGTTTATTAGTGCCAGCTTTGCGATCAACTTTAAACCGCAGCGTTAGTGCCGGATCCAAAATATCAATCTCACGCATACGGGCCAATTTCTTACGTCTGACTCACAAATCCCGACTATTTGTTCCTAAACCCATTAACTGACCAATCTAGTTAATTTCAGCGAAAATGCTCCAGTAAATGACCTCCCACCTAGACCGTTTTTTAGCTCGTCACGCAACGGATTGCGCGACGAGCAAAAAGCAAAATTATGTCTGCGTGTCCACCAACTCGTGCTCAGATGGCGTGACAGATTGCCGCCAGGGTGACCTGCGGTTTCCTGCATCATGCGCGCTGTTTGTCACCCGGCGAAAAGACTTTGGCCCATCTCCGTCTCTTCGCAGTGACTTTTTGCTTTAATAGTCAGTGCTTGGTAGTAGTTGAGTAGAAATAAGTATCATCAAGCCCTAGGAATATGGGAAGACAGGAGTTTTTTGTTAATCTACAACAAAGGTTAGAAACGCGAGCTCTGTGGGGATGGACGACACTTCTTAATGAAATTCATCAAGTGGAAATGCCCTCTGAATTTGACTTCCCGGAGCCATACGAATGGTGTTCAGGTACGGACTTAGTGTAGCGCTAATTTTTTGTGGGAGCTTTATATTGCGATGGGCGATTTTTTTGTCTTTTGCGGGAACTAATTTTTGCGAATGGGAAAGACTGGTTTTTCTTGCTGGGGATTAATTTTTGCGATTTTTAGGAAGTCGCGTTCCAATGGAAAAGTACATGCAATCGAAACACAGTTGAAACAATATGCAGATGCAGACAGCATTTTATATGTACATGTAAACGGTGATGTTTGTATGCAATAATTTCGACAGTGCATTAAAGTTTCGGGGCGACAATTTTGTGGGAACCTTTTTTTTTGGGGGGGGGGTGGGGACAGTTTTTGCGGATCGCGAGAATAACCGCAAAAATGTAGCGCCACTCGTCCACACGGTACTATCAAAATCACTAGAGTGGTAAAACGTGGGAATTTGAATTGGCGGCGGCTCAATTCTTATCACGTGACTTTAAATTGTGATTCGTGCCGATCGGAAATCTCTTCTGCAAAGCGCTCATTAGCTTTGCTTTTGTAAGAACTGACTTCGGTTAAGAAAAAGTTTTTGTGCCCTCTGAACCCCATCAGCATTGAAATGCACTTTCAATTAGAAATCCGGATCCATGTTTTAGTCGTTTTTCGTTAGAAACGATTGAAGCGACTCCGAAAGGAATGGAAGCACATGGTGCAGAGCTTTTACCTCACGTGGTGCTTCTCAATGCGATCACGAGACAGTTTTTTTTAACCACTTGATAAGAATTTAGCCGCTCTTACCACTCTAGTGATTTTGATAGTAAAATTAAATAAAGAGCGGGTGAATAGGCTAGCAAATCAACGGACTTAGCTAAAAAAAATTCTCTGATTTCGGGATTTTGAGGTTATTTTTACGGATTGGCGGATTTTGAAAGTTCAGTGGATTTAGTTCGTTTTCAATCTGTTCTGTCAGACTTAAGAACGAAGCTCAATCATTAGTTGACCTTCTTAGCGTTCCGTATCTGTAATCGCGAAGGGAGTGCCAAAGCCAACCGAAGTTACAGGACCGGTATGAGCAAGAAGCGAAAGACAAAAATGTCCTCGTTCTTGCATAGGCTTTGATAAGCATTGCAAAAATGAAACCACAGAATCGTGATAGTTCCAAACAGAAAAAAAAAACGGTTTTACATGCCTTGCGGATTCGGAGTTTTGCAAGAACATATTGACGGATTTTACATATTGACATATATACGGATATACATATTGACATATTGACGGATTTTTAAAAATTACCACGGATCTACGGATTTACTGATCCCTATTCACCCCCTCAATAAATACCTAATGAATGTTATAGCGCTAGCTTTCGCTCTCCGATAATTTTCTTTATATAAGCCTTTGCTTAGTGCGGGGATTCCGATGGGGCCGTCATGGAACTTATTATTTAATAGCGTATAAAGCAAACTTGGGGACATGTTTACCCCCGACATCTTTCAATTTACTTTTACAAAACTCACAACAAACAATTTTTTTTCTTTTCTATTTGGAATTAGATTTTTTCCAGAAAATTAATAACGAATTTTTTGACAAGAAGTGTTGAATTAAAAAATTCCGTGAAGGCCGTTTGAGAATAGCCTTACTTTAATACGAGAAGACCGTATAAATAAAAAAACAAGCAAAATTTATGCTCGTCACTCTGTGACTAATCGTTGTGTGAGAGTTGGATAAGCTTTTCTGGCTGATTTGTTCTTCAATATCTTTACATGTATCTACTCTTTTGGCTGAATTTCTCTCGTTTTCTCGAAAAATCAAGAAAAGGTCTTTGAGGAGAATAAAACAAAAGTTCTTGTGTGTTATCAAGAGATCCCCTCTTGGTATTATTCAATATATTTTGGTGATTTAAACTCCGTTATGAAATGTCAGTTAAGAGGTGTCTTTATTTTGTTTACTCTAATTTATCGCAATATACTTATAGCTCCAACCAAGCAATTTCCTGTTGACATCGTGGCTGCAACTTTATATCCTGACGATGCGCCAAAAGAGTTACAGCCAGTCGTGTGTATTGGGGATGGCAATTGCTTGTTCAGGGCTTTTTCCATGGTACTGTTCGGAGATGAAGACCATCACTCAGAACTCCGAATCCGTTCTATATGTGAGTTGGCGAAGAACGAAAAGCAGTATTTAGACAATCGTTATTTACTGTCATTAACGGGTGCAAGTGATGTCGTTGAAAAATTGCTTCCAGGATCCGTCCATGTCATTTCCAAAAATCCTTCTACATCCTACCGGAAAGAAGTTTTGAGGTCAGTGAAATCCAAGACCTTTGCCAACATGTGGCACATATTTTCACTGGCAAATGTTCTTGGATGTACGGTGTTGTCGGTTTACCCAGACGTTCAAAACTCGGGGACAAACAGGGCACTCATGAACATCAGAATCAAACCAACGACGCCCACTTCCTCTCATCAACCTGTCAGCGTGATGTGGAGCCATTGTTCAGATACCAGAAGAAAAGGGTGGGGTCCAAACCATTTTGTTCCACTTTTACCTGACGCTCAACAGAAGGCACCATTTTCTTTGGAAAGAGATGAATTTCCATCTTTGCAAGAATGCAACCAGAGATCAAAAAGGTATGATTATCATGAAGAAGAACATCGCTAGCTCGCTTGAACTTCCCGCTAACTGGATCGAACCCATTTCCCTTGAAGGATCTTGAAGTGAACGGCTATCTCGAACCCCTGCTAACTCGAACTACTTTTCGTTTTCCTTGGGAGTGCAAGCTAGCTTGTATTTTCATTTTAGGTAGAGTTTTTAACAGACACGGTTCATTAGACTGTGGACATTCTTTCTCCCACTCCGGCTGGGTTAGCGTAGCGAGAATAATACGCGAGCACGCGCATAATCGTCTGCCTCGTGATCTCCCCATTAGCGTCGCGAATCCACACGCCAGGCGACTTTTCGCGTTCGCATGTTAATAATAATAATGATGATGATGATGATGATGATGATAATGATGATGATGATGATGATGATGATGATGATGATGATGCACTTTTTTTCTAATTTTGTCATCAACAACTTTGTTCTGTGCATGGAAACAGTTCAAAACCGTCTTGTCGACTTTAAGCGTTTTTGGTAGTTAGTGCTCTTGCCAATTTGAAAAATCTAAATCAGAGTTAACTTTTATTATCTTCTTCTATACAAAGGTTTATAAATTGCCAAATAAATTTCCTTTAGGAAAATGGAAGGAAACGACCAAAACACCACAAAAACTGCTAGAAAGAAACTGAGAGCTGCTTTGTCGAAGAACCAAAAAAGGGCATCTTCTCCCTTACACCACTCCGAGACCGATACAAAACGGACCAAGATGATGAACGTTCTTTACGAGGTTCCTTTTCCGATGTTGTCCAAGGGCTGGTATAGGAAACAGGAACAGAAGAAAGGTGGTGATGATCTGAAAGTCGTCATTTCAAATGACGTTCTACCGTTTCCTTCGTTGTCATCGGAGTGGTATGCACGTCAACAGAAACCGCCGATTACTTTGCCTGAAAGCAGGCTCGAGGAAACTGATAAAGACCCACGAGTATTCCCTGCTCTGTCGAAGAGTTGGCATCAGCGACGCGCCAAAATTCTCGTTAAAAATGACAGCCGTAACGAGAAATCAAAAGCAAAGGGATCTCTCGAAGAAAACATTGCTAATCTCGAAACTAAAGCCCTGACCGACCCTAGCCCCAACGTGCGAAAAAAGTGCACGGTTATTCTTCATGTCGCGAAATACCTCCTCGCGAATGGTCCAGTCATGCAAGCAAAAGAACTTGGAAATGTCTACACCAAGAAGAAAAACGAAGTTTTTGGTGAAAAGCTGAAAAGATGTCCCAAGCCTAGTGAGTTATTGGCAGCCCTATCTCCCTACCTCAATGTTGAAAAAATACTCATAAAGGACACAGCCTTCTTCATCGAAAATCGCAATCAAAACGTAAACGCCGTCGCTAGCCAATTAGAATCAATATGCAAACGTGGCTTAAGAGAACAAATGAACTCTCATCTGCAAAATGAGATAGGAGGACTTTTTAAAACTGCTCTGCAGTTTGCAGACACCAAAAAAGACAGAGACTTGTTGAAGGGTCTCTTTGCCACTGCAACGAGTACAAAATTTGTGGCAAAATTACAGGGTGTAACTAACAAAAATTCTATAATGGCCAGCAAGAATGAGTTAGAAGGAAATCTTCTCCAGTACAAGGACATTGAGATAACGTCTCAAACAGTAAGAAACGACATGACAAACGAACAACAAAGACGGCTTACAAAGCGAATCATTGCTTCAAGGAAGTCCAAAGAGTTCAGATCTTCCTTCGATAATCGCGGTCGTCCACTCCTAGCCGATGAATTTCCTGAGTTAGGAATTGTATTGCAAAGCATATTCGAGAGTGGGGAAAGTGGTATCGGTGGGGGTGTAGAGAGTCACCCTCGATTAACCTCCGATATCATGTTTCGGAGCAAAGATAACAATCTATACATGTGGCAAGCAAGAAAAACGCTACTTCAAGTTGCCCCGCCACAGTTTTCCATTTCATTGTCTTCCTGCTTCAATTACACAGATTCGTACAAAGAAAACACTTTGTCAGCGAAGAGACATCATTCGGGGAAGAACGTCAATGCCAAAATATCCCTAAACTGTCCACCACGTGACTCTGTTTCCCAGCAAGTAGTAAATTTACACTGGTCGACCAAGAGTGTTAATCTACTTCTTGAACGGGCGGAGATCAACCCTGACGACAATATAGTAGATTCACGAGATGCAAAGGCTATAATTTGTGGGGATATACAACCAGTACAAAATCCTGGAAAATCCTGGAAAGCAATCTCATATGAGGATCATACTTTTGATCAAAGCAGAGTCAACGCAGTTGTTCCAATGACTCACTTATTTCTTGATCTGAATCAAAGCAACTACCAACAGCCCAGCAACGGTGAAAGCAAAGTAATAAACGTTACAAGGACTGGAAAGCCAGTTACACTAATTTATCTTGGAATTTCAGAACCCGAAACAACGTTTAGAGCAATGAACGAAATGCTGTACTTACTGACATTGCCTTCTTTGGATGATGTTTTCCGAAACCCCAATACGGGTACTTTGAAAAAAAAATTAAGTTTAATCGTAGATAACGGTCATGGCGAAGATCCCGACAGCAAGCTCACCCAAATGTGCATGGTTCGCATCCTTTGTCTGCTTCATCTTACAAATCTCCACCAAAGAAGCTTTGCCGAAAGGCACAGCAAACGAAATTTTGTGGAGAGGGTACATGCTGCTGAAAACGAGGCCCTTTCTAGGCATGGAGCATTTAGCAGCAAGAAAATTCACCCCCATGCGGATCCGCACAGCGAAGAACATATGGAAAACATGGAGGCAATGGCTGGCGAGGTCACGGAGTGTTTGTCCTTTGCACGTTTTGGAGGTCGGTATTTGGAGTGCTTCCGAGGGGTCAAAGAAGCGATTTTTGATGATGAGGATAGACTGAAGGAATTCCTTCAACTGAGTGAAGAGAAGAAACTGGAATGTGACTGGTCTTATGAACCCAATAAAAACGAATATTTTAACAGTCTGGTGAGTTGCTGGCAAATAGATGAAAATTTCAAAGGTACATATGCTGCGGATTATAAAGTCATTTCCAATGCGCAAAGGGACAAGTATGGAACAAGAATCTGGAATCCTGGAATGGAGGAGGGAACTCTATCTTTGCAACCAATACCAGATTATATCCGTTGGGTCAACGAGAATGGGGAACTGCACTATCTGTCTTTTGAAAAAACGGAACATCTCACGAGAGAATATTCAAAGATTGCAACTTCGAGTGATTTATTCTTGCCAGGGAGAATTTTAGATACCTTTTTCAATATTGAGCCTGATCCTCCAGACGACATTTTAGAACAGATCGCTATACTTTCGTGGCTACCAGTGGAAAGCGTCCGGGAGTACTTTGCTACACGCCGACGCAAATTTGACAAGTCATTCCGCGAGAATATGGAAAAAGAAACATGGCGCAAACATCACTTGTATAAACTGAGTGTAGGCGAACTTCAACTGAAGTGCAAAGCTCTTAATGTCCCGTTAAAAGGCCCAAAATGTGTCCTGGTGAAGACGATAGCCAAAGCTGAAGGTCAAGCCCAGCCCAAAGACTTCAAAGTGAACTACAGCGGCAACCTTAGTACCCTACCTAAAACCGTGGCAGAGTTGAAGAAGCTTCCGATTGCCTCACTCCAGTTTATTTTGAGACAACATAACCTGCCCATTTCAGGAAAGAAAGATGACCTCGTGTTAAGACTCTTTCTTTTACGTAATAGAAGAAGTCATCTCACATCGTACTGGGAGGTGCAAGAAATTAAGCGACTTATTGGAATAGCGAAAACAATTCTCTTCCATCAGATGCGCGAAGATGTAATCAATCTACCAGACGTTCGTCGGAGACGCAAGTTCATTTCCAAAGGTGCTGTCAAAAAGTCTCTCATCTCGGTGCCGTCAGATTTCACTAAAGAAGGCCTTTGTGATCTCTTCAATCCACTGCTAAAGTACATTGAAACCATCCCAAACGTAAAGAGGGAGATTGCTGAAAGTTCTCAACAATCAAATAGTATCAAGAATTACCTAATAACAGACACCACACCCGAGCAAGACGACCACGAAAGTTACTTCGAAATTGGGAAAAAAGTAAAAATCAAGTGGACGGCCGATGAGATTGGTGATTCTGGATGGAGACCCGGATGGTACGTAGCAGAAGTACAGTCTGCGTCCATGGATACCGATGAAGTCACTGTTGTATATCTTAGCGAGCCAGATGTTGTTTATACCATAGAAGTAACACCTCTGCTTGCGCAGGGAAAGTTACGTTAAATTATGGTACGTTGCTTCGACCCTAGAGTAAATTGGGTAGACTACAAAACAGAGTATTTTTTGCGTAGGTCCTTCGTGCGAATGCGCAGGAATGAAAGGTCTGGAGCGAGTGTGAAAACGAAGAGTGGGTCTGCAGAGCGGCAAGCAGTGATTTAAGAGAAAAACTACTGTTTTTGTAGTCTACGTATCAAGGGAAGGATCACTCGTCTATTGCTTGTGCAGGATGACTTAGCTTAAGATTTGCCAAACTGTGATGCAGCATTTTCGTTGTACCTTTAGGTTACCAAAGGACCGTTTCGGTTGTTTTAGTGGGAAAACTTGGTGTAATTTAATGCTATTTTAAAATGACCCTTTCTATTGCCAAACAACATAAATTCAAGTTTTATTGAGGTTAATTTGACTCGGAATATTTAGTTGCCTTTCATGTGAAAGTTACAGTTGTAAGGTATTGCATCAATTGCTGTACGATGTAAAACAGACATAACTAATCGATGACATCACTGACATCAGTGTAGTTAATTGTTATTCAATGAACAATCAGTTGATTATACGATACCAATACTCGACATTACTGCAGTTAAGTTTTAGTCCAATGATTAGCTATTTGATTGCTTATCGGGGTGTCGAACGGTATAAAACTCTGTTACGTTTTTTGTTCTTTTTTTGGTAATTCTTATTAATTTGGATGTAAGAGGTGCGAAATGAGTAATCAGCAGGTAATCAAAATTATAATCAATGAAAAATCATTGACATCAATGGGTAATGAATACCGCACGATTTTTTGGTAACATTCAATGAGTAATCAACTGATTACTTCTTGATTACCTATTGATTACTTATTGATGTCAAAGATCACTGATCAGTTATGTCTCGTGGGGAACAATACAAACACTGGTCAAACGGTGATGAACTGCAATTTCAGTAAAGTATTCTTGCGGAATTTATATATATTGTTGTGTTCACTGAATCAATTTTAGTGTGGAGCTGACTTGCGATCGTATCGCAAGTTATTAGGTTTTCTCACCATCTTCTTGTTGTTCTGGGAAGAACTATATTTCTAATCATTTAGTGTTACCAGCTTAGCAGCTGATAAAATTAGTTTTATTGTTTACTGATATTTTCACCTTTTCTGTGAATGTCATGTAGTTTTCTTGGCAGAGCCTCCCTAAGTTTGACACACTGTAAAGTCGCACAATTATCTTGTAAAAGTAGTTCTTTTTTGAATGCTTTGTACTGTAGTGTATAGATACTATTTTCGGTCAAAATGTTCCTTTCTTTCGTCTAGTTTCCATTGTCCTGCTTTGGATTTAATTATTTCATTTGTTTATTTTAGATCAACAACGGGCCGTTCACGGTGAAAATTGTAAAAACTAGCCGTATTACTGCGACGTAACGTCCTAAAATACGTACACCTAGCTCTCGTTGAGCACACAAGTACATTAAATAACGAACTTCGAAATTGTCAATTAGCACTTTTTGTGTTTAATATTTTGAGTGAAAATCATATAAAAGCAGAGCACCTAGAAACTAGAAATGCATGACTTTAAGATCTTGAACAGTTTGTAAACTAAAGATTGAAGATAAATAAAAGAACTAAATGAATGAGTCATTTATTCATGAATGAATTATTTATGAATGAATTAATTATTTATTCTCACAATTATCGAGGGGAAAACTGATTTTCCTTTAAAATATTTAGGAGGCAATAAAAATGCTAATATTTCTGGAAATTCTTGAGGGTTGAACTAATATTTCTGGGAATTCTTGAGGGTTGAACTAATATTTCTGGGAATTCTTGAGGGGTGAACTAATATTTCTAGGAATTCTTGAGGGGTGAACTAATATTTCTAGGAATTCTTGAGGGGTGAACTAATATTCCTAGGAATTCTTGAGGGGTGAACTAGTATTTCTAGGAATTCTTGAGGGGTGAACTAATATCTCTAGGAATTCTTGAGGGGTAAACAAATTATTCTAGGAATTCTAGAGGGGTTCTACCCTTAAGAGGCAAGTCCTCAACAGGGGTGTGTGGAAGTCATAAGGGGTGAACTAATATTTTTAGGAATTCTTGAGGGGCGAACTAATATTTCCAGGAATTCTTGAGGGGTGAACTAATATTTCTAGGAATTCTTGAGGGGTGAACTAATATTTCTAGGATTTCTTGAGGGGTGAACTAATATTCCTAGGAATTCTTGAGGGGTGAACTAACATTCCTAGGAATTCTTGAGGGGTGAACTAGTATTCCTAGGAATTCTTGAGGGGTGAACTAATATTCCTAGGAATTCTTGAGGGGTGAACTAATATTCCTAGGAATTCTTGAGGGGTGAACTAATATTCCTAGGAATTCTTGAGGGGTGAACTAGTATTTCTAGGAATTCTTGAGGGGTGAACTAATATCTCTAGGAATTCTTGAGGGGTAAACAAATTATTCTAGGAATTCTAGAGGGGTTCTACCCTTAAGAGGCAAGTCCTCAACAGGGGTGTGTGGAAGTCATAAGGGGTGAACTAATATTTTTAGGAATTCTTGAGGGGTTAACTAATATTTCCAGGAATTCTTGAGGGGTGAACTAATATTTCTAGGAATTCTTGAGGGGTGAACTAATATTTCTAGGAATTCTTGAGGGGTAAACAAATTATTCTAGGAATTCTAGAGGGGTTCTACCCTTAAGAGGCAAGTCCTCAACAGGGGTGTGTGGAAGTCTTAAGGGGTGAACTAATATTTCTAGGAATTCTTGAGGGGTGAACTAATATTTCCAGGAATTCTTGAGGGGCGATCTAATATTTTTAGGAATTCTTGAGGGGTGAACTATTATTTCTAGGAATTCTTGAGGGGTAAGCAAATTATTCTAGGAATTCTTGAGGGGTGAACTAATATATCTAGGAATTCTTGAGGGGTAAACAAATTATTCTAGGAATTCTTGAGGGGTTGACTGATTTGTCTTGGAATTCCTGAGGGGTACTACCCTAAAAAAGACCCTTCCTCAACCGGGGGGGTGCGGATATTAAATGGAATAGCCCATTCTGAGTTCTCATCGAACGTTGCTTCAAGCAAACAGCGATGAAATATGTCGACTACTCAATAAAACTATCACCTTACCGTCGGTTCTGCTGTCCCTTGTCTTTGATTTATGTTTTATCTTTTGCAAATATCCCTGTTTCTCCCCGATTCTTCGGTGAGTTCGAGCCAGATATGCTTACTTTTAGCGCCCGCCATTTTGAAAAACCACTCATTCCCAGTTCTACGCAGCCAACTAGAAAACCTCCTTAAAGGCCCACCTTCACCCAAACGGCCTTGCGACCGTTTGTTATTGTTTTCAAATGGTTCTATTGTTCTTCTCACGATCTGATTGGTTCCCAGGATATTCCTGGGAGCGAGGAAATTGTCACGTATATTCAAAACAAGTCGGAGCAGCCATATCGCATCGATTTACTTTGCGAAGTTGGCCCAATCTACGGCCTCAGTTTAGAAATCTTTAGGCTTTTATGAAAGGCATTCACTCCCCCAAAACGTTGGAAATATCTGATGCTCGCCATGTGAAAGTTTCAATGACATAGAAAGCGAGAAGTCAGTTTGTTATGTTTGCACGCAAGCAAGCGATCGCGGCAGAAGACTCAGTTACTTCGACATTCGATTGTTTTAGTCTGCAGATTGCAATCGTATTGTCTTAAAAGGTAACAGTGATTTAAATTGGTCCCTCCTAGTCATTACAGAGGTTGGTCTGAAGGGAAATAAACAGCGTATACCACTCGATAGCAACTCGTTGATCATCGCTCACAAAATAGGACTTGTCCGCTGACTCCCGCATTACACATTTGGCCGGCTCTGTCACAAAATAATTCCAGGAAACAACAGCCTGATAATTGAAGAATACGTTCCTGCATGCTTTTGCACGATTTTCGACATGATGGCTCCGGAGGAAACGGATTTTGAAAGAAAACCCGCTCAGAAACAATTTCGTGTTACACGAAATTCATAAAACAGCAAGCGTGGCGCGCAAGGCCTTTTGGGCGAAGGTGGGCCTTTAAGCCGCCCTAAATCCCAATGGGTAGGCCATCTTTTCCAGGTTATGGTTACAAGCTCGTAAGAACATTGCACGACGGACTTCCATATATGGAAGGTCGTCGTCCAACGGATTAAGAGGTACAATTCAAATTAGGTTCTGTCGGGGGACTGGAAAGAGCTTTTTGCTCTTACCAGCTGAAGGCGAATTTGAAAAACAATAGCGATTGTCTTTTAGGCCCTACGATTGGCCAAAGGCACAAATCTCCTAGCAACAGCCCAAGTGCTTCCTACCCAGTGGCTTTTGGGTGGCTTTAGGAGGTTTTCTAGTTGGCTGCGTAGAACTGGGAATGAAAAGAACTGGGAATGAGTGGTTTTTCAAAATGGCGAGCGGTAAAAGTAAGCACATCGAACTCAGCGAAGAATTGGGGAGAAACAGGGATATTTGCAGAAGATAAAGCAGGAATCAAAGGGACAGCAGAACTGACCGTAAGGTGATAGTTTTATTGAATAGTTGACATATTTCATCGTTGTTTGCTTGAAACAACGTTCGATGAAAACTCAAAATCCATGTTTCCCATAGCTCATGCACCGCACCGTTTGAAAACGTTCAAAAGTCACCACTGAAGCTAACCAATGAAAAAATTAGACGATTTCCCGAGAGGTCCGCAGAATTAGACGGTTTCAGTTTTATTTGGAGATGCATTGTCTAGATCCTTTAACGTTATTGGTCAGCCTATGAAAAAGTGTTGGCTTCTTCTGTTCTCAATTAAGGCTGTGATTGGTCAATTTTCTTCCAAGTGGTCCTGTCTGAGTAGTTTCACTGTAACGCCCACGTGTTACAGATCACAACCCTATGTCGAACTTTATTTTGTTCTTCTTTACGCCCACGCGATACAACCCTAGAGTTATGTCGAACTTGATATTTACTACTTTACGCCCACGCGTTACAGATCACAGCCCTAGAGATATTCCTAACTTTATTTTGTTTGTACCACTTTACGCCCACGCGTTACAGATCACAACCCTAGAGTTATTCCTAACTTTATTTTGTTTGTACCACTTACCGCCCACGCGTTACAGATCACAGCCCTGGAGATATTCCTAACTTTATTTTGTTTGTACTACTTTACGCCCACGCGTTACAGATCACAACCCTAGAGATAGGTCGAACATTATTTTGGTTTTTAACACATCGATACTTGCGGGAAAAGGATGTTGTGTTTCCCTTAAGTTAGAACTTGACCGAACGTAAATCCCGTTGTAGAGAAATCGAGCTACCAGGAATCCGGCAGGATAGTATAAAGCTTAGAACTTTGAGAATAAAAAAAATGCAAAATTGAAACTAACAGCAAATTAAAACCGTCTTCTTCACGACATATACATCAAAATTTATATCCAAAGTTGGTCAATTTAAGCCAGTTCTACATCATTGTGACAATATTGAATTGCAATTTCTCCCCATATTAGATTTTGAGAAAGATGGGAGCCCTCAATGCTGGGCTGTGATTGGTAAAAAATAACACAATGCAACGAATGCAACTGTCGCATTGTCTGTTCTTTGTATGGTATTTTTAGTAACCATGTTAAGCTGGCATTCTTACTAAAGCTCGTTGACTAGTTAAATCACAGAGAGAAACCAGCCAACGACATGCCAATTCACAGGAAGAAACCTGACTCTATTTCAGCAAATTTAAGGTGAGACCAAGTTCTGATTTTATTTCTTGAATTTGCTATGTTGTGATGGCCAGAGTGTTGTCATTCTGCCAGCAAAATGGTCGTAATGATCGAGAAAAAAGTAGGCAACTTATGGAATCCTCTTATCTTTATTACCCTTTACTTGAAAAACATATGAAATTGGCTATTGTTGCTGTGAATTTCCTACTACTTGGGCGTTAAAACATCATATGGACTGAGGTCAAAATGCGAATACAATCTTTTTTCGATGTTTAGTTGGTACTTCTCAGCCAACAGCTCTTTGTGTTCGATACAGCTATAGCTGCATTCATATTTCTCCTTCGATTTCTTTAACTTTCCTCCGCATACACGGCACAGACGGTTTAAATTATTGCGGTGATCTTGAAGGTCTTCAGTCGCTTCAGCCATGGCGCGCGCGTTATCAGAGGCAGGTACAAAACTCGGACCTGATCAACTCGGATCGCTTGATCCGGGTCGGATCAACTCGGACAACCCGGATCGACCTGGATCAACCCGGATCGACTTAAATTTGAACACAATAAAAGAAAAGGGATGCTTAATAAAAGAAAAAGGATACTTTTACGCATTTATGGATTGACAGTCATGAAAATAAAGCAATCCTTGCTCTCCTGCGCTGTTTTGTCGAGCAGCCATTTTGTTTTCCTAGTGCCAGGGCCTCGCGGATCAAGTCTCAGGTGTCCTGTCTCAAGTCGCGTTCTCGGGCACAAGTGCTGTTGTCATCTGGACAATATGGATAGAGACGAAGGTAAACTCCAGCCTGATCTTGGCCATCTTTCAATACATATCACATCTCTTTATCTATTATGTCTAGAAAAGGGTAGTTTCATTTGTCCTTTATGTATAACTTTGCTTATTTTTGACAGAAAATAGACTTACAAGGTAGGGGTACTAGAGGGGTACAATTAATTGAAAACACAAATTGGGAAACAACTGTTTTAAATTCTCTTTGTGTTGGTGGGTCAAAATGATCTAAGGTTTCCCTTTTATTTAATTTTTTTTTTTGAACCGCAAGGTTCAAACACATACACTTGCCCAAATAGGTATTTACCACTACGGCATTATGTCAGGAGCCATAATCGGGGACGGAGACCATAACTGAATACCATTTTCAGTGATGGGGCTGGCCCCATCGAAAAAGACAAATGTGCTATTTTTAGAAAAAATTGCGCCATCGCGCGCGTGAAACACGCGTGTATGTTGCGAGGATGCCGCGCAAGAAAAAACAAACAAAATGGAGTCGGAAATTACCTTCGTTGGAGATGAAGAAATCCAGTTTTTGTCATCAGTGACAATTCCAAATCTAAGGCAAGCCCTTGAGGAGAACTTTTTGGATAGTGACTCTGGATACGAGGATTGTACAAGTGATTCCGATGATGGCAGTGAGAACATTTTAGAAAAATCCTGTAGCGAAGATGCGTCGGACATGTCGGACGAGGATTTCCCCGTTAGACGGAACAAACGTTTTGCGGGCCAAAAAGGCGTCGAACGGCGAAAAAATCAGTTGAAGGCGAATCAGAGAGGAAAAGGGAAAATACATCCCGAAAATGTATTTCCTCTGAGGGCGTACAGAGATTGAAGGGCAGCCGCAAAGACTGTAAAATGATTTTCCAAGCACGTTGTGAAGAAAAGTAACGCACTGATAAATCGTTGTCACTATTTCCCCAGCAAGAAAAATAGTAACATAGATTCAAATTCCGAATCAGTAAAGAAAACGATTGCCGAGATTTCGCAGCGTATGTTTTCTGAAATAATGCCCGCCTTTACCGAAATGACCGAAATGTTTATAATGAAGACAAAGAATAGTGAAAAGCGCGCTTTGTTTTCAATCAAATACTCTCGCCGTGCGTTATCAATCGTGGACAAAATAGAGAACTGGAAAAACACCAAGAAAAAACTACTTCCGTCGATGAGAAGGAGAAAGATGAAGTGAAACTTCATGCTGCCCTAGTACTGAACCTAGAAGGGATACATAGCGCAGTGGACATGGCGAGGGTTTCAACGACAGAGTGAGCTTGATTTTTTTCTCCGCCAGCAACCCGGCGAGAAAAATCACTTTGTATCGAAGCAAAATTAAGGAGAAATTACAACTGAACGTCACTGAGACACAAATGCTTGATTTCTTAGGACGAACAGAAACTGTAGAAATAGAAATATAAGCATTGAGCGCTGTGTTTACAAATTCTTTCATCGTCAACTCAATCACTTGTTCTTAAAATTTCACAAACAGCAGGCTTTATACGGAAGGCTTTGAGTCGGAAATATCGACACAAGACAAAATAAGCACAGTAAAATAGGAAAGAAGCATTTAATAAAAATTGTCACACTTTTTATGGCGAGTCAGTACAAAAATCATGCAGCAGTCTGAACAAAAAGCATTAGACAAATTCAGTACCAGAAAAGGCGACATTTTTTGGCTATACCACGCAAAATTGACACTGGTTTACCTGTACTCGTTGTGGCTCTATCTGTGTTCCCTTGTGCAGCTCCAGACATTTAGACACAAGTCGAATGCCATGTAAAGTACGTTGAATCGCTTTCACATCTGTTTGAGTGTTGTTTTTACCATTCCGTCCGTGGGCTCTAAACTGAGAACAATTGCGTTTTGTGGTTTGCGTTTAAAAAGTAAGATGGTGAATTCTAATGTTCCTCACCTCCGTAGTCTTGTTTCAGTGAGCTGCATAGAAATTATCGTTCAAGCTTAATTATTAATTCTGCCTTCAGTTCGATCAAACAAACACATGATGGCTCCGTTGTCAGCGTTGTGCGAACGGAGAGATTACAAACTCTTTCATTTGAACTCCAGCAGCCATAACGGTGAGATCGTACAGCTTCAATCCGCTTTGAACGACGATTCCAACAATTTTCAGGAAAACTCAAACACGTGCCACATTTCAGACCAGAGCCCATAATTGGAAGATTTTTCCCAAGCCTTGTGCTTGTACGTTCACTTCGGGGCAGTTTCATTGATTCATTCAGCTCCGCAAAGAAACGCTGCAACACTTCGCAAGGTTTTGGCGCCTTTTTCGGTCAGTCATGTGATCGCGATCGATTCCTGTTCCCTTTTATCTCTGAGTTTCTCTCTTTTTTTTTCTCTCTCTTTCTTGATTTCATAGCAATTAGCGATTGCGTTTTTAATAATAAGAACCATTATGTACTCGGGCATACTGGATATCAAATAATTATAACCATCTTGGTCATATCCACGTTGAACGCAAATTTGCGTGTAGCCACGCGCGTTTATGACGTTGAGGGTGGCGCAATTTTTTCTAAAAATAGCACATTTGTCTTTTTCGATGGGGCCGCGTGGACCCCGCGCTTACGGTCTCCGTCCCCGATTATGGCTCCTGATTATGTTTAATTGGCAGTTTTGAAGTTCACTTGGCTTGAAGTTAAAGGACTGAATATCTCGTCTGGAGCAACATCATCTGCCATAAAAATAAGCAATGCCGTATAATACGTTGGGGACCATTGTGCCCGAGAACGCGACTTGAGACTGGACACTACTTTCGTAGTCCGCGAAGCCCTGGGACTACGAAAGCAAAATGGTGGCTCGACAAAACGGCACAGGAGAGCGAGGACAGCTATATTTTCATGATAAATGCGTAATAGTACCCGTTTTGTTTTATTGTATTATAATTTAAGTCGATCCGGGTTGATCCGAGTTGATCCTACCCGGATCAAGCGATCCGAGTTGATCCGGTCCGAGTTTTGTACCTGCCTCGTTATCAGACCGAAAAGGCTCGTATTAAAATTTTCCCGTTATCGCTCAGACAAAATTGTAGTAAAACTGCGAGACAATAATTGCGAGCAAAGATGTTTGGGGAAACTTCAGAAAGACACTAAATCAAGATCAAAGTTCCTTTATTTCGAAACACACGCTACCGCCATTGTCACATCGTCTCCCTTTGATGTGTGACATCACAAACAACACACAAATTATTCCACTTTATTATGATGATTTAATACATAAAGAATTCAATAAATAATCATTGCGCATACATTTCTTTCATCATCTACTTCTGCACATCACGTTTTTAAGTCGCGCGCTATGACCCTTGCGTTGCACGTCTAGCTTGGTGCGTTAGTTATTAACAGGAATATTAACTGTGACATATGACCCGTAGTTAATAAAGCGCGGTTACCAACTAAATTTCCGCTACCGCCATTGTCACATCGTCTCCCTTTGATGTGTGACATCACAAACAACACACAAATTATTCCACTTTATTATGATGATTTAATACATACAGAATTCAATAAATAATCATTGCGCATACATTTCTTTCATCATCTACTTCTGCACATCACGTTTTTAAGTCGCGCGCTATGACCCTTGCGTTGCACGTCTAGCTTGGTGCGTTAGTTATTAACAGGAATATTAACTGTGACATATGACCCGTAGTTAATAAAGCGCGGTTACCAACTAAATTTCCGCTCAGAGGCAAATTGAAAGCGCGCGACGTGCACGACGAAAGTGGTCGACTTCAAAATCACCCATTGATGAATAGTAATCGGTATGTGAGTTTAGGACGTCACTATACGAGAATTAGAAATCACTAATCGAGAATGGGCGAAACTTAAAGCTAAGGTGCCAAACAAGAAAATCTATTCAAGGCTGTAGTAACGTAGGGTCAAAACGCTTTGTAATAAGGGTACTTGTTTAATTTATTAATCGCATTCACTAGAGCGTGGTAGGAGGCGTTACCGCTAGCAACCTAGTTAAATTTATGCAACATCGTTTTCTCAGTGATTACAGTTTATAAGAAAATTTCGCAGTTTTGGCAGCGGGCAGTTAGTTTTGATATGGCGCATTAAGCGCAGTCGTGTAAGCACCTTGTGCAGTTTTTTTGCGTTTCGCAGTAAGTCGTTTGGCCCAGCACCGTTAAACAAATGTAAGTTTCTCTTTTATAGTGTATTCAATTTTCACTTTGTTGCTTTCCGTTCAATTCATTTTGTAACGTTTTGTTCACCCGTATTTATTTCAGTTTTAACCGTATCTGCGTATCGCTTGAATCACATCGTATTACATCGCACCACTTTGCTTCGCTTCATCCATCAGTCTCATCCTTTTCTGCTGTTATAAATTAAGTAAGCGTTAAAATGTTTGGTTGCTGGAGTCCTTACGCCGTGGTGGCTGTTATAAGTGATTTTTCTGAAGGATATATTTTCGACGGTGAAAGTTTGTATTGACAATCTGTTGTTGTTTGCACTACAATTCTGAAAGTTCGACCGTTGTCCTTATGTTTTCAAACTTTACACTACCAGTGTAATGAAATCATCACGAAATCATCCATCATAAGTCAGGGGAGTGCCCGAATGATTGTCTAATACAATTGATTGGTTGGTTTGTTTGCTTATCACTTGGTGTTTGGGTATTCAAATAAGTTGACCTCGGATGTTATTAAAAAACAGCGTTATTGATTGGTTGAAAAAAGATAATTAGTTTCTACGACCTACCGTTTTTTTGTATGCGTATTCGTGAACGCAGCAGAATGATCTGATGATGTCTGTCGTCATGCATAGATGAACTTTTATTCTTCTGCATTTCACAGCAGAGCTTGATCTTTGATGCGTGGTATATATGATACTTCAAAGCGTTCAACACTGAGAAATTGACTCAGTTATTAGTTGAAGTGAAAGCCTTCTACGAATGGATGCCTAACGAAGCGAAAGAAACGTTGAAATTCACAATTTTTGTCAAAGAAGCGTTTCGGCTAGTTCGTCCTTAACCTGCGATCAGGCGAATTTTAGCATCGTTTTCATTTCTTACGTTGGTCTTTTTCGTTTCGCCCGTTCCGCCTGAATGTTTCACCGAGCGAAACGAAAATAGAGCCTGATCGCAGGTTAGTTCGTTCTTGTCGGCGATATATGGACTGCAGTAGGATTGCAGCTACAAAGAGGCAGGGGCACTTTTGGTAAACTAGAGGTTATCACTTCATGATTTGAACAGTGTAAGCACAGATATCTCGTCCGTTTCGACTGCTTGGTGGGTGACGTCTGTAACTGACACAGCGCCGATGATAAAGTGATCGCCTATATGGCAATCACTTTATCAAATACAAAATTTTTAAGTGAGACAGTTCACCTTACTGAGTTTACTTTTTCGTAACAAGTGTAAGACAGTGGGTTTCACTTAAATTGTGGCTCAGATAGGTTGGAACAAGTAAACTTTCCAAAGGGCTAAGTGTGAAGCGTTTACCATTCACTTGAGCAAAGTATGTAGAAATGTAATGTTAAAAATTCCTTTTTGTTTTATCTATAAATGACTTCTCAAAAATGCCCTAGCATGTTTTCTGCATGCAATTACATTATGCATGATTGTAAATCTAGCTAGCACATCACTGAATTAAATTTTGTGAGTTGTTCAGTGCACCTTGAACATTTTTCAGTGTTACTTTGGTTTGATCACTTGGCATGTAAGCTTGCGTTGCTGTTGCGCTTATTACATGTAACGTGGGTTTGAAGTTGTACGCGTAGCGGCAGCTCGTATACGGAACACGATTGCTTCAACAAAACTTCGACTGAACATTGTAATCTGTGATGTAACACTGCGTACTTAACTCAGTTTGAACTCGTAATTGAACATCAGTTTAGAGACTGATTATATTTATCTGTTTTAATTTTTGCCATATAACAAATGCAACATTATATTTATACCACGCTGTGGTGGAGTGTGTGGGTGGAAGTCGAGATCCTGAAAAGTTTGGAATACTTATTTAACTTCGATAAACGGTGCTAAATTAGTTCAATCGAGATTATATATTGAGCTAGAAATGTAGCAAACGAATAAAAAGAATAGTTTCAGCACAATAAAGTGAAAATTAGATTTATAAGGAGAACGTATTAGTTTCAGAGATTGTAGCTTACTGCAAAACAAGTTAATCGAATGTATTCGCCTTTTGATCTCAGTTGATATGATGTTTCAGCGCCCAAGTAGCGGAAAATTCACAGCAAGAATAGCCAATGCCATATGTTTTTAAAGTAAATTGTAATAAAGATAAGAGGATTCCATAAATTGCCTACTTTTTTCTCGATCTTTGCGACCAGTTTTCTGGCAGAATGACAACACTCTGGCCACTCTGCATGGCCACTCTCGCTTGTGTCACCACGGAAAAAAAAAGACCAATTATTTATTGGGGGAAATTCAAGAAATAAAATCAGAACTTGGTCTCACCTTAAATTTGCTGAAATAGAGTCAGGTTTTCTCCTGTGAATTGACATGTCGCTGGCTGTTTTCTCGCTGTAATTTAACTAGTGAACGAGCTTTAGTAAGGAATGTCACGTTAAGTTCTGTAGGCAACGTAACAAGTTGCGTTCCTCTGCTCTCCAATAGCATACAAAGAACAGACAATGCCTGTCAGTCACGGCTGACTGAGCGCAGTTGCCTCGAGGTTAACCTTGCCTTACTTTTATTTAGCAACATTGGGGTGAATTTTGACCAACCATAGTGCAGCATCGTGCTCGGCCAATGAAAACGCTCGGTGCGTGCATGCAGTGGACGGAATGGCTCCCATCTTCCTCAAAATCTTATATGGCGAGAAATTGTAATAGAATATTGTCACAATAATGTAGAACTGGCTTTGGATATAAATTTTGATGTATAATGTTTTAATTTGCTTTCAGTTTTAACTTTGCATTTTTTATTCTCAAAGTTCTAAGCTTTATACTATCCTGGTATCTCGATTTCTTTACAGCGAAATTTACGTTCTAACTAAAGGAAAACTCTACATCCTTTTCTACAAGTATCAATGTGTGCAAAAAAGACAGGTGGTCTCTTCGTGTACCCCCTCCCCCCACCTGAAAAGATGGTGTCTTGTTTGTATAGCCCCAACTCTATCAGGAGTAGAAACTAAGAAAAACATTCAAACCTCCCTATGCCATTTCTCCAGCAATGGAAGTTCTATGCACACCTAACTTAAAGTCTCAACTCAAATTTTCAGGCCAATAAATTTTGTCCATTTGGCTAATCAGATAGGTGGTACCTTGCATAGCCCCCCTACCCACCCCTACATAGCATCGAGTATACTTGCCGGTCATACAGTATGACCACTTCCCTAATACGCAAATGCAAGGGCGATCATGCAAGACCTGTTTCAGTCTAATCACGTAGTGCATGCACTTAAAGAAATGTTGAACGCGCTTTCCTCAATTCTCGTAATTTGTCCATGTTATTGGAAAAACAAATCGACTCTAATTTTTACATCATGAAGATGTACGTAAAATAAACCAAGAGAAAATATCAAAGAAATAAAAAATAGTAAACCTGTTTAAGACTGAATCTCGGAACGGTTCATTATAATAACAGTACCTGGTAAGCTTCGTGAAATAGATCGAGAGAAAATACGAAAGAATAAGAAAATTGGGCACCTGATAAAAATCAAACCTGGAGCTGTTCTTTTAAATAACCGTATCTGGTGAGCCTTGTAATGCAGCCGCGACAGATCCTGTGTTCACTTATCATTGTCTCTGCTGTCTCTCGAGGTATCAAACAGCAAATAAGACACTCTTTATGTTCTGTAGTAGCCGAATCGAGTCCACCTTTGGTATGAGACATTTCTCAGTGGAGCGAAAATTATGGTATGACTTTTGCTGTTAAGCCAAGGTTCGACTTTTAGTCTTCTATCTAGTCTTGCATGCGATCTGAACTTTCTTTCCCTATAGGTCTGTGACTCTTAGGCTAGTCCACACATTTTTATGATAATGATTACGTTCTTATCACGTCCCTGATTGGACAGTTCTTGGTTCCTGCAATTGAGGGAAATACCTTCAGTTTCATTGTTTAGAAGATATACATAAAACCGTTTATAAACAAACGAGTATTTTGTAATTTAATTTAGTTCCAGAAGTGATAAATATTTGAGATTAACAGCCAATTTTACCTCTAAACAGCAACGAATTTTAAAACGAAGAACATTTATCATAAAACTAGGCAGATACTTTGATATCAATGTCAGAGATCAATGAAACGACATTAGTAACACTGAATGAATAAACTGAGACGTACTTAGGTAAAAACAATTACAGCATCTCGCTGATTGCGGCTTTCGCTAGACATCAGTTTACCGTTAAGTTTACCGAATCATCAGTTGACTTTTTGATCATTCTTGGCGAAAGATATTAGTCCCTCTGCCGTTCGTTTTGTTTCGTAAAACGCGGGAACAACCACTACTCTGTTTATATTTTCAATACTGGCTGAAAGCCTTCAAATGAAAATTTCGAGACACGATGCGATAAAACGGGATACGTACTTCACTGTTGCTGTACTTCTCTGCTCCAAGCGAGAGACAGCTTGCGTAAAAACTGAGTAAAACCGAACGCCATACTCAGCAGAGAAAAATATGATGACAATTCTCCTAGAACGACAAGAATATCTTAGAGCGACACATTTACCTCGGCAGAGATGGCGTTCGCATCGATCTCGTAGACAATTTACTTCCGTCGACAGCTTTATTGTCAAAGGGCCAATCAGATTGCGAGATTCACGCGGTTAAAATTTGGCCGCCGGCACAGTTACAAGGTCCTGTGAGAGATTGTATCAGGCCCTATTTTAGCGAGCGACCAACGTAAGAGAATGTGAGAGCGATGCTAAAATTCGGCCTGATCGCAGGTTAGGGTTGTTTGAGAGTAAGGGCTCCGGTGGGAATTAGTTACGGTTCGTTTCGGGGAATACCTGTTCGAAAAGCCAAATCGCCCAGATATTCACAGCATGAAAACAAGAGATTTCTAAGAAAGTAGAAAAGGATATTTCAAGTATTTCGCTTAAATTTTCTCGTTGGGTGCCACTGATTAGTCAAGCGCCGCTCACCTCTTGTGGAAAAAGAAATGCACTATGCGGCTACTCGAATCGGACCACATGGAAGAAAATTGCTATATTACCTATTACATGTAACATGTCTTATTCGTAGCAGCAGCTCATATATATGTTGTAGTTCAATTTTATCCTTCGTTCAATTTTTATTTTCCTTTGTTCTTTTTTATTTTATCAGATATTAAAATATACGATAATGAATATAAAACAAAAGAATATAAAAATAGAAATAAAATTGAACTACAACATATACATGATTGCTTCAACCTTAACCTCGACTGAACAGTGTATTTAACCTACGATGTATCAATATATCAATATGTACGATACGTACCTTAATATTCTCTAAATATCTTAGTAATGTAAAAAAGAGTGGGTAAAGGGATAACGGAAAATGTGAGGATTCTCGCGCACTGATTGGCTCTTGGTTATGCAATGCAAACAATTTCCCAGTTGCGTGGGCGATATTTCAAGAACTTTAATTTTCGCGCGCAATTTCTTTAATTTCTCGCAATTTTCCTATGCTATTGTAAAAACAAATTGACCCTACTTTCCATGGACTTCATGCCGAAGTTCTACATAAGTCAAGAGAAAATAGTAAAGAAATAGAAAAAAATAAAATAAGTTAAGACTTAACCTCGGCATGATTCATTGTAATGAAACAGTAGGTCATAAGCCTGGTAATATAAGACGAAATTTTAAAGAAAAATAAAATAGGGAACCTGATAAAATTCAAACTTGGATCGAGCTATTCACTAAAATAACCGTACCCGGTGAGCCTTGTAATGCAGCCGCGACAGATCCTGTGTTCACTTCTCATTGTCTCTGCTGCCTCTCGGCGAGATATCAAACAGCAGATAGGACAGTCGTTTTGTTCTGTCACCGAATCGAGACCTCTTTTGGTGTGAGACATTTCTTGATTGGAGCGGTAATTATTATATGACTTTTGCTGTTAAGCCAAAGGTCGCCTTTTAGTCCTCTAGGCTTCCAGGAGAACTGAACCTCAGTCGTTCCGTAAATTTCTGAGACTACGACTGCCACACACAAAACCGAATTTTAATTATGAAGAAACGCATCAGTAGACAGCAATAAAGATCTGTCCAATCAGTTGCAAAGAATGTAATTCTGTGTCGAGACATGAAACAAATACTCTGTACTCTGTTGTTTAATATTCAATGAGATGCATCTAAGTTTAGAGGGGTAGGGAGAGAAACACGTTCTCACGTAAACGTCTTCAAGTTGCAAACGTCTCCTTTATATAACGCAAAAATTTCAAAAGAGCAGGATTGATTGCTGAAAGCTAATAATTTTCACTTCCGCGATGAAAATTAACAAAATTACCACGAATTAATACAAGCTGAAACTAGTGGTTCACGGTTAATGTTAGCATTCGCTAATTGCCGTTATTACAAACTATTTTTCAGCACTAAGTTTCCGACCTGGTGCGATTCCTGTCTATAAGGGTTACTCAATAAAGGTTCATGCGAGGAGGTTCCACTCAGAGGTTCAACCCCTTTACCGTTTCACATACCAATTCTAACCAAAATGGTAGCCCTCATTCCATACTTTCAACAATGGACATAAGCGCTGAAAAACAGTAAAATAAAAGAACTGTATCATCCCATATTTTCCTGGTGGCAAGTGTTTTGATTACATCATAATTTCTGCAAGGATTTTTAGCTCAGTTTTAGCTACCCTTTCTAAAACTTGGATTTAATTGCCACTCTTGTAGTTTCACTGGCTATTTTTGCTTCCTTTGATAATACAAAACTTTTAAAATTTCTTCTACCCTTTCGCAAACCTAGGGTGGTCGAAAAAAGGCACTGTTTTTCGGTGGAAGCCTTCCCGTATGGCCCAGTTTGTAAAGTATCCTCCTTCTTCCCGGGTTCTTGTAAACGTTCAATTTCCCGCAACGTTTAGTTTGTGTGAAAGGGTAACGTGCGTACATGTCGCGCGCTGAAGGGTGACAAAATGCTATTTCCGGAACGCTGTCTAGATATAAGTCCGTTTTTGGTAGTTTGGTGGTCTCAAAGTCCGTTTCTCGCGACTTCGTCACTCTCGCTCACTCGCAGACGACTCGTGGCAGGTCTAAGATTATATTTATACAATTGGGAAATGATCGCTTACAAAAATATTCCCTACTCTTGATTAAATTCTCTTTACCACTGATCAATTTCCCGATAAATGAAACCCCTCTGTAGAACAAACTCTCTGATTTCTATACCATATCCCAGACTAATCTACTGAAAAACCATGTCCTGCACTGTGGCACGTACCCATGTAGCTTAGATACGGGAGTACCCCCTCCCCCCAGTTTAACACGACTGTCGTGATCCCGAACCAGACTACCGACACTGTTTACTGTAGCTAAAACGATCCAATGACATGACATATCAGGGGAGCATATCAGGGGAGTCCCCTAATACTGATTGTCTAGTACGATTGGTTGGTTTGTTTTTAGTGGTTTAGGGTGATTGGATATTCAAATAAGATAACCTTCGAAGGTCATTAAAAACGCGGCGTTTTTGATTGGTTGAAAAAGGATAGTTTGACAGTTTTAATTAAATATGCGTACTCACGACGAAGCAGTAGAAACTGTCGCCATTCGGCATAGATGAACATTTATTCTTTTACATTTCACAATACTTGGTGCATGTTACCGACTAGCACTCAAAACTGCAGTTATTAATCGAAGTTAAAGCAATGGATGCCTATCGAATTATGAAAAAAAGCGTTAAAATTCACAATTTTTGTCGGTGAAGCGATTCGCCTAGTTCCAGCTAATTCGTACTCTTCAAGTTACGACGTAACAAGCTATTACCTTCGTCGGGGATTTATGGACTGCAGTAGGATTGCGACTAAGAGGACGGGTGAAAACGTTAAGGGGACACTTTTGGCAGCCAGAACTAAAATGACTGCTTCATGATTTGCAAGGCTTGGACAGCTATCGCGTTCGTTTCGACTGTAACACACCCTGGCACCTTTACTCTGTTCATTTCTTGGTAACAAGAGTAATACAGTGAGTTTCACTTAAATTCTGGCTTATCTGCGTTGGAATAAGAAAAGCTTTCAAAACTACAAAGTCAGGTCAAGACGTTTACCATTTACTTGAGCAAGTACGTGCATATTTAATGTTAAAAATTCCTTTTTGTTCTATGTAGAATGATTTATTTCTCATAAATTCACTAGCATGTTTTCTGTATACAAGAAGCTAAGCCTTCTTCATTTATGAAGTATTGCAGTTACGTTTTAGATGATTTTAAGTCTAGGTAGCACATCACCGAACTCCATTTTGTGAGGTGTTCAGTGCACCTTAAATATTTTGGTTCCTTTGCTTTGATCACTTGGCATATCAGCAATTTTAGCTATTTACCTGTTACATGTGACATGTATTTCAAGTCTTATTCGTAGCGAGAGCTCGTATGTTAAACACGATTGCTTGAACTTAACTTTGACTGAACAGAATAGTGTGCGATGTATCACACGCGATTCAACAACCAATTCGAATTCGTAATATGGCACCAGTTTAGTCACTGATTTTTTTTATACATAACAGAACACATGCATCTCTAATATTAGTCTTACATTGACATAACTGGTTATCCCATTTTACCGCATGACTGCGAAATGTCTATATAAATAATTCCATTAAATAAGCCAGAACTGAATGAAAACTTGATCAGTTATGAAACAGTATTATTTCTGAAATTTTAATCGTGTGCCTTGTGACCAAAGTCAGCTGCTTTTCAGGACATACATATAATTAACTTAGTGATTTCACTCAATATCTAAGTAAAATAGCGAGGAATGAGTAATTGTGAATATGTTACTATTTGGGGATCAAATTTGCCCACGCTTGCCTCCACTTTCAAGCAGTAGCATTTTGATGAGATGGTGATGTAGAACAAACAGTCTAATAGACAGAATTCTTTCTGAAATCAACTTAATATCAAAACTAAGAAAGGTGTGCCGGGTTACCGATGCCCAAATACTTCTTCATTCCACAGTTTGAAATAATAGTGTTTTCTTTTTAAAGATAATTTAATGAGAAATTTTAGATAGAACGTTTTTTCAATTTCCTGCAATTTCTAAGCTCTATTCTAACAGCGCCAGCTTTTATAACTTGAGAGAAATAGGTAATATCATTAGACTAGTATAAGGCTATGACATTGGTCAACACATTTTAAACGTAAATCAAATGGTCGCTACTTCAATAGTTTACTAAGAAATGTAACAAATGTGATACGTTGAAAACGATACCGGTTCAAAATACATTTCTCCAAGAACGTTTAGAGATATGGCCAGAAGTTAACTTTTGTGACCAAATAAGAACTGAGCAACAATTTCTTGAACAGCCCATATGGCACAACTCGCTAATCAGGATAGAAGATAAACCAATTTTTTATAGACAACTTTTTCTTTGCGGAATTTCCAAGATAACTCATCTAATGAAGGACTCGCGTAACTTCTTCTCCCTCGAAGAGCTCATAAACACTTACAAAGTACGTGTTATGCCTTTGAAGTATTTTGGCCTTATATCTGCCCTCAGACACCATTATAATGCAAACTTTCCTAAAGAGCCTAGTGACACAGGCAAACCAAGTGCTTTCCTCGAGATCTTTGTTAAAAGCGACAAAGGAAACAGGGTGGTTTACAAGAAGCTTCTCTCTTCCAAAAGCTCTGCTCCGGTGAAAAGTCAAACGAAATGGAAAAACCTCATTGTCTGTGACGGATGGATCCCTGATTGGGGAGTGGCATATGGCCTGGCTGCTCGCTGCACTAAAAGCACAAAACTTCTGAACTTCCATTACAGATTTCTGCACAGAATCCTACCTACAAATGTTCTCCTGACAAAAATTGGTTTAAAACAAGATCCAAACTGTACTTTTTGTAGCAACTCCCCCGAAAGCCTGATCCACCTCTTCTGGTACTGCATGAATGTTGAGATTTTTTGGGAAAACTTGATCGAAAGGCTGAAAGAGTCTAAACTAGTACCGAGAAATTATCCAAAACAGATCACGGTAATTCTGGGCCTGAGGCCGGACACCTCCACCTTTTCACTTCAACTCAATTTTTGCTTTCTTCTAGCAAGATACTATATATGGTGCTGCACGACCAGTAACAAAACTCCACGTTTATAAAGTTTTATTATGGTCCTTAAATCCCAGTTTTACATAGAATCCTATAAAACTAGAGAAAACTCAAAGAAGTGGCAACCTTTATTGCCCATTCTTACTACCAACTAGCCCGGCCAACCCTGCCGCTGCCCACCTTCCTGCGCTTTCTTCCCATGGTCCACAGAACATTGAGGAAGCTTTCTTTTCGATCATGACACCTTTTTCCACTGCAGACGACCCTTTTACGACTGGCTGCATAATTCTAAGTAAGTTTAGATTCTGGAGTCTTTTTTTTTTACCCCCCCCCCCTTTTTTTCTATAATTTTCTATAATTTCTGTTTACTCTGTTTTTTTTTCCCAACGGCTATTGCGTAACATATATTTTTGTGTAACTAACTGTGTAACTAATTAACTCTTTACTGTTTGCTTGCTTTGTAACTGTTTTTTTTGTTTGTTAATAAAGTAATTATTTAATTAAAAAAAAATACTTCAATAGTTTACTCAGTCCTAAAAAATTTGGACTGCTTTTTATTAACGATTAACAGTTTTGGAATAGTTCTATTGTGGTTATAAATTGAAACAGAAAAAAATAATAGTGTGAGCACAATGAAGTGAAAATACGATTTTTAAGGGACAGGCTTATGCCGCATGTGGAAGCTACGTTCTTGTTAATCAGTGATAGAGACTGTAGTAATAATAGTAGTTATAGTTTCCTGTGCTATTGTTGCTTATTTTTATTCATGAAATTTTTTTTTAATTTTTCAGTTTTTCGCTGCATAGCAGCTGGTAATCGAGAGCTTTGCCGAATAGCCGCTCTGAATACGACAGTGTGTTTGGAGGTGTGTTTGGGGGTGTGCGAGTGCCACAGCTGGCCCTATTCCCCACCTGGGGGGAAGGCATATAACTAAACTTGGGAGTGTGCACACACAAATCTATAATGGAATAAGAATGGCCTACAAACAAATTGTGAAAAGTCGTATTGACGCCGTGTTGGGAAATCCATAATTTATTTCTTGTTTAGGAACAGGCAATCAATGCTCATGCAATCGAAGGTTGTTGACATTCTACCTTCATTCCAACAGAACACGAATCGCATTGCCTTCTTCTTCTAACTGATCCTTTTTTTGAGCGTGTATGTGTGTGAAGAATGCGGTTTTCATTTTGGGACAGTTGTGTGACAGCCAAATTTTGAATACTACATTATAATTTTGTGAATCTTGGCGATCTTCAGAATCTGGAGCTAATTTTACTGGTTCCGATGCATGTTCTTAAAAATACTTCGAACACATTTAAGTGACTGCAAATAACAACATTTAATCGGAGTTCTTTAGGGTTAGGGTTTCACTAGGGTAAGTGATTACAAATAACAATATTTGATTCCAGTTCTCTCCTTAAGGAAGTGGTAAGACTAACCAACTCGACTCGGAATAAACTTTTCACCACAAATTTTTATCGATCGCACTTGAGCGTAAACGTTTTAATACACGTGTCTCGGCTGGCTCTTGGCACAACAAACAGCTATTTTAATGGGACATTCGCTATTATTTTCCGCTGTAGGTCAAGTAGATTGGTACACAGCTTCACGAAAAACTTGTTCACTCTTTACACAAGATCACGTACAAATTGTCATAAAATAACTTGTCAAGAAAAACTAGCTCGTGTACCATTATCCTTAATCGGATCAGCTCGTTAAAAAGACCAATTTTTATTGCCTGTAGACATAAACTGCCGAACGAAAATAATTCCGCGGATTCAATTTGATGAAAATCTTTGCAAAATAGATCCAACGAATGTTTGCAAATGAGTCATTCCTGATGGAATAACGTCCGCCGGTTTACTACAAAGAAACCGATACACACAGCTATTTACATCATCAGTCCTCACACCCTCGTCAGTCTGAGAACAGCCTTCCTTACAGCCAACTTCTGCGTCTCCGCCGCCTCTGTTCTGATGACCACGATTTCACCACTAGAGCGCAAGAGACGTGTGGCTTCTTTCAAGAGCGGGGCTATCCCTCTGACTTACTCCGCGAAGATCTGAGGAAAATAAGCAGCATCAACAGGCAGGAAACCATCTATAGCCACAGAGAGGAAAACAGCCAAGCTGGGAGGGTACCATTGGTACTTACGTACCATCCCCTCAATGAAAAAATCAAGAGAATCCTACTTAACAACTTCCGGATCCTTAACAACGACCAAGAGACCGGGCGGATCTTTACTGACGTCCCGCTCGTAGCTTATCGTCGAGATCGCAACATTAGAAACGTGTTGGTTCACACCACCGTTGGAAGTCAATCCGCAGATCCCGCTGGTACCGTTCCTTGTAACCAACAACGATGCTGTACTTTTCAACATGTTAGCTCCTCACTAACTGTTAACGGCCCTAACTGTACCATCAACATCAAAGAACATTTCAGCTGCCATTCCAGCAACTTAGTTTACTGCATCTCGTGCCGTCGCTGCCCTGCTCTCTACATTGGAGAAACCGGCCGCACCCTCCGAGAACGTTTCGGAGAACACCTCAGAAGCATAGAGAAAAAATCTCCCGGTTTCCCCGTTGCTGAGCACTTTAATGGCTAAGACCACACTTTGTCCGACGCCGAGATTCGTGGTATTAAGCTCTGCACCGGCAATAACACCCACCGGAAAAGACTGGAAATGCGGCTAATCTTCAGGCTTGGAACTGCGCGACCACGCGGGATGAACATTAACTTTTCTTTCATTGGAAACTTACACGCGCGCACGTCGATCATTGCGCGTGCTCTGCTTCTTTAACAAACGTTATATATTTTCTTTCACGCAACGGTTGTTGTCACGCGTAATTTGAAAATCGTTTATTTGCCACTGATGAAGGACTAAGCCCGAAACGTTTGGCTTTTTAAAGAACTTTTTTGGCACTTCCCTACCTTTTGTTTTTTATATTCCTGATGGAAGCAATTTAAAGACTTGAAATAAATGAGAATTCCATTTGGCTTTAGCTGGCGGACTTTCGCTGTGATCTTCACAAATTTGGCGCGCAAGTAGGGGCAGTGCATGTGTATAATCAGTGTGTGCCTGTCGGCAGATTAAATTAAATGATAATATTCGTAAAATACATCAACAGAAAATATTGAAGAAACAATAAATTAGTACACCTGTTTAAGGCCGCGGGTGACAAGCTGCTCATGAATAAATTTATAACGCAAAATTTTGGCGGAGGTCTTACGTTAAAAAACTTTAGATCTTTATCGTTTGGGAGCCGATTTCGTCGAAACTTAATAGAGGGCTTGAGGAATGGTGGAAGTGTAACAAAGTTGTTTTTCCTTTGATAAGTTGCGTTTCTTTGCGATGCTTTAAACTTCCAAAGTTAAGATTTGGTAAAACGCGACTCCGTGTCCAAGTTTTCTCCTCGTGAAGAAGACAACGCTTCTTGATTTTGCCACTAATTGATCAGTTAAAACCTCTATTGTGTCACAACAGAAGCCCATTTTGTGATTTCAAGTTCCACTGAAAGTTATAAGCCTTTAAATTAGTAAAATCGTCCTTGTTTAAATTTGAAGACTTAAAACTTCTGTTAAAAAGCCTGTTTTAAAAAAGTGTCTCTGTTGTGACAACCTAAAACACACCTATTTTACCTGCCTGCTGTGTCAGTTCAGGAAATTTTATCTCTGCGCTGTATTCTTGGACACAAAATTGGTGGTTTTAGGGCTTCCGAAGGCTTACCGAAGAAACACAAGTGTTTATAATTAAGCCAAGAATATTTTATTATGCTAATTATGGATATAAAAATTAAGAAGTTATTGTTAACACTCCAGAAACAGGCAATAGGTTGCATGTATTCTTAAAAAATCGTGTGCTTTCCGTCGAAAACAAATGAAAGAAAAAAGCATTGGCGCTGAACCAATTTATATTTATAGCACACACAAAATAGAAAGAGAATTTTACTATCGAAATTTTCAAAGCGGATTTTTCCGCTTAAACGTAGAATTAAACACTAAAACCAAAAAGAACGACGAAATCAAACTCTTTTATTATTTTCCAGTCTGTGGAACAGTGTATATATGCACAAAAAAAACTTAACAGAGTTCCACTTACGAAAGACCCAGATGTTGATAAATATTGGACACAAAATTGGTGATGTTGATAAATATTCGAGATAGAGATAGAAACAGTATTTTATTTTCGTTTTGTTTTGCTGAAAAAATTCTAAAAAATTGCAATTAACGTTTCAACTAACAGATAAAGAATAAAAAGAACGGTAGAGATACAACAGGCGAGCGCTCAACGCATTTATTATTATCGTTATTATGAAAATCTTTATTTAAAAATACTTAAAATGCACAATATTTCCTGCCACACGGTTAAACGCACGAGCAATCATTGATGCATAAACCAAAGATTTTATACTGCAGAGCTTACTTATGAATATTTCGCGCAATGTCGCTATCATTCGTCGCACTTCGTGCATACGCTTTGAATAAGTGAATACTGATGGTCTAGTCTCTCACCCGCGGCCTTAAGACTCAAACTCGCGACTGTTGACTAAAATATTCGTACCTCGTAAGCCTCGTAATGCAGTCTTTACAAGTCCTGTGTGCACATAAAGCCTCTCGAGGTAGCAGCAAACGACAAATGAGACATTTGTTGACATGCTCTGTAACAGCAGAATCAAATCCACGTTTGGTAAGAGACATTCCTTCTTGGAGCGATAATTATGGCTGACTCCGGTTCGCCTGCTAGTCTTACTGAAGGGAGCCTTCCGCCTGATCTGCCAAACAAAAACTAAAAATTCTTGAAAACACACTAGCTTTTCTACTTTTGCGGCGGTTTCAAATCAATTTGTCTAATACGATTGGTTGGTTTGTTTGGCCATCACGTGTGCGATGCGTGCATATAGAGCTAAAAATTGCTAAAAATAGGGTCATTTGCACTTCAGCGCGCTCGCGGAAGAGTTTTTAAAAAGGATTTAAAACACTTCGGTGCTCAACGGCGGTTTTTGGACCCGGCCTACTAATTTTTGCCTACCTCTTACGAGAATCACTACTTAATAACGTGACATGAGTTTCCCGTCACATTATGGTAAGCCAAACACGACGAAAGTGGTCGACTTCAAAATCACCCATTGATGAATAGTAATCGGTATGTGAGTTTAGGACGTCACTATACGAGAATTAGAAATCACTAATCGAGAATGGGCGAAACTTAAAGCTAAGGTGCCAAACAAGAAAATTTATTCAAGGCTGTAGTAACGCAGGGTCAAAACGCTTTGTAACAAGGGTACTTGTTTAATTAACCGACGAAGTCGAGTTAGAGCCGTCGTGTCAAGAGCGTCGACTGGTTTGGTCGGTCAAAATACGTCGTGTAAGGCTCACAAGGTGTGTATTTCGCTATGGCCCACGGGATGGGATGACGTATACTGCAGTTAAGCCCATCGATTGGTACACACAAGCACGCACGATAGGACAAGGGTCCACATAAAAAGTATCGTAGGTATAGAAGGACACTTCCGCCGAGCAGTGTTGGTTTTGACCGGACTGAAATATCTGTGCAATACTAGTGAAAGAAAGCAAGGAGGACTGATAATAACAGGAGGTGAAGTCCAGTGGCACTGTTGATGCTGGTGGGACCAAAGTGTTGCTGAGACATCGTAAGGATAGAATCGTTCTCAGTAAAGGTTATGAAAGGAAAATTCTGGTGTATGTTGTTGTGGTTATGTTTATTACTTGAAAATGTCTAGCTGCCAACGTTAAGAAAGGTTATTGGCAGGTGGGAAATGAATTACGACACGAGGCTGGATCTTCTTGGATAGTATACTATAAGCGGCACAGAAGGATATACCAGTTAATCTTTTTAATTTTTCTGCTTTACTTTTAATTTTGAACCGATTTGTTCGATTTTAGAGTTCGAGACACTGACTTGCTGACTGCGGAAGAGGAAACCAGATTTAACGATTACGTCATAAGACATGCTTTAACGTGTTTGAGATAAAGCGACGACTTCGCTTTTTACTAATTTCTCCAGATCGATAATCATGTTTGTATAGTGCCATATTCACAACACGACTCTTGATAACGGCATGTTCAGTTGTGGACAAAATTTATCTTTAAATTTTAATTTTAATTCAACAAAATATTCAAAGCGATAAGACAGATGAGCTGAGTCAGGATATTCTTGAGGTAAATTAAAATTAGTGTCTCTGCGCTTGAAATAGAAAATGGGGGAAAAAAATCCTCAGACGTTTCGAGACTGCTGTCTCTTCTTCAGTGAGAAATAATGCCGTTAAGCAGTAGCGCGCGTCGGTTAATTTTGAAAGTCAAAAATGTATCTACGACACGCGCGCGCGCTAATAAGTAACAATCACAGAAATGCAAAGTCAATGTTCATTCCATTTAGTTGTAAAGTCTTGTGACGGAAGATCAATCTTGCTTCCATGCTGCGTCGCACCATCGTTGTCCTGAACCCCGCACAGATTACGGACACTAGCATATCGCCCACACTGTGTCCTGGGGACGAGAAATGTTTCCCAACAGGGAGGTCAGTATTCGCGCCAACTGATCGTATGTGCTCACGGAATCTGTCGCCGAGGCGTCTCCCAGTTTCCCCGATGTAGAGCTTGGAACATTTGCGGCACGAAAGGACGTAAATCAAATTACTGGTCGTGCAAGTGAACTTGTCCTCGAATCTGAGTTGACCGCCAGGGGTGTCGAGGGTCTGCGAAGGGTTGGTATGGGCGCAGGTTACGCAGCGGGGACGGTCACAAGGGAAAGTCCCTGATTCTCCATCGGTAGGTCCTGTTGTTTGAAGGCTACTCTTTACCAAAATGTCACGTAAATTATTGTCGCGGCGATACGCGCACAAGATACGGACGGGTTGAAAAATATCCTTGGTGTCAGGATCGGATTTGAGAAGAGCGAAGTTTCTGGTCATGATTTCCCTTACTTGCGTGTTTCGGGGATGGTAAGTCAGGACAAGAGGGACAGCTTGTTCTTCTGTGGAGGGTGCGGTGTTTGAGTTGATCGTTGATTCACGAGGTGTTGATTGAACGCGCGGGAGTGCCTGGTTTACCACAGCAGGTGGGTAGCCGCGACGTGTGAAAAATGAAGTCATTTCTTCACTTCTAGTTCTGAAATCTTCTTCTTCACTGCAGATCCTTCTAAGGCGGAGAAATTGGCTATAAGGAATTGAATTCTTGCAACGAACTGGGTGCGAGGATGAGTAATTGAGATAAGAGTGGGAGTCTGTTTCTTTATAGTGAATGGTAGTGATGAGGCGGTTAGAGGATGGAGTCAAATAGAGATCCAGGAAGGAAAGCTTGTCGTCTGAGATGGCCCAAGTGAATTTCAGGCTTGGATGAAAATTATTTACGAAGGTGGTGAAATCTTCCAACTCCTCTTTGGTGCCCGACGCTGCACCCACTATATCGTCCATGTAGCGCTTGTAGAGGTCAGGTGTTTTTCCTCTGTACTGCTGGAAAATCTGTTCCTCAATGTGACCAACGAATAAACACGCATAGTTGGGACCGAAACGGCTTCCCATCGCAACGCCTCCAGTTTGTTGCATTTCTGCATTTCTGTGATTGTTACTTATTAGCGCGCGCGCGTGTCGTAGATACATTTTTGACTTTCAAAATTAACCGACGCGCGTTACTGCTTAACGGCATTATTTCTCACTGAAGAAGAGACAGCAGTCTCGAAACGTCTGAGGATTTTTTTCCCCCATTTTCTATTTCAAGCGCAGAGACACTAATTTTAATTTACCTCAAGAATATCCCGATTTACATGCGCTACACAGTTTTAATGCAATTTTCCTGAGCTGAGTCATCCGATTTTAAACATCACGTCATTCGGTAACGCAAAAGACAAAATACTGTCACAATTTTCGTCACGCCGGTTAGCACGTTGAGATTCTGACGATGTGTTTGTCTTTATCGATAATCATGTTTTTATAGTGCCCTATTCACAACAGTATATAAATACATTGCTCACAACTCTTGGTAAAAGCATGTTCAGTTGTGGACAAATGTATATCAACATTTAATTTTTTAGTTTAATTCAACAAAATTAAATATTCAAAGCGATAAGACAGAGGAGCTGAGTCATCTAACGGTAACGCAAAGGGGGAAATACTGTCATAATTTTCGTTACGCCAGTTAGCACGTTGAACCAAGTGAAAACATTTGTCGAGGGTTGAGTGGGTCAAAACGACTGGTAAATGCCTATAATGCGCTTTCTTGTAACCTGTACGATAGAGCATAGCAATGATTTATTTCGTATTTGCATTCACAATTTGGCTTAAGGAGCCCTTGACATGGTTAAAGGAAACTGTGCACAAAGCGTGGTTCCCAGGTATGGGGAAAAGTTCAATTCTTTTGGGCTGTTACGGTGCCCATACTGATCAATCGTGAAGATGTGGTTACTTTTATATTGGGAAATTTGTCGCCCATTTTTTGAAATGCGTCTGTTTTGAGAATTTTTGTTCCGGGTTTTGAGGAAGACCGATCAAAAGACAGCGAAAAATGATCTTGAGTGAAGAATGCATGAGGTCATGGGTGTAGTCTGTGGAGCTATGTTTGATGAGGAGAGGGTGAATAATTCAGTTGACCTCCTTTCCAGGGTATTGGTCGCCTTTTCAGTTGGTCAAATTTAAGCGTTAGTTACAGTTACACACTTTTACTGCAACTTGCTGTTACAGATGCTTGAATGTTATTGAAGCTGCAGTCACGCACGGCTCGCTTGCTTTCTTTTCGAGACGAACCAACACTTCGTCGGTTCTGCACGCATTGCGGGCCTGTGTTTTATTAATCGCATTCACTAGAGCGTGGTAGGAGGCGTTACCGCTAGCAACCTAGTTAAATTTATGCAACATCGTTTTCTCAGTGATTACAGTTTATAAGAAAATTTCGCAGTTTTGGCAGCGGGCAGTTAGTTTTGATATGGCGCATTAAGCGCAGTCGTGTAAGCACCTTGTGCAGTTTTTTTGCGTTTCGCAGTAATTCCTTTGGCCCAGCACCGTTAAACAAATATAAGTTTCTCTTTTATAGTGTATTCAATTTTCACTTTGTTGCTTTCCGTTCAATTCATTTTGTAACGTTTTGTTTACCCGTATTTATTTCAGTTTTAACGTATCTGCGTATCGCGCAAATTACATCGTATTACATCGCACCACTTTGCTTCGCTTCATCCATCAGTCTCTTCCTTTTCTGCCGTTATACGATTAGCTGATTAATAGTGCAATAAATTAAGTATGCGTTAAAATGTTTGGTTGCTGGAGTCCTCACGCCGTGGTGGCTCTTATCAGTGATTTTTCCGAAGGATATATTTTCGACGGTGAGAGTTTGTATTGACAATCTGCTGCTGTTTGCACTACAATCTCTAATCTGAAAGTTCGACCGTTGTCCTTATGTTTTAAAACTTTATACTACCAGCGTAATGAAATCATCACGAAATCATCATAAATCAGGGGAGTCCCCGAATGATTGTCTAATACGATTAGTTGGTTTGTTTACTTATCACTGGGTGATTGGGTATTCAAATAAGTTAACCTCGGATGTTATTAAAAAACAGCGTTACTGATTGGTTGAAAAATGATGATTACACAGTTTCTACCATTAAACATACGTATTCGTGAAAGCAGCACAATGATCTGATGATGTCTGTCGCCATGCATCGGCTTTTATTCTTTGACATTTCACGGCAGAGCTTTATCTCTGATGCATGGTGTATGATACTTCAAAGCATTCAACGCAAATTGACTCAGTTATTAATGAAGTGAAAGCCTTTCACGAATGGATTGTCTAACGAAGCGAACGCATCGTTGGAGTTCCCAATTTTTGTGAAGGAAGCGATTCGGCTGGTTCTTTCTCTTGTCGGTGATGTCATGATGGACTGCAGTAGGATTGCAGCTACAAAGAGGCAGGGGCACTTCTGGTAACCAGAAATTGCAACTTCATGATTTGAACAGTGTAAGGACAGACATCTCGTGCGTTATGACTGCTTGGTGGGTGATGTCTGTAACTGACACAGCGCCGCCCCCATATTTTATGGCGATCCCTTTATCACCTGCAAAAGTTTGAAGTCGGACAGCTCACCTGACTGAGTTAACTTTTTCGTAAGAAGTGTAAAACAGTGGGTTTCACTTAAATTCTGGCTCAGGTGCGTTGGAACAAGTAAAACTTTCAGGAGGGCTTATTGTGTAGAAGTTTACCTTTCACTTGAGCAAAGTATGTGGACATTAAATGTTAAATATTCCTCTTTTAACAGATAAATGACTTACTTCTCAAAAATCCCCTAGCATGTTTTCTGCATGCAATTACATTTTGCGTGATTGTAAGTCAAGCTGGCACATCACTGAATTCCATTTTGTGAGTTGTTCAGTGCACCTTGAACCTTTTTGTTACTTTGGTTTGATCACTTCGCATGTAAGCTATCGTAGCTATTGTGCCTATTACATGTAACGTGTGGTTGAAGTTGTACGCGTAGCGGCAGCTCGTATATTAAACACGATTGCTTCAACAAAACTTCAACTGAACATTGTAATCTCTGATGTAACACTGCCTACTCAACTCAGTTTTAACTCGTAATTGAACATTAGTTTAGCCACTGGTTTTATTTATTTGTTTATTTATTTATTTATTTATTTATTTATTTATTTATTAAATTTTGCGCTATAAGGGGTCCTATAACAAATGCAACATTATACTTCACCCCATTACCACGTTGTGGTGCGGAGTGTTTGGGTGGAAGGTCGGAATGCTTATTTCCTGCCGACAAACTGTCCTGGATTAGTTCTATCGAGATTGTAATTATAAATTGAAGTAGAATACTGCTAGAAATGTAGCAAACGAATAAAAAGGATAGTTTGAGCACAATAAAGTGGAAATTAGATTTATAAGAGAACTTATTAGTCCGGCATAGAGATTACAGCTTACTGCAAAACAACAGGGACTGAACCGAACAAGCGCCGTGAGCGTGGACCGATATTTTGGGAGACTTACACAGATAGTTGTGAAACCTGTTTTGCCATTACAGAAAAGCAAAGCAAGGGGGGAAGGCCCCGAAAACCAAAAAGGGGTCGAAAACCTACCTCTGATAAGTTAAAAAGCCCAGCATCTCATGATAGTTCTGTCCTGGAAGGGCTTCAATCCAAAATTCAGGATATCACTCAGACATTAGAAAAGCATCGAACGAGAGACTTTGATGAGAGATTCACTTTAACAGAAACGTTGAACACTGACTTTAACTGTCCTGTTTGTAAGGATATCCTTGATAGGCCACTGGAAACTGCATGTGAACACTACTTCTGTGCCAGTTGTCTATTAGAAGCTTTTGAAAACGAACCCAGCACCGAAGCATGCCCAATGTGCAAATTTCCCTTATCAGCCCTCCAGGTCAAACCAGCCACTAGAATGATCCTGCGATTAATTGGAGAAATAAAGGTGGGATGCAAGAGGTGCAAAACGCAGCTCAATTATGAAGATACAGCTTACCATGTTTGTCCTCCTGCGCCCCACCTGCTCCCACCCCAAGCTGAAACTGCACAACGGCCTCCACCTGCACCTGCCGTTGCTCGCACTATTCCTGGTCCGGCAATCGAACCTGCAGCTACAGACCCAGTTACCTTGCAAGATGCGCTTGAGGAACTAAGGCAAGGAAAAAAGTGGAAAAACTTGAACAATGTTTGTCAAGTCCAAACTGAAAGCCTCTAGCGATGGAAAGTCAGCTATTCTAAAAACACAGGGCAGGGTAAGTAATGTAAAGTTGAAAAAGCTGTTTATCAGTTACAGAACGAAACGAAATTTTGAATTTCTATTCATCCCGATTTATTAAAATCTAGCCCATCCAAATTGTCCATGTGCCACGAGCTGAGAAGTCCAGTGATGAAGTGGGTGAACGCCAGTTAAGGAGCCGTACAAGAGATCTTCAGAATGTTGGCGATGCACTCAGCAAAGGCCAGATGGACATCCAACTGGTGCAGTATTTGAAAACCAAAAAAAAGCAAGCAAGAGCGCGAAGAAATCATTGGGGAGGCCCTGAGTAAAGATTTGATTTTGGAGATACCTGACAAGCAGTCTTTGGCTATGAAAGCTGACCTAGGGATGTCATGGTTTCGCCTTAACAAACTGAGAAGGTATTTGGTACATGTTCTCATTTTGATAAATATAAACCCAATCTATCATACGTTTTGAAACATACCTGCATGAGGGTGTGTCTTTTTTTTTCTTTGAAGGTGGTTCAAACAATGGGGAATAAAAATGGAGAGCGAGAAGTTACAGGGAAAACAAAAAAAGGATCAGATTAGTGATAATCTAGAAGCAGAAATGGTACCTATGGAACACACGGTCAAAAAAGAAGGAAAAATTGTAACTTTTATAAAAGCGACCCCATGTGCCTAGGTGGATAGCTTGGCAGAACAAATTAAAACCTTTGTCGATGAAAATGCAAAATAAGTAAATGTAATGTTAATGTAAACTTAATATAATTATGTATAACTTATGTATGTTTTAATACATGCTAATACATTGTGTACAATCTTATTCTCTTATCAGAGCTGAATTGCTGACTACACATGGTGGCATGATCCCTGAACATCAACTCTATGTCAAACTGGGAGGAGATCATGGCCAAGACTCCATGAAGTTCGCATTTCAGCTTGCCAACCTGGAGAAACCAAATTCTAGCAAGAAAACGGTTGTGTTCTCATTGTTTGAAGCAAAGGACACAAGGAACAACTTGAGGACTTCTCTCGAGAGATATAATGAGCAGCTAGAGGAACTTAAGCAAACTAAGCTGCAGTAAGATATTCCTTTTTATTTCTTGAAAATTTACTAGGAAAATTGAAAGAATATTTTATGTGTCAAAAAGTAGTATTTTTTGGTTATTATAATTGAAGCTAATATTAACTTTGCAGAAATAAGTCAGTGGTGCTGTTCTTATTTGGTGACTATGAATTCCTCTGCAAGATCATGGGAAGAGGTAAGAAATTAAACTCAAATACAATGATATATAATATTATATATAACACCCGGTTGGCCAATGATATCCATAGTGCAGTTCCATGCCCAATATTGTTGTTGCACTTTATTTTACTTTAGGGACCTATCCCTGCTTGTGGTGTTTAATTCTTGGGACTGCAATGCACCTGCCCAAAAATCAAAGAGGAGAAGCACAAAAGAGAACACTTGATGGTATGCGTGAACACCTAAGGGAATTCAAGGACAAAGGAAGGGGAGACCTGAAGAAGGCAAAGTCATTCTTCAATGTTACTTACGAACCACTGCTGGAAATACCTATTGATCGAGTAAGTTGAACAGCAACGACAAATTTAATAGGAGAGAAAAATTAACATCCTGACAACTACTTACTGTTATATTTCACAGATCTGTGTTCCTGGGTTGCACATCAGCCTTGGTTTATGCCTTTTGCCTTGACGCAAAGATAGCCACCAGGAAAGCCGAGACTGATGAAGCAGCTGGAAACACAGACTTGGATCGTTACATTACCCAGCTACGTGAAGCAAGAAAGCACCACCAGTTGGCTAGTTCTTATCTAGAAGAGGCCCAACAGACTGTTGGATATGCAACTTATCTTATAACAGCTGGTGCGCTAATTCATACAGAGGAGGCACCGAACCCAATTGTGGTACAACTCCTGCAGCATGCTCAGGATATGCAAACAAGGCAAAGCACGAGGTACATGATCACATATTTATGACATACTTCATTGTTACAACTAGTAAGGGCCTGTTACATGAGCCTGACTGCCTTGACCTTGCTTTTTGTTTGTTAAGTGTTAACACAGTTATTAAGTAGAATTAGAAAAGGTCACCACGCTCATAAAAACAATTCTCCGAAATATACTCCTTAACCCAATGGCAGTCAAATCAACGAAAGTGCTAAATTTTCACGAGACACCGGGTTGGTATACAAAGCCTTGGAAGACACCTTGCAGTCCATAAATGTCAAGAGGCAAGCATACCACAGCCATAGCTTTGTTGGAAACCACATTGACATATGTCTTAAGGTAAATTTTGTAGATAGAAACAAAACTTGACTTTATATACTAAATTAATAACAAAATGGAATGACGCAAAACCATTTTATCCTCATTAGGAGTCAAGCATTCAAAAAATTACAAGAACTGTTGTGGACGAGACAAGTGAGCAGTGTCCTGACCTTACCGAAGAGGCAAAGTCAATTGAGCGCAAGTTCCACACACTGTTCACTCTTTTTGCCAAATGCCATTTCAGATACAATGCCAGTGCTCCGATGACGGATGAAGAAATCACCACCTTAGGTAATGAAAATTACAATTAAGGTTACCGTGTACCTTCAGAGGTGTCTTCAGTCTTACGCATGTAGCGCTTCTCAGTTTCGCCGCAGATACCCCAAACCCTAGATCAAATTAAAGCTTCTAAAACTGGCTATTTGAATATGCCACTCACTTTTCACGAAAACGAATTTTTAAGTTTTCCGCGAAGTCTGAATATGAAGGTCTAGATCGCCTTTTGAAAGCTCCAGCTCAAAGGGAATTTTAAAGTTTGCAATTTTTTTTGCTTGGTGAAAGTCCGGCACATAAGGGCTAAAAAACCGTGTTGGGGTTTTCCTTTATTCAGTCGCGTTCAAAAGCTTTCAAACATTTTCTAAATCGCAAGAAAAACATACCGAGTAACGGCACAGAAATGGTTCTTAACGAAAAAATATTTAGAATTATCGAATTCCCCGACATGTTCTTGTTGAAGAAGCGTCAGGCTAGCGACTCTCCAAATTTGATTAAAATCGGATGTTACTAAAACGAGGAATGGGGAATGGGGAATGGGGAATGGGGAATGGGGAATGGGGAATGAGAAATAGTGGTCAGCGGTAATATCTAAAAAATTAAGTTGGAGTCTGCGCAGTACGGCAAAGAAACGAGGATTGCACGTGGAGAGCGAAAGATGGAAGGTAAGAATATTTATCTGTCAGTTTTTCCCGAGTTTTTGGGATTATTGAGTTTCTGTTTATTAAAATTAACCAAAAATATTGATTTGCAGGTGATGAGAGTAACGATGATATTTAGGATCACGAGGTTATCGTTATCGACAGGTTGGAATAAAAAGATTCGTATCACTTTGAGTACAGTCGCTTCGAGTGTTACAGTGAAACCCATTAAACCATGAACGCCTAAAATTATTTCTGGAATGTTTATTGTTCTGCGACAAATCAGATTCGAGACGTAACCGCAACAAACCGCAAGAGTAATTAGCTGAAAGGTTTCGATCACGAAATGAGTCGGTGGCTTTTGCGTCCACGATAAATTCTCAGTTTCACCGCCGATTAACAAACACTCTGAAATTGTTATTTTTTTTTCTATTTCAGAGTTTATGCATAAGCAAAGAATAACTATAAACGATATTTTACTGAAAAGAGATAAATAATCGAACAGACACGGCTAGGAGCGCGTCTGGGAGCAGAATCGAGAGCAGAATAATTGTATTCAGTTTTTGATTTTTTAAAAAACGGCCTCTCCAGTGTTGTCAGTTCTAATCAACTTGGTTGAAAAGTGCCTCAAGGGAACGGCCCCAAGTTATTTCTCGGAATGTTTTCAACTAAAAAGACATAATATTCATGATTATGACATTAGGAATAAGAACAAATTAGTTATTGAAAGGGTTAAACTAGAATCGACCAAAAGAGCGTTTTTTTATAAAGGGGCCGATATTTTTAATAATTGTATATGAACCTAGTTTTAGTCTTTTTATCGCTTTTTATATGTCTTTTCTTAGATTTCTTATATAGCTTTTTAACTGTTTTTCATATTTTATTTTATTACTATTCATTTATTTATTTTTAACGCAGGACCCATGTTGAAAACACCTTGTAACACCTTGTAACACCATGTAACACCCTGTAACATCCTGTAACACCCTGTAACACCCTGTAACATCCTGTAACACCCTGTAACACCCTGTAACACCCTGTTACACCCTGTAACATCCTGTAACACCCTATAACACCTTGTAACACCCTGTAACACCCTGTAACACCCTGTAACACCTCGTAACACCTCGTAACACCTCGTAACACCTCGTAACACCAGATATGGTGCTTATTTTCGTTGAACTTCATCTAGATCGCGCGTGCACAAATTCAGCTTATATGCATTATGCCAGCGCATGCGTGCAGTTTCTAATAGACGGACGTTTTATTTGCGTAACAGGTAACACTGTTACAAAATAATCCCTAAAATTTCTGATCCTAAATCGTGCATGATATAACAGTGTATCAAGCTCATTCACGGCAAAACTCTTCCGTCCAAGATGTCACGCAGTTTCACCGCCGATTATTGCAGTAGAGCAAATAATTACTACAGTTTCTGTTAGACCCGAGTTTTCACGGCAAACACAAACACGCCTGCCGTTGCAGATACAAACATGCGTGCAACTTGCGTACCGTTGCAATAATTTCGAAAAATTACACTCGCTTTTGATGGCTATTTAGGTCTCAGTTCGGTAGTTGTGTTACTTTGGACCGACGGAATCGAAAACATCAAATGAGGGCCAAAAACAAGCACGTTTTGAGGCAAAACCAAAGAAGTGATAAATGGGATGTTTATGCAAACACCGAAGGAAACGTATCTTTTTTAAAATATACTAAACGCACGAATCGCTTCTACTAGAACTGGTCATTTGTTCACTTGTGCCGTCTATCCTTCGCTCATACAGAAGCTATCTGAAATAGAAAAGAATAACAACAGGGGCACCCAACGACAAATTTAACGGAAATGCACTATTTCTTTGAAATTACAGAAACTACAAGCTAATTCAGGTCTTCTAAAGTATTTTTCTGCCTTGCTGGGAAAAAGTTATCTGTTCCTTTTTCCCAGCACGATTCCCATACGAAAATTCCCAGCCAGCAGAAGTATCTTAGTTTCGTTCCCAGCCAGCTAGACAAAATACATAGAAATTTGATATTGATGTTTAAAGGAACTTCTAGTAACCACACCCTTAACACCTAACAACTGGGTTTGATATTTATACCTAATCGTACCTTTTTGGTACGCTTCGGCGGCATATCAGGCGAGTTTGGTCGAGCCATGGTTCGTATTTTGGCGAGACGCAGTCGAGCGATTAGGTACGATTAGGTATTTACCGCACCCAAATTCGTCCTGAAACCCGGCGTTTTCTTTTTTTTTCAGTTACCGTGATCAGTCAGGCGTTGTAGAGCGACACGTATTTACACTTTTCTGGTCGTCAATACTCTTCTCCAACTCCTCATCTGCCATTTTATTTAATTCTTTTGTTTGGAGTTTCAGTTTCTGAATCTTGGAAGTCCACGTCAAGAAAGAAATTTGGAAAATCCGGCTCCATTTTGAAACCAAAAAAGTTTCAGCGCTGTCCATAAAGTTCACGCGAGCGCCCGCCAGTGTAGCCGCTTCCAATTTTGGCGCGAAATTGTATTTTTTTTCCTCTCTTAACGTGAAACAAATTACTTTCTCGTTTAACAAATGTAATAGTTTTACGTTTCGTTGTATTTCTGTTGTAATTTTCGCCTCTAAAGTCTGCAAAAAAATGCGAGTTTTACAAACTGTCCATGATATCGTAGGATATCAGGTCAGTGACTCGATATCGTAGAAAATCATGACAGTAAACAAGACTTCTGATTGGCTAATTCACAATTTGGGTACGGTAAATGGACAAATACCAGATTTCAGGTAAACAACATTACCTTACCAACGATAAAAACTTATTATCAAACCTAGTGGCTGGTGAAAAATGAAACTCCCTGACTTCGAGGTAAAAAATAAGAATCTCCCTGACTTGATGCAAAATTCCCCGATTTCACCCTGACCGTGAAAAATTTATTATTTTATTGACTTGTCCCAGACCGTGGCAACCCTGTAATTAAACTGAACAGAATTTTAAAAAGAAATAAGGGAGGGTGCAGATGTATTACGTGGTGGCCGTTACAATAATTAGCGACACAACAAATATTACTCCAGAAAGCTGTCAAAGCCAAGCATTTTATTTGACCAGCCTATACACACAAATAGCTGAGTAACCATCGGCTTTTTATTTTCCCCAACGCCTGCAAAATATAAAAAAAAGGGATGCATAAATAAAAATGAGTTAATTACCGTGAGGTGGTGTTTCATTACCTAAATGTTTTGCACAAGATAGGTTATTGATTGACACGCACGCGAAAAAAAAATGGGTAGAAATTAATTTCTAACCATTTAGAAAATTTTGTTACAGTTACACTCAAAACATGCTGCACAACACCAAACTTCTTTTCAAAACACCACTCCAATCTAGTTTCAATGAAAGCCAATTAACAATGCGATTTCTCTCAATTTAAAAATTTCATAATTGGCTAGGTGGGTGAGACTTATTTCTGCACGAACGTTTATTATCATGAAATTTTCGCATTTCCAGTCCAATAAACGTCCTCTATAGCTTACCACCTACTGAAGTCCATGCTGAATGATCTCCAACAAGAATTTTCGCCTGAAGTAAGGAGTGTCCATGTATGACCATGTCAAAGGTTCGCCACGGAAGAAGCTTCTCGCTGCCATGAGAACAGCCACACCACAACTCGATGATCCGTCTCCAGAAGTTGGTTGAGATGGCATACCAAATTGCTTAAACTGAAATGGCTCCCACGCTTTGACATCAAACAATTCAGATCTCGACAAAGAGTAAAGGGCACTGATCACAGCCCTACTGACATTTATCAACCCTGCAGGGGGCTTCATGTGGAAACCATCGTCATAGAAGACAGACTTAGTTTTCACCTCCATTTTAGCAAGACCCCAGTGAGACGCATGTTGAAGAAAAGTTGGAAAAAGAATTGTTTGCAACTCTTTCACATCTCTACCACAGCAAGACCGTTTGACAGAACTGGCAATCATACTTCTACTGCAGCCCAGAAGTATGGAGTCCACAGCAAGACAGGTGCTTTTACCGGAAAGGGTATTGCCTTCCTCCTCAAAAATGTTCATGAGGAAGTTCATAACATCATCAGTGAGGTATCTCTCTCCGATGAGACAAGTAGCATTGTCAATGGTCAATTGAATCCGGTCTCTAGTTGCTAAGAATGTTCGAGTTAGATTTCTCTGATAAAGCATAGAGTTAACCAAGGTCTGTTTTTCTTTATCACTGATACCATCAACATCTTTCTCCAAATATTCCTTTTCTGACTTAAAGGAACTATGTCACGCTATTTTAGTATCTTTTTAAAAAGCAAAAAGTGTCTTCGGATCAGTTGAATTCCAAAAATAATGGTCTAGCTTTGTTATTTAAGACTATCTCATGGCACTGAAACTGTTTTCTGTCGTCTGTTGCTACTGATGGCAAGGATGGAAATGGATTGAAACTTGAAAAAATTGGGCCAATTTTTTCAAGTTTTGATGCGATGTTCTTAAATATCACCCAAAAAGCTATTATGGTTAGCTGTCGCTGATAAAATTCATTTGATATCCTCTTCATAATATTACAGGAGCACTTTGTGTATCATTAAAGGCACTAGGTAATGATCTTAGCACAGAATTGGCCTAAAATAGCAAAATCCTCGTGACATAGCCCCTTTAAAGTTTTGCTTTATATCTCGAAAGACGTAATAGTTGCGAATAACTGGTAAACTTTGAAGACAAAATTTACCTATTGAAGGGAATTTCAGGGAATAGTCACTACAGGCCTCATTAATTTTTTTCCGCAATGCTTTCTCGCCTTCATTAAACACCGACAAAGGTGGAAGAAAAGCAATATTAGAAGGATCGGAGCAACCAACAGTTCCCCTTTCTAAAGTAAAGTGAGTTGAAACACGAACAACTGGCAACTGTTGGAGTGCAATGTCTGCACGTGAGCAAATAAATTTGCTCCCCCGTTCTTTGAGATCTTCCATAAAAAGCCTTGCAGTTGCACCCCTGTTTTCCACACAAAGTGGGACATCCTCATCAGCAACAACAGTGATATTTTTATTAGAGGTCAGGTCTGAGCAATGATCAGTTGCTTTACCACCCGTTTCTTGAGTTTCTTTCGCACAATAAGATCTAGAATTTGATGCCTTTACACTCTTTCCCCCTTGATCATGCGTTGAACTTCTGAAAGTTTGATGAAAGCGTTTGGTATACTTCTGCTTGGGGGCTCCTGCATTTTCATCAGTCCCAGACGCATCAATGTTTGTACAAGATTTACGCTTCCTACCATAACGGGATACACTAACATAGTTCACTGGCATATTAAATGAAGAAGCTGGGAGCCACAGATCATCGCTTTCAGAATATCCCTTGAACCGGACAAGATACTCAAAGGTTTGAGTTAAAGGATTTAGCCGCCTATCAACAACCTGCTCAACCTCATAGTACCCTCCCTCTGAATCCTCACAACACTCTTCCTGCTCATCTCCAATGAGGGAAGTGCAATCCTCTGAAAAACTGCCTTTGTTTTCAAGGGTTTCAGAATCTGACGACTGAAGCATGTCCTCAAAAGGAATATATCCTTTTCTGGACAGCAAGCTGGCACTTTCTATGGAAAGAGAGAACCTATCTCCATGACAACTTAACTCCGCAACAGTCAAAACTGCAGAAAGAGATCGCCAATGACTCACAGGAAGTTCTGATGGCACAACGTAATATCCATTAACTCTACTGTACAACGTGAACCGAGCCATAAAATCTTTCCCTTTCTTGGAATTTGCTGAGCATACATCATTGCCATCACAAGACCTTAGAGCCACAACTTTGCAAATCTGAAAACAAGGCTTTTCTTTGACCTGAACTTTCACAGCAACATCACAAAACAATTTAATATCATTTTCAGGGTCATCAGGCCCACGATCAGGAAGATGCTTAGCAGCAATGTGCCTCTGGCCACGGTTACGGGAAATCCATTCTCGTGGAAGCAGCAGTTTCAAAGCTTTTCCAATATGGATGTAGCTCATCTTGCCATTATCAAGCTTCGTTATGTGCCATTTACTTACTCTCTCTAACAACATGTCAGGCTGGTCACCTTCTTCATCACTCACAGAAACATCTGAATTTTCTGCCACATCATCACTGGATGGCACTAGATAAGCATCATGAATCAGTTCCTCTTCTGAACACTGATCTTCAACAACACCCTCACGGTTTTCCAAATCGACAAACGAAAGACCTAGTTTGTTGTAATTGTTAGGTAGACAACACTGCTCTGAAATGAATTTAACACCATCAACAAAGTCAAAGGTATACGGCTTTTCCCAAGCATCATGTATTTTTAAGCATTCAACTGCTACCTTTGGAGCATACTTTTCGAAAAGAGCTTGGGCTTCTTTAACACCCTCATGGTGAGCATGTTGCTGTTCTCTTCGAAACGCTTCAAATGAGGAAGGATAAGTGTAATTTTTGGTACCTTTCGCAGAATGCGTTTGGAAGTTATAGTTTTCCTTTCGCCTTTTAGATGAAGGAGCGATCTTCACACCTTTACTGGCAAGTTGCTTTTCAACACTCTGGTTAAACTGAACAGCAGACACTTTGTTTAGCATGTCACCAAATGTTGGCTGGGAATTAAGAGACTGGATTTGGTTTGTTTTGCCTTGAAGTTCGCTAATCATCCTTTCTGTTGCTCGTGTTCCTGCATTAAACAGTGAACTCCAAGAAGGTCCAAGGTGGGGAAAATGCAAAAACAAAGCCAAATTATAAAGTGTGGCGGCTGCAAAAAGAACCTCAGCTGTAGTCTCACAGCCATAGGTCAGAAAATGACCTCTTTTACTTGAATCAGTTTTGGCACCTTTGGCTGCCCTCAAGCGTAGCTTTTTCAGCTCGAGAACTTTCTTCCACAATCTTAACACTGTTATTCCTTTTGAAACTGACTTCTGCACTTGGGTAGGGGTACCAAACTGGATGTCTCTAAAAGGCTCGATTAACGAGACAACAGCCCTTATGTAAAGACTGGTTCCCTGAGAACCAGGGACATGTTCATCAAGAAGATCTGCTATCCTCAGTGTAAACATGCGATCAGCAGCATCAGAGTTCTGGTCAAAAAACTTGCCCAGCTCAAGGTCCAGAGAGCTGAATCCACACACAACCCCCCTTTTCTCACAAATATCTTTCAAATGTTTAAGATGCTGGATGCTGATCCACGAGCAAGGACCCTTCTTCTCTCTCCAAAGAGTCATATCCAAAGTTTCGTACGTAAGGCACTTGGCAAACAACCTTCGTTCATGGTCCCAGTCGAGAAAAGAAATAAAAGGAAGAGAAGAATAGTATGGGGCTACAAAACGCTCTTCTTGGATGCCTAGCCTTAAAAAGAAAACACCTTCTTTAACATGGCGCTCTGTGGGAGTCATTGAAATCACAGATGCATGAAGTGAAAATCCAGCTGAGTCAGTTGAGAATCCAATAAGCGCTAATGGTTTATGCCTAGGCGAACCATTTTGATTGTAAAAACTTAACCACCTCAATTTTTCAAGAAACTTGAGAAGATGTGTAGCTTTGTAGCCACTGTTAGGGGTTGGCCACATGCAGTGAGCAACGTCAGGTTTTTCAGTACTGCAAAGAGCAGTGAAATTATGGAGGGAAACACTTTTGGCAAGGGAATCTGAGTTAATAAGCTGCTCAACAAGCCTCTTGAGAGCAGAGAATTCATCCACATCACCTTTCTCATAGTCAACTTTGGGAACTTTTAGAACCTGGTTATCCCAAGTATCAACATTTGGATTCCAGCACTGCCCAATCAACTCTAAGCTCCCATTTTTATCAAGTCTGGGCTCAATAAAACGCAAAGCTCTTGCTTCGTCACTGCACTCGATAACAGGAAGACCTTCATACTGAGAAATGGCCCTTTCAATTGCATCTATGTTGAAGCCAGGTTCTAAACGTATTGATTTCACCTGTTTTGAAGCTGTCGTACCAGAAGGCAAGCCAAATATGTCAGCAAGCAAAGCATAGTTCTTCAATCCAAGTCTGTTCTTGTGCAAAGCACTTAAATCCTTGATGATATCAACATATTTGGTGTTATTCTTGGATTTCAGCTTCGACACAAGATTTCTCAAGACAGTTACTTGAACAGGGTTGGACTGAGAAACACCTGACCGAAAGAGGTTCACAAGATCTTCAACAAGTTTTGCTTCATCACCCTTAAGACAAGATTCCAGTAAGAGATCTGACCAAGATTTGGGTTTGTTTACCAAGTTCATCAGAGATGAGGATGTTTCACTGATTTCCTTTTTAGCTTTTTCTGACAATTTAAATGCTTTCAATTCTTCACCGTGTTTCGCATAGTCACTTCGAAAACCTTTCATTCCAACGCGTGGCATACCATCAGCATAAGTTGCTTTTGTTCTTTTTCTCATTAAATTCTTTAGGTTTGGTAACTGCCCTTGGCAGTTAAGGCAGGTGTATGGATGTTTGCCACTAGTGAATGCAAATCCCAGGCATGGTGGATCTAAGCTCTTAATGCCACCATCAACATCAAATTTTTGGCCATCAATTGAAATAGTTTTTGGATTGGGGATGTAAACAGATTTCGGAGATTTTTCTGCCTTTTCTTTTAAGGACTGGTATTCTCGTGGGTGACGCATTTTCCAGGTTTTAAATTTTCTACAGCTTGAGTGGCCACTCCTAACACATCTGATAGCATTTTGGAGAACCAACCTTTGAAAAATTCCATTTGCAGTCGTTCTACGTATCTGTTTGTCATTCTCAAAATGTTTTACGACCTCTGGATCCCACAGAAAGTGACACTGAACTCTTTTGTGTGGCCCATTACTGGATCCAGAGGTCTGTTCTAGTTTAAATGAACATTGTCACATTTTGAATTTTGAGACCTCAAAAAACCATCTAACGTCTGCTGCTTGGAAGAATGCCGCTTAGTTTGCACAGATTTTTTCATTTCCCTGCCACTAGACAACACAAAGGCAATGGCCTCTGAATGGCTTTTTGACACAGAGTGCTCATACACTTGGTGAAGACCAGAAAAAGTAGGAGTGTAGCTACTGGACAAGATTTTGTCTAAAGCTGCACCCTTGCATTTTAGAGAAGCATGTGCAACTTTGTTTTTAATTGCCCACTGCTGATAAGGAACACAGATTTCACAAGTGATCGAAGAAACACTTTTAGGGCATGCAAACTGAGGATATAAAGAGCCAGGTCCACCACATTTCAAGTATTCACTTGAACCAGAGGTACCAACAGCTGGGGGGTTAAATGAGGCAGCAAGAAAGGCTCTAATTGTATTCAGCTTGTTATTTTTACAAGGCCCAACTTTGCTGACAAGGTCTTCATCTAAATTACCCTTGTTAAAAATTGACTCAAGGAAAGAATTGCACGATTTTGGTTTACCAGGTAGTTTTCTGGGAAGAATTTTTTTGAAGGGATCTTTCCACTGGTCATTGTCAAAGAACAGCATGCCATTGAAGAGGTGTGTCTCAGCTTCTATTCTTCTGAAGCCACATTTATGATGGGAAGAAGTTTGAACATTACGGTCATATATGACAGACACCTCTTCATCTTGCCCAGTGTCATCCCCATTACTTTCAACAGTGCTACCACCCTCCTGCTTCTTCACAAACCCATCAACTGAACCATCACCATCACTGTTACAACTATCAGTGCAGTCTGATTTGCTTTCAAAAGGAACAGCATCATCATCATCATCATCATCATCATCATCATCATCATCATCATCATCATCATCATCATCATCATCATCATCATCATCATCATCATCTCTCCAGTCCTTCAACACATCAGACAAACCAGTTTCTGGGATACCGCAGTCAGATTGTTTTTCAAAAGCACAAGCATCATCAACATCATCACTTCCCTGATCCCTTAACACTTCAGGCAAACCAGTTTCTAGGGTGCTACAGTCCGCTTTGCTTTTAAAAACAGAAGCATCATCATCACCATCACCATTTTGCTGATCCTGTGGTGCAGTCACTATGGTGCTACAGTCAACATCTACACCTAACTCAGTTTCTGCAGAGTTTGAATTACCATCATCCTCTAACACACCAGCTGAAAAAGCTGATCTGACACTGCCTTTGTCAGTATGGTGGACATTACTACTAAGTTTAATTTTTTTGTTTTTTGGCTCACCCTTGTTAAGTTTTAACTTTCTTTTCTTTTGCTTAAAATTAGTTTCAGAGATGTTTGTGCAACATGTTTCTTTCATTAAATTCATTTCTGGTTTCTCATTTGATTGTTCTTTGGTCTCAGATGGGTGATCTTTTTTGAAACAGAGAAACCAGTAGCCAAATTTCTTCCCTTTCTTTAGGTAAGGAACCACATTTTTAAATGGACCACATCCCATTATTCTCCCAAATTCTGCAAAGCAGACTTCGCGGGGGACTTCTGGGTTTTCAGAATTAAACTTCATGAAGAGGTCCTCTTTCAGGATAACATCATTCACGCTTTCTGACTATCGTACCTTTCTCACTATCCACTTTTCAATCACTGACATCATTAGAAATGTAACAGAGATCCCTCGAGCCTAAAGAAAGAACAAAAATTATAAGTTACCACCCCTCCAAGTTTGCAATTTTCTTTGCTGCCACTCATAGCTTAAATAACAACATAATGCAGTCAAGCTGTAAAACAGAAAGAGAGAAAATTAATACAGATCCATGAAATACTAATAACTGAGACTTTCCAGTTCATTAAACAATGCCTTCCTATTTCATCTTACATGTAAGTCAGCTACGTTGTTTGGCAGCAATGAGAAACACAACCACAGCATTGAGCTTTACCGTAAAATAATTTATGTTATTAACACCCTATATTCAAAACGTTTTGAAGCAAAAAGGTTTGACTATTCAAATATTATGTAACTTTCTCAGCCTGTTAACAGATGCCCAGTTTATTGTGGGCCATTTAAACACTCAAGCAAGGAAGTTTCAAAAATATAATAATAATATTAAAATGCATTATTAAGTCAAGCAAACTCCATTGAATTTTGAGAAAACTTAACACTGCAAAAATTAATCTTGATTGCCATAAAAATTTGCCTGCCAATATCAGGTGTCATTTCCTTTGAATATGTAAATATCAAGTAATAAATGTAGGACATCCCTTGGGTTTACGTGACCTATTAAAACAAATTGACAATGTGTAGTTCCAAAAAGAATCCATCCTTCACCCATGGAAGGTTTTTGTTTTGCACCCCCCCCCCCTCCAAGAAATTCCAGTTTAGCTTCATACTTTGCTTCTAAAATTTTTGCTTTTCAGATCTCCCCTCCCCCTAGGAATTTCTTGATGACCTCCCATGGGGTGGGTATGGATTTTTTCTGGAACTACACAATATTCACTTTTAGTAATAAGTATGACCAACTGGGCAGCCATGCAGCATGCAATTACACTTTCAATTATGACTTGAGCATTTTAAACCACCCAATAACCTCACAACAAGTGTCAACACTCCATTCCCAATCTACCATTTACTGAAAAGAAGACCAGCAGTTCTTTTCCAATACCTGTGACTTGAACAAAGCTAATTGTCAGGGAGGCAAGTAAACAAACAGAAACACATATGAAAACAAAACCAATCACCAGGCTACTGATTATGGTAAAAGGATGGATTAACAATACAAATCATACAATACAGAACATTTTGTTCTCACACAGTTGGTGGTGGTGGTGGTAGTGGTCATAATAGTAGCAGTTTTAAACAGGCATGACTGCTTCCAGTGCAGCTATGCATGCACAAAAAGTGAAGCGATTCAATAACACTCACTGAGCCAGATCTCCCAACAACCTTCCTCAACCAAAGGGAAAAGACAACAAACAACTTCATGGAAGACAAACAGTCAAAAGAGCGAGAAATCAACAAATGCCCACTGTCACATGCAAGAGAAAAGAGGAGAGAGGGTAATGATAAAGAACAACCAATAAATGCCCATCCTCACAAGCCTAACTCAACCTAATGAAAGAGAAAGGGTCACAAGAACGAACAACCAATGAATGTCCGTCGTCACAAGGCTAACTCAACCTAATGGAAGAGAAAGGGTCACAAGAACGAACAACCAGTGAATGCCCGTCGTCACAAGCCTAACTCAACTTCAAGGGAGAGAAAGGGTCACAAGAACGAACAACCAATGAATGCCCGTCGTCACAAGCCTAACTCAACCTAATGGAAGAGAAAGGGTCACACGAACGAACAACCAATGAATGCCCGTCGTCACAAGCCTAACTCAACCTAATGGAAGAGAAAGGGTCACAAGAACGAACAACCAATGAATGCCCGTCGTCACAAGCCTAACTCAACCTAATGGAAGAGAAAGGGTCACAAGAACGAACAACCAATGAATGCCCGTCGTCACAAGCCTAACTCAACCTAATGGAAGAGAAAGGGTCACAAGAACGAACAACCAATGAATGCCCGTCGTCACAAGCCTAACTCAACCTAATGGAAGAGAAAGGGTCACAAGAACGAACAGCCAATGAATGCCCGTCGTCACAAGCCTAACTCAACCTAATGGAAGAGAAAGGGTCACAAGAACGAACAACCAACGAATGCCCGTCGTCACAAGCCTAACTCAACCTAATGGAAGAGAAAGGGTCACAAGAACGAACAACCAATGAATGCCCGTCGTCACAAGCCTAACTCAACCTAATGGAAGAGAAAGGGTCACAAGAACGAACAACCAATGAATGCCCGTCGTCACAAGCCTAACTCAACCTAATGGAAGAGAAAGGGTCACAAGAACGAACAGCCAATGAATGCCCGTCGTCACAAGCCTAACTCAACCTAATGGAAGAGAAAGGGTCACAAGAACGAACAACCAATGAATGCCCGTCGTCACAAGCCTAACTCAACCTAATGGCAGAGAAAGGGTCACAAGAACGAACAACCAATGAATGCCCGTCGTCACAAGCCTAACTCAACCTAATGGAAGAGAAAGGGTCACAAGAACGAACAACCAATGAATGCCCGTCGTCACAAGCCTAACTCAACCTAATGGAAGAGAAAGGGTCACAAGAACGAACACCCAATGAATGCCCGTCGTCACAAGCCTAACTCAACCTAATGGAAGAGAAAGGGTCACAAGAACGAACAGCCAATGAATGCCCGTCGTCACAAGCCTAACTCAACCTAATGGAAGAGAAAGGGTCACAATAACGAACACCCAATGATTGCCCGTCGTCACAAGCCTAACTCAACCTAATGGAAGAGAAAGGGTCACAAGAACGAACAACCAATGAATGTCTGTCGTCACAAGCCTAACTCAACCTCAAGGGAGAGAAAGGGTCACAATAACGAACAACCAATGAATGCCCGTCGTCACAAGCCTAACTCAACTTCAAGGGAGAGAAAGGGTCACAAGAACGAACAACCAATGAATGCCCGTCGTCACAAGCCTAACTCAACCTCAAGGGAGAGAAAGGGTCACAATAACGAACAACCAATGAATTCCCGTCGTCACAAGCCTAACTCAACCTAATGGAAGAGAAAGGGTCACAAGAACGAACAACCAATGAATGCCCGTCGTCACAAGCCTAACTCAACCTAATGGAAGAGAAAGGGTCACAAGAACGAACAACCAATGAATGCCCGTCGTCACAAGCCTAACTCAACCTAATGGAAGACAAAGGGTCACAATAACGAACAACAACTGAACGTCTGTCGTCACAAGAATGACCAGAAATTTGCGGGCAATTAATGTCCCAAGCAGATGCATGTGTGATGCTGGCCATTACATGCTACACAGTACAAGATGCACAGTACAAAATAAATAGCAAAATCGAAAAAGAGACTCCTTCCTTACAGACAATTGAACAAACTTAATGCCATCTTACAAACAAATTATTGTCCTCAATAACCCAATTTCTTGGTGAATTAGTCTACAACAAAGATACAAATCCAATTACCATGCCCTAAAAAAGGGAAGGCAGGAGATTTTCTGTTGTACACAACAATGTACATTTTTTTGACTGCTAAAACAGAACCAACACATTTTTAAAAAAACCATATGTGTCCTTGACACAGCTATGCATGTACGTGTAAGGATGTAAACAGCACAGCTCTCTCACCATGCTTAAACATTATGTTGCTTTAGTTAAGACTTAAGTTAAAAGATGAAAATAATTTTTAAAAAAGTTGTCTTCCACACAATCACATGATCTTAGTTGCAAATGATGACTTCAGTTTGTTTGAATACAGCAGGATGTATGACAGCAGAGTTTGTAATTGCCTGTGTTTGCTTTGGATCATATGGACACATTAAGACCATATTCAAGTGAAGATCATCACTTGAAAGGAAACTTGAAGGAAACTAGCCTTACCTTAAACAAAAACTCCTTAACCTCTAAGCTCCATGAGTGCCTCTAAACTCCGTGAGTTATATTCTATAGCAAAATGAGAATAAAATTTGGTAAAGAAAAATACAGTTTTCCAGAATTTAATTAGTGTACAGACTACTTAGTACGAAAACAACTGTACTAACTATGGACATGAAACTTAACCCTGCGACACCTTACAGTGCCTCTAATATTTGTATCAAAAAATCACGTTATGAGGAAAAAGGAAATTATGGCCCGGCATAAATTTTCTTGATCAGAAAACAACTTCTCATAACTAAATATTAAGAATTAAGTGGAGGTCAGTAAAGAGAATATGCATGTTGTTGTTGGGGCTTCAACAATCCACTAGAAAAGCACATGGAAAGAAATTAAAAACTCACCTTTCGATCAATAATTCCTGTATACAAAAATATATAAGCTTTAATGACTCGCCATTCCCACACTGTTTACAGCTAAAATGAACAGAAACAAAGGATTAGCAGAGGCCATATGAAAACTTCGGTAGCTAAGCTTAAATAGAACCCATGTAGGGAAATATAGTTAACTACCATCAGTACAGCTTCAAAACGAATAATGTTAAGTATATAAGTAAACATACAAAACCTAAAAATGACAACAAAAACTACACAAGGCAATGAAATGTGCCACCGGACAACCAGAATAAACTTAACTGTTGATATAAAGATTCGTGAACATCAAAATAAGACCAGATAACGCCACGAAGGAAAACAGTTCTAGGCAAATGCAAACAACGCATTCAATCAAACGCACGTTTTATCTTTAAGTAGTATTAAATACATTCTCTGCGTTCTCAAAACAAGGAATTCATCAGATGGTAGCGAGCGGCACGCAAGCAAACTGATTTAGCGTAGCTAAATAATAAGCTATAGATTCTGACATTATTCTGTGACTATAAAATGTCAACCGGTTTGGCAAAGGAACTTCTCAGCATTGTTAAAGCTCTAAAAGCTCAGAAAGCTGATCCCTCTTTGGTAAATTGAGTAGCTAGTGGTCCCGTAAATATTTGAAAAATCTTAAACCTTTAAGCTTAAGTTCGTGGGTGATTTTAGAAATCACGATTTTCCTTCGTCCTTTGTACTATAGCAACAGACAAGAGCCCGCCTTTGGATGTCAGTTTTCTAGGTTTTCTCTCGTCATTCTCGACTCCAGAAGAGACTGCTTTTACTGTGAGAATGTCGAACAAGCATTTTAAGCGTTTATAATTTTGCTTAATACGCCTCACCTTGATATTAAAGAACAGAGCAAAGATGGCTGGCTCGGGTGGCCGGTGGTCGCCACAAATTTTCAATCTAGCGAAACAGAAAACGGAAGAATTATTACTTGAAACGCCAGACGTTATGTTATACAGATATTAAAAGAATGGTACATAATAACTGGTCTCACCTCTGCATGAATGATCCATGAATATTTATAAAATAACGAGCGCGAACGACGACCAACAGCTTAAAGGGCATGTAAACCCAAAAATACAAGTTTATCTCATTTAACGTAAAAAGTGATGGAGAAAATGAATTTGTCGTTTATTTTACCCAGATCAAAATATTTAAGAAGAAAAACGAAATTTTCGGTCCAAGATTCACTTCCGGTGAAAACAATAGCGAGTTCTTGTGACGTCAGCGGTGGAATACAAACATTGCGCAACTTAAGAACCTTAGTATATTATTATTATGGCAGAACGCCAAAGCAGCACTAGTTCGGAGAAAATTTCGTCGCATGATAACGACGTAAATGAGTATAATTTGTTCGACAGCGATGTAGCAGAAATATCGGAACCCTCTGACGATGTTGGGCCTCGACCATATCGATTCGAGCCTCGTAGAGTTCGTTCGGCGTAATGTGCATGAAGAAGCGAATGAAAAACAGCCGAGAGTGAGATGAATCGCCTTCAAAACACTGACTGGTAATTGCTTCAATTGCGATTTGTTGGCAAATTTTCGTAGTGTTTTTCGTAGTGAATGCCTATGATAGGCAGTATCTGGTTAGAATAAAAGCAAATCCTATTCATGTGTTTTCTTTCTTGTTGTTTGTTTTGTTTTGTCTCATTTTTTCGTTCTGGCTGTGTCTGTCTGCGAGTGTGGCATATGTCAACCTGTGCCGACGGCACATGAAAGTGTTTGCTGTACAGAAATCAGCCGAGATTGGTAGAAAGTAGAGGATCAGAGGCCGGAGATCCAAATGTCCTGCATAACTCAGCATCCAGGATTTCGATCCAGCTGCCTGGGTGTATGGGTTTTAGAAACGGCTTAGTACGCATTCAGACAACAGTATGGCGCAGACAATCACACAGCACATGAGTATGTTCATTTCTTAGACTGACACGTTACTTTTCAATATGATAGTATGTAAAATGACAGGCCAAACACGACTCCCGCTAGTTGCTTAAGTTATTCTAGCCTTCAAAACAGAGCTTTCTTAGTACATTCGCGACAGCTTTGTCCCTCTGATCAAGGTGATCTAAAGGCGACACAATTGTGCCAGTAAATTGTCTGGTTGAACTATGGATCAAGAGGATACTCAAGCTGTGATATAAACTGTTTGGAGGGTTTTATGTTATGTTATTAGAGCCGTTTTAAGTCTCTGTGCCGTTGTGTGTGCTAGCTCTTTGGCAATTAGTTAGCTTTTTGGGCTCAGATTAATTGCAAGATTCCTTAAAGCCGCTTTAAAGAGTGATGTTTTCTGAAAGGATCCCAAGTTTCTGAGTCTGTGATCAAATGTCTGCTTGTGGTGTGTGACATGTAACTTTCTTTATCACGGATGAGGTATAGAGTGTCTAAAGGATCCAAGTTATTCTGAGACTATTGCAGTCTCCTTTGATCATGTGGAAGCTACGGCTTCTTGCGCTGTCGTTTTAACTCTACCTTCATGGTTGTGGTTCTAGAAATAGAATTACTTGGAGTTACATTGGACCTCCATTGTCTTGTGGCATTACTAGCATGCATCCGACAGATACATCTCCAGCAGTTTAATTGCGCTTAACAATTCTGAAAGAGGTTATTGTTTCATCTTCCTGTCACGAGACTCGAGGATGCTTCACGTGAATAAGCTGTGTTATTTCTCAAGCAAGACTCGAGTTTCGGTTCTTCAGTGAACCTCATCAGTTGCTCCTATGGTAAAGTCTCAGAAGTCTCATGGAAAGATTTAGAATCATTCTGTTGAAACACAATACTTAACCATATTGGAATAAATGAATAAATTTACCCGAAACTACGTAGGCCCGTGTTTATTTAGAAAGGTCGAAGAGAGAGACTTTTCACTTCCGGTCGACAGAAAGTCCACTCGTGACGTCACGGAGGAGATGGCGCAATCAAAATGGCGACGGCTTCGAATATTGAGTGGCTTTTATTACGTGAAAATGCGTTCGTTCCGAAATAATAATTACGGATTTGACATACCAGACATGTATACTAAACAACTATGTGACCAGAAAAATTTGCATTTTGTGGGTTTACATGCCCTTTAACCCCAACCGTCAAACCCGCCAAACAGGATTCTACATACATACATACACATACATACATACTTTATTACAGCTCCCAAAGGGGCTCTTCCGCTATAAATAGACAAATAATAATAAACTAATAACAAAAAATATATTATAGAAAATACTAATCTTCTCTAAAAAATATAAAATACTATTGTAAGAATTAAAAATTTCGAAGTAATAAAAGCTAATAAAATTTCGAAGTAATAAAAGCTAATAACAGGTCGTTGCAGCCTCATTACCAGGCTCCTAAGTTAGACGCGGATTTCAAGTCCCAAAGTCGAAATTATAAAAATCGTGTATTGTAGACAGCAAACTTGAATTCATAATCCCGCCAGCTCCGAATTAATAACTCAGCAACCCAAAAATAGAAGAGAAAAATCTAGAGAAAAACTCGTAACAGTGATTTTTTCCAGCTACAAGTTGCCTAAAAAAATTTTCCAGCATGAAGGCTAGTTTCAAAAAAATTCCCAGCCAGCACGAAATCCTATTAGGAACCGGTTTTTGAAGGGAACAGATCCGTTGAGTGCCCCTGAAAATAGACAAAGGCGGGATCAAATGACCCTATGTTTAGCAATTTTTAGCTCTATATGCACGCATCGCACACGTGATGGCCAAACAAACCAACCAATCGTATTAATGGACAAATTGATTTGAAACCGTCGCAAAAGTAGAAAAGCTAGTGCGTTTTCAAGACTTTTTAGTTTGTGTTTGGCAGATCAGGCGGAAGGCTCCCTACAGTAAGACTAGCAGGCGAACCGGAGTCAGCCATAATTATCGCTCCAAGAAGGAATGTCTCTTACCAAACATGGATTTGATTCTGCTGTTACAGAGCATGTCAACAAATGTCTCATTTGTCGTTTGCTGCTACCTCGAGAGGCTTTATGTGTACACACGACTTGTAAAGATTGCATTACGAGGCTTTCGAGGTACCAATATTTTAGTCAACAGTCGCAAGTTTGAGTCTTAAACAGATGTACTAATTTATTGTTTCTTCACTATTTTCTGTTGATGTATTTTACGAATATTATCATTTAATTTAATCTGCCGACAGGCACACACTGATTATACACATGCACTGCCCCTACTTGCGCGCCATATTTGTGAAGATCACAACGAAAGGTCACCAGCTAAAGCCAAATGGAATTCTCATTTATTTCAAGTCTTTAAATTGCTTCCATCAGGAATAACTCATTTGCAAACATTCGTTGGATCTATTTTGCAAAGATTTTCATCAAAATGAATCCGCGGAATTATTTTCGTTCGACAGTTTATGTCCACAGGCAATAAAAATTGGTCTTTTTAACGAGCTGATCCGATTAAGGATAATTGTACACGAGCTAGTTTTTCTTGACAAGTTATTTTATGACAATTTGTACGTGATCTTGCGTAAAGAGTGAATAAGGTTTTCGTGAAGCCGTGTACCAATCTACTTGACCTACAGCGGAAAATAATAGCGAATGTCCCATTAAAATAGCTGTTTGTTGTGCCAAGAGCCAGCCGAGACACGTGTATTAATACGTTTACGCTCAAGTACGATCGATAAAAATTTGTGGTGAGAAGTTTATTCCGAGTCGAGTTGGTTAGTCTTACCACTTCCTTAAGGAGAGAACTGGAATCAAATATTGTTATTTGTAATCACTTACCCTAATGAAACCCTAACCCTAAAGAACTCCGATTAAATGTTGTTATTTGCAGTCACTTAAATATGTTCGAAGTATTTTAAAGAACATGCATCGGGACCAGTAAAATTAGCTCCAGATTCTAAAGATCGCCAAGATTCACAAAATTATAATGTAGTATTCAAAATTTGGCTATCACACAACTGTCCCAAAATGAAAACCGCATTCTTCACACACATACACGCTCAAAAAAAGGATCAGTAAGAAGAAGAAGGCAATGTCATTCGTGTTCTGTTGGAATGAAGGTAGAACGTCAACAACCTTCGATTGCATGATCATTGATTGCCTGTCAATAAACAAGAAATAAATTATGGATTTCCCAACACGGCGTCAATACGACTTTTCGCAATTTGTTTGTAGGCCATTCTTATTCCATTATAGATTTGTGTGTGCACACCCCCAAGTTTAGTTATATGCCTTCCCCCCAGGTGGGGAATAGGGCCAGCTGTACCACTCGCACACCCCCAAACACACCTCCAAACACACTGTCGTATTCAGAGCGGCTATTCGGCAAAGCTCTCGATTACCAGCTGCTATGCAGCGAAAAAATGAAAAATTAAAAAAAAAATTCATGAATAAATAAAAATAAGCAACAATAGCACAGGAAACTATTACTACTATTATTACTACAGTCTCTATCACTGATTAACAAGAACGTAGCTTCCACATGCGGCATAAGCCAGTCCCTTAAAAATCGTATTTTCACTTCATTGTGCTCACACTATTATTTTTTTGTTTCAATTTATAACCACAATAGAACTATTCCAAAACTGCTGATCGTTAATAAAAAGCAGTCCAAACTTTTTAGGACTAAGTAAACTATTGAAGTAGCGATCATTTGATTTGCGTTTAAAATGTATTGACCAATATCATAGCCTTATACTAGTCTAATGATATTACCTATTTCTCTCAAGTTATAAAAGCTGGCACTGTTAGAATAGAGCTTAGAAATTACAGGAAATTGAAGAAACGTTCTATTTTAAATTTCTCATTAAATTATCTTTAAAAAGAAAACACTATTATTTCAAACTGTGGAATGAAGAAGTATTTGGGCATCCGTAACCCGGCACACCTTTCTTAGTTTTGATATTAAGTTGATTTCAGAAAGAATTCTATCCATTAGACTGTTTGTTCTATATCACCAGAGGCATCAAAATGCTACTGATTGAAAGTGGAGGCAAGCATGGGCAAATTTGATCCCTAAATAGTAACATATTCACAATTACTCATGATCATTCCTCGCTATTTTACTTAGATATTGAGTGAAATCACTAAGTTAATTATATGTATGCCCTGAAAAGCAGCTGACTTTGGTCACAAGGCACACGATTAAAATTTCAGAAATAATACTGTTTCATAACTGATCAAGTTTTCATTCTGTTCTGGCTTATTTAATGGCATTATTTATATAGACATTTCGCAGTCATGCAGTAAAATGGGATAACCAGTTATGTCAATGTAAGACTAATATTAGAGATGCATGTGTTCTGTTATGTATAAAAAGAAATCAGTGACTAAACTGGTGCCATATTACGAATTCGAATTGGTGGTTGAATCGCCTGTGATACATCGCACACTATTCTGTTCAGTCGAAGTTAAGATCAAGCAATCGTGTTTACAGTGTAACATACGAGCTGACGCTTCGAATAAGACTTGAAATACATGTTACATGTAACAGGTAAATAGCTAAAATTGCTGATATGCCAAGTGATCAAAGCAAAGGAACCAAAATATTTAAGGTGCACTGAACACCTCACAAAATGGAGTTCGGTGATGTGCTACCTAGACTTACAATCATCTAAAACGTAACTGCAATACTTCGTAAATGAAGCTTAAATGAAGAAGACTTAGCTTCTTGTATACAGAAAACATGCTAGTGAATTTATGAGAAATAAGTCATTATACATAGAACAAAAAGGAATTTTTAACATTAATTATGCACATACTTGCTCAAGTAAATGGTAAACGTCTTGACACTTTGTAGTTTTGAAAACTTTTCTTATTCCAACGCAGATAAGCCAGAATTTAAGTGAAACTCACTGTATTACTCTTGTTACGAAGAAATGAACAGAGTAAAGGTGCCAGGGTGTGTTACAGTCGAAACGAACGCGATAGCTGTCCAAGCCTTGCAAATCATGAAGCAGTCAGTTCTGGCTACCAAAAGTGTCCCCTTAACGTTTTCACCCGTCCTCTTAGTCGCAATCCTACTACAGTCCATAAATCCCCGACGAAGGTAATAGCTTGTCCCGTCGTAACTTGAAGAGTACGAATTAGCTGGAACTAGGCTAATCGCTTCACCGACAAAAATTGTGAATTTTAACGCTTTTTTTCATAATTCGATAGGCATCCATTGCTTTAACTTCGATTAATAACTGCAGTTTTGAGTGCTAGTCGGTAACATGCACCAAGTATTGCGAAATGTAAAAGAATAAATGCTCATCTATGCCGAATGGCGACAGTTTCTACTGCTTCGTCGTGACTACGCATATTTAATTAAAACTGTCAAACTATCCTTTTTCAACCAATCAAAAACGCCGCGTTTTTAATGACCTTCGAAGGTTATCTTATTTCATATTTGAATATCCAATCACCCTACCACTAAAAACAAACCAACCAATCGTACAGCGTACTAGACAATCAGTATTAGGGACTCCCCTGATATGTGATGTCATTGCATCGTTTTAGCTACAGTAAACAGTGTCGGTAGTCTGGTTCGGGATCACGACAGTCGTGTTAAACTGGGGGGAGGGGGTACTCCCATATCTAAGCTACATGGGTATGTGCCACCGTGCAGGGTATGGTTTTTCAGTAGATCAGTCTGGGATATGGTATAGAAATCAGAGAGTTTGGTTTACAGAGGGGTTTCATTTATCGGGAAATTGATCAGTGGTAAAGAGAATTTAATCAAGAATAGGGAACTCATATTTTTGTAAGCGATCATTTCCCAATTGTATAAATATAATCTTAGACCTGCCACGAGTCGTCTGCGAGTGAGCGAGAGTGACGAGGTCGCGAGAAACGGACTTTGAGACCACCAAACTACCAAAAACGGACTTATATCTAGACAGCGTTCCGGAAATAGCGTTTTGTCACCCTTCAGCGCACGACATGTACGCACGTTACCCTTTCACACAAACTAAACGTTGCGGGAATTTGAACGTTTACAAGAACCCGGGAAGACGGAGGATACTTTACAAACTGGGCCATACGGGAAGGCTTCCACCGAAAAACAGTGCCTTTTGTCGACCACCGTAGGTTTGCGAAAGGGTAGAAGAAATTTTAAAATTTTTGTATTATCAAAGGCAGCAAAAATAGCCAGTGAAACTATAAGGGTGGCAATTAAATCCAAGTTTTAGAAAGGGTAGCTAAAACTGAGCTAAAAATTCTTGCAGAAATTATGATGTAATCAAAACACTTGCCACCAGGAAAATATGGGATGATACAGTTCTTTTATTTTACTGTTTTTCAGCGCTTATGTCCATTGTTGAAAGTATGGAATGAGGGCTACCATTTTGGTTAGAATTGGTATGTGAAACGGTAAAGAGGTTGAACCTCTGAGTGGAACCTCCTCGCATGAACCTTTATTGAGTAACCCTTATAGACAGGAATCGCACCAGGTCGGAAACTTAGTACTGAAAAATAGTTTGTAATAATGACAATTAGCGAATGCTAGCATTAACCGTGAACCACTAGTTTCAGCTTGTACTAATTCGTGGTAATTTTGTTAATTTTCATCGTGGAAGTGAAAATTATTAGCTTTCAGCAATCAATCCTGTTCTTTTGAAATTTTTGCGTTATATAAAGGAGAGGTTTGCAGCTTGAAGACGTTTACGTGAGAACGTGTTTCTCTCCCTACCCCTCTAAACTTAGATGCATCTCATTGAATATTAAACAATGGAGTACAGAGTATTTGGTTCATGTCTCGACACAGAATCACATTCTTTGCAACTGATTGGACAGATCTTTATTGCTGTCTACTGATGCATGTCTTCATAAAAAAATTCGGTTTTGTGTGTGGCCGTCGTAGTCTCAGAAATTTACGGAACGACTGAGCTTCAGTCTCCTGGAAGCCTAGAGGACTAAAAGGCGACCCTTGGCTTAACAGCAAAAGTCATATAATAATTACCGCTCCAATCAAGAAATGTCTCACACCAAAAGTGGTCTCGATTCGGCTACTACAGAACAAACGACTGTCCTATCTGCTGTTTGATATCTCGCCGAGAGGCAGCAGAGACAATGAGAAGTGAACACAGGATCTGTCGCGGCTTCATTACAAGGCTCACCGGGTACGGTTATTTTAGTGAATAGCTCCGAGTTTGGATTTTATCAGGTTCGCTATTTTATTTTTCTTTAACATTTCGTCTTATATTACCAAGCTTATGACCTACTGTTTCATTACAATGAATCATGCCGAGGTTAAGTCTTAAATAATTTTATTTTTTTCTATTCCTTTACTATTTTCTCTTGACTTATGTAGAACTTCGGCATGAAGTCCATGGAAAGTAGGGTCAATTTGTTTTTACAATAGCATAGGAAAATTGCGAGAAATTAAAGAAATTTGCGCGCGAAAATTAAAGTTCTTGAAATATCGCCCACGCAACTGGGAAATTTTTTGCATTGCATAACCAACAGCCAATCAGCGCGCGAGAATCCTCACACTTTCCGTTATCCCTTTTCCCACTCTTTTTTACGTTACTAAGATATTTAGAGAATATTAAAGTACGTATCGTACATATTGATATATTGATACATCGTAGGTTAAATACACTGTTCAGTCGAGGTTAAGGTTGAAGCAATCATGTATACGTTGTAGTTCAATTTTATTTCTATTTTTATATTCTTTTGTTTTATATTCATTATCGTATATTTTAATATCTGATAAAATAAAAAAGAACAAAGAAAAATTAATATTGAACGAAGGATAAAATTGAACTACAACATATATACGAGCTGCTGCTACGAATAAGACATGTTACATGTAATAAGTAAAATAGCAATTTTCTTCCATGTGGCCTGGTTCGAGTAGCCGCATAGTGCATTTCTTTTTCCACAACAGGTGAGCGGCGCTTGACTAATCAGTGGCACCCAAAGAGAAAATTTAAGCGAAATACTTGAAATATCAATTTCTGTTTTCTTAGAAATCTCTTGTTTTCCGAAACGAACCGTAACTAATTCCCACCGGAGCCGTTACTCTCAAACAACCCTAACCTGCGATCAGACCGAATTTTAGCATCGCTCTCACATTCTCTTACGTTGGTCGCTCGCTAAAATAGGGCCTGATACAATCTCTCACAGGACCTTGTAACTGTGCCGGCGGCCAAATTTTAGCCGCGTGAATCTCGCAATCTGATTGGCCCTTTGACAATAAAGCTGTCAACGGAAGTAAATTGGCTACGAGATCGATGCGAACGCCATCTCTGCCGAGGTAAATGTGTCGCTCTAAGATATTCATGTCGTTCTAGGAGAATTGTCATCATTTTTTTCTCTCCTGAGTATGGCGTTCGGTTTTACTCAGTTTTTACGCAAGCTGTCTCTCGCTTGGAGCAGAGAAGTACAGCAACAGTGAAGTACGTATCCCGTTTTATCGCATCGTGTCTCGAAATTTTCATTTGAAGGCTTTCAGCCAGTATTGAAAATATAAACAGAGTAGTGGTTGTTTCCGCGTCTTACGAAACAAAACGAACGGCAGAGGGACTAATATCTTTCGCCAAGAATGATCAAAAGTCAACTGATGATTCGGTAAACTTAGCGGTAAACTGATGTCTAACGAAAGCTGCAATCAGCGAGATGCCGTAATTGTTTTTACCTAAGTACATCTCAGTTTATTCATTCAGTGTTACTAATGTCGTTTCATTGATCTCTGACATTGATATCAAAGTATCTGACTAGTTTTATGATAAATATTCTTCGTTTTAAAATTCGCTGCTGTTTAGAGATAAAATTGGCTGTTAATCTCAAATATTTATCACTTCTGGAACTAAATTAAATTACAAAATACTCGTTTGTCTAGACATAAACGGTTATATTTATATCTTCTAAACAATGAAAACCAAGAACCAAGAACCAAGAACTGCCCAAGGAACGCAGGAACCAAGAACTGTCCAATCAGGGACGTGATAAGAACGTAATCATTATCATAAAAATGTGAGAGCCTAAGAGAAAGAGAAGGGGAAAGAAAGTTCAGATCCCATGCAAGACTAGAAGACTAAAAGTCGAACCTTGGCTTAACAGCAAAAGTCATACCATAATTTTCGCTCCACTGAGAAATGTCTCATACCAAAGGTGGACTCGATTCGGCTACTACAGAACATAAAGAGTGTTTTATTTGCTGTTTGATACCTCGAGAGACAGCAGAGACAATAATGAGTGAACACAGGATCTGCATTACAAGGTTCACCAGGTACAGTAATTTTAGTGAACAGCTTCGAGTTTGATTTTTATCAGATGCCCAATTTTTTTATTCTTTAATATTTTTCTCGATTTATTTTACGAGGCTCACGAGGTACTGCCGATTACAGTGAACCGTTCCGAGGTTGAGACTTAAACAGATTTACTCAGTAGTTTCTATTTCTTTAATATTTTCTCTTACTTTATTTCGCGTACATCTTCAGCATGAAGACCATGAAAAATAAGGTTGATTTGTTTTTACAAGAGCATGGGAGAATAACGAGAAGAAAGAATTTATCTTTGACAAACGCGCGCTGGCGAAAGTGCACTTCGAGGAAAATATTGCGTGGGCAGTTTATTCTTTATCATTCATATTCGTGGAGGTAATTGAGAGAACTGCCTAACTAACGAACCAATCAGCGCGCGAGAATCCTCACATCGGATTAAGGCTTGCTGCACACCAGCAAGTTTTCCTTGACAAGTTTTTTTTTTCTTTGACATGTTCTTGTGTAGACAGTGAACTAGTTTTCCGTGAAAGCTTTTACCAATTCATCTGAAATACAAAAAGTAACAGCGAATGTCTCTTTGGCTTCTGCGTCGAAAGCTAGCGGAGACATGTCACGGCGAACAATCTGTGAAAAGTGTTTGAAGAAGTTTACGCTAAAGTGCGATCGATAAAAATTGTGGTGAGAAGTTCATTTCGAGTTGGATTGGTTAGTCTTACAACTACCTTAAAATCAGATGTTGTTATCTCTAATCGTAAGTCTGTTAGAAGTATTTCAAATGACATTGGAAGCGACATATTTATGCCATGCTTTTGAAGATCGTTAAGGCTCACAAAGTTACGATGTAATATTCAAAATTTGTTTGTCACACAACTGTCGAAATAAAAAAGTAGAACACTGAAATTCACGGTCAAGCTTGTATTCTTTTCATATTTATTTTTTGCCCCATTCCTGTTTCAATTTATAACCACGATAGACCTATTTTAATTCTGTTTATCGGCAGGAAATAAGTATTACTGACCCGGCATTTCATTTACGTTTTAATTGTACTGAAAAATATCATAGACGTATACTACCTAATACTATTACCTATCAGAGTGCTGTTATTGTTAGAATAGAGCTTAAAAATTACAGGACATTGAAATAAACTTTCCATTTAAAATTTCTTGTTTGTTTTAAACAAACAAAAATTAGTATTTTCAAACTGTAGCATGAAGAAGTATTTGGGCATCAGTAACGACATATCATTAAAATAAGATTTCTAAGAATTGATCGTAAATTGACTTGAGAAAAAATTATCTCCATAAGTCTGTTATATTTTATGACAAACTGATCGTGATCAGTGAATACGGCGTAACATGACAAATCTCACCAACATATTACTGCTTGAAATATGCAAACGTGATGTCCAAATGGTAACATGTTTACAATTACAGTTAAAAATGTTGCTCTCCCGTCCTGTTCTCTCTCTTTCCTTAACTTTTTTCTTTTCTTAGACACTGAGAGAATTCACTAAGTTTATTGCATCGACATCCTAAAGCTAAGAGCAGCTGACTTTGGTCTCAAGACACACGATTAAAATGTCAGCAGTTATATTGATTTATAACTGGGTTTCGTTCTGCAGTGGCTTTTTTAACAGCATTTATGCGGACATTTCGCAGTAATGCAGTGAACAGGATAACCAGTTATGTCAACGGAAAACTAATATCAGCGATGTATGTGTTCAGTAACGTATAAAAAAAATCAGCCAGCGAAACTGGTGCCCAATTACGAATTCGAAGTGATTGTTGACTAGGCAATGATACATTGCAGACTGTACTGTTTAGTCGAGGTTTAGTTCAAGCAAACGTTTCGAACATACCAGCTCGGCTCTCGCTACGAATAATACTTCAAATGCGTGTTACATGTTAAGGGTAAAATAGCTAAAAATTGCTTATACGCCAAGTGATCAAAGCAAATTAACAAAAATATTTAAGGTGCACTGAACAACTTACAAAATTGAATTTAGTGATGTACTACCTAGACTTACAATCATGCTAAATGTAACATGCAAGATGGCTTAGCTTCTTGCTTGGATAAAACAAGGTAGGACATTTTTGAGAAGTAATTTATTATGAACAAAACAAAACTGAATTTTTAACATAACATATCTACATAGGTCCACATACTTGCTTAAGTGAATGGTAAACCTCGTGACACTTTTTCCTTTTGAAAGCTTTTCTCGCTCCAGTGCATCTGAGCCAGAATTTAAGTAAAACCCGCTGTATTACACTTGTTACGAAGACGTGAACTCAGCTAATTTCCGATGGCTTAAAACTTTTGCATGTGATAAAGATCATAAAGCGATCGTCACAAAATGGAGGTGCGGCGCTGTGTCAGCCAACCAGCCGAAGGAACGATATATCAGTCCTTGCACTGTTCAAATCATGAAGCAATCATATCTGGCTACCAAAATTGTTCCCTTTCACTCGTTCTTGTACCGGTAGTTGCAATCCTACTGCAGTCCATAAATCACCGACAAAGGCAATAGCTTGTTACTTCATAACTTGAAGAGAACGAATTGGCCGAATCGCTTCACCACCGACAAAAATTTTAAATGTCAGCGATTCTTTTCACTTCGTTTCGCATCTATTTGTAGAAGGTTCCCACTTCAACTAAAACTACATTCAATTTCTGTCGAAAGCTATAAAGTAACATCCACCACGCATCAAAGATGGAGCTCTGCCGTGAAATGTAAAAGAATAAAAGTTCAACTATGCATGACGACAGACATCACCTGATCCCTCTGCTGCTTTGTCGTGAGTACGAATATTTAATGCGGGTCACAGACTAAAACTGTCAACCAATCAAGAAAGCTGCGTTTTTAATAACCCTTGAAGATTTAAAATTTTTGAATACCCAATCACCCGAAACCACTAAAGAAAGTGATAAGCAAACAAACCAACCAATCGTATTAGACAATCAGGATTAGGGGACTCCCCTTGATATGTGATGTTATTGCATCGTTGTAGTTACAATCTCGGACGGAATAACATGTAACAGAATCCCCCTACACCCCCCCCCCCCCCGCCAAAAAAATCAGTGATGAAGTCGTGCGAAGGGAAAAACGTTTTTTTCCATCCTTGATTTGGGGGGGAGGGGAGGGGTGTTCTATGGCCCTGTTTACATGAGTGTCATTTAATTTCATCCCGGGTGAGTTTCATCCCGGGATGACTTTCATCTCGTTGTCTGGTCATTTACCTGTAAGTGTTTACATGATTTGGAGCTAAAATGTGTTCGTCCCGGGATGATTTCATCCCGGTGCTAATTAAAGACCGGGATGAAATCATCCCGGGGCGAACACAAAAAAAAAGGTCCAAGATTGTAGCTGCATACAGTAGACAGCATCGGTAATCTGGAAGGATACGGTCGCTTTAACCAAGGGGGAGATACTCCCATATATAAGCTGTATGGGTATATATGCCCCTGTGAAGGGTATGGTTTTTCAGGAGTTAACCTCTGTAGGGTATAGAAAATCAGAGAGTTTGTTTGGTCCAAGAGGAATTTGAACAACTACCTATACCAACCTTTCACAATCGAATTTTACACACGCAATCGGTGATCTGTCTAATTAGAGACGCGATCGGTACAAAAAGGCGGGAAAATCATACGCATGCGTAGCACAGAAAAATTCATATGTGTGTATGTATGTATGTTTCTGGCGTTGCAAATAGTTTAAATGCAAGAGCACTCAACTTATTTAATTATGAGCCTGATTTTGCTTACCGTAATTAGCAAAACCTTTGTTTGTTACTTAATTTATCGAAAACAATAGAGTTCCAGAAAGTTTAAGTAATATTTTACGAAGATAGCTTCCCGAAAATTTTCTTCTGGCAAGTTATTAGGAGTCGATTTTTTGAGCCTGTCCACTGATTCTCGAGCCTCTTAAATATATTGTGAGCACATCTCATGCGAACTTTGACACTTATGTCCAGGTTGCACGTAGCTGCGAAATTTGCAATTTTTCGTGGACTTGCGAAAAATCGCAAAAATCGCAAGGTCGACGATTTTTCGCGTTCACTTGCGATTTTTCGCAGTTGTTAGTCTTGTTAATGATATAGGGACGATTATCCTGCGCGAAACCGATCAATCTCGCGGAGCGGTTTTCACGGTTTATCAACTGCACTTCGGTGCTTTACCGAGACAGAAAGATTTGATGTGTTTCTGGCTTCGTTTACGCAAATATCTTTGAGCGTATGAGTTTGTGAATTTTATAATTCCGTAGTGAGCGACTTACAGTATCATACGTCGCTTCAGTCGCTTCCAGTTCGCCATAAACAGTGAATGTCTCTGAGCTTTCTTTCAGCAAGCGACATATAAAGCTTTCAAGCTGCTTGTAAATAAGGCAATAATTTCACTTGATAGAAAGCTCGCGAGTAGCTGCTAGTTGATCAGTTCAATATGAATGTAAACAAGTTTACAAATATGATATAATTCAATTGTTTGTGATGCAGATACACAAGTATACCTGAGCATGCCTGCTAAATCATCGTCTGCATGAGCCATCCTCAAATTAAAGTGGAGATGTGGTCCGAGGTCTTTCTTTGGGTCAACAGCATCTCCAGGTCATCCTTTTCGCTGTCTGAACCATCATTATCCGTGCTGGATCAGTTAGCTAGCGTGAGCTGCAATATAACTTCTATATCTTGCCTGTTTAAAAAATGAAAATGTTTCAGTAAACAGAAGTTTTTCTCTTACAAAACGAGGCAGAAAATGAAATGTAAGCGTACAAATTTTGCAAAAAAACATAGTCACCGTTTCTTGGCCACCATATTTTTACAGATTCTGCGAAGCACGGGAAGCTAGTTTTCATGCCATTCGGAGACACTCGGTGAAAAACGTCGCCTACTAAAGAAAGCGTCTACTACTAAAGAAAGCGTCACCTCGGGAGGTGACTTTTTCTTTTTGAGGCGCAAACAGAGGAAAAATATTGTGTTCAGTCCGCAAGTGTGTGTATGCGTGTGTTGTAGCCTTAGTCTCAGTTACCGAACGGTTCAGTTCTCGTGAAAGCTTAGAAGACTAAAAGGCAAACTTTGGCACCATCCAAGAATGTCTCAAAACAAATGGGGACTCGATTCCTCACCTACAGAACACATCAACAAAATAAACGTCTCATTTGCTGTTTAATATCTAGCTATATAGCCGAGAGGCAACAGAGAGAATGACAAGTGAACACAGGATCTGTAGCTGCTGCATTACTAGGCTCGCCGGGTACCGTTAGTTTACTGAACAGCTCCGAGTTTGATTTTTATCAGGCGTCCAGTTTTCTTTTTGTCTGATATTTTATCTCGAGCTCACAACCTTCTGTTATTACAGAGAATCGTTCCGAGGTTGAGTCTTAAACAAGTTTACTACTTGAACCATCATTATCTTAAACAAGTTTACTACTTGAACCATCATTATCCGTGCTGGATCAGTTAGCTAGCGTGAGCTGCAATATAACTTCTATATCTTGCCTGTTTAAAAAATGAAAATGTTTCAGTAAACAGAAGTTTTTCTCTTACAAAACGAGGCAGAAAGCTTTTAGCTTTTATTATTATCGTGTTAAAATAAAGTTTTATCTATCTATCTATCTATTTCTTTAGTATTTTCTCTTGATCTACGTGCATCTTTGGCATGAAGACCATACCTTATAGTTTTCATTAGAAATCTTCAGTTGAAGGTTTTGCATTTCATTGGTACTTTGACATGAAATCAAAAAGTACTAAGATTTGCCATTTATATATACAAAAATGACAATTCCATTTATGTCACCAATGGTAAGGCGGTCAAAACTCTCTCTTTGAAAAAAGAATTTTGACAGAAAATGTTTCACTTGACAAGTGCATCTAGGCGCAACTTGCCCCTCGATACCCCAGTGAAAATGGCATTACGTCAAAGCAATAAACACTCTCCACCCAACTAATAAGACAACTTTGTCACGCCGAAACTTTTGAGACTATTCGAGAACTTTTCGGTGTGGTTTCGACAGCGTCACCTAAAACAAAAGCCCTTTGTTCTGTGGAATTTGATACGAGTGTGGCTTCAAATTTCAGTGAAACCCCGATATCAAGGACCCCTTTACACCCGACGTGGGCGATCGATAAAATCGATAATCGATAACATTCGATAACAATCGATAAAATTTAGTTCATTGTATCGGAAATCGATAAAAAATCGATAAACGGATTTGTTGTAAGAAATCGATAATTTTCGAGTTTTCAATCAGTTTTATCGATTTTATCGAAAATTATCGATTTTATCGGTAACATTTTTTGTGTCGAAATATGTCAAATATGTGAGCTTTAATAATAACGACAACCTCTATAAACAGCTCTAATATCGGGTTAAACAAAAGATTGCCGTTGCTTCCACTCAAAACGTTTTCCTTGGCGGTTGCTTAGATAGGTAAATAGTGGAGATGGCACTTTCGCAGATACTTGGGTCGATACAGCACAGTTATCCTGCCAACTTAATAAACCACATTTACTGAAATACAAAGCTACCGTGAAGAAAGCTACCGCAATCATTTTACCGCGATTAAACGTCTTTTTAACACAAAATCAATGTCAGAAATTAAAGACATGTGGACATCCATCGATAAAATCGATAAAATCGATAACATCGATAACAGTAATTACCGGAAGAATTGTGAGTATCGATTTTGATCGATTGATCGATACAATTGATAACGATCAAGTGATTGATATCGATAGTTATCGATTTATCGAACGGTTTTCCGATATAGATTTTTATCGATTGCCCACGTCGGGCTTTACCCGAAAAAAATAAGATGTTTGTCACGATCTCTTGGTTATTTGAGCTACAAGCTTGAGTTTGTGGGTATGAGGTCAAGTGGCTGATTTCCGTTGAATTAAACACGATCTATGTATTAAAACAGGTACCACAAAACTGAGGAAGTCACGCAAAAAAAAAAACTGACAGGTAACAGAATATACTGGCCGTCAAAAGGAGCAGATTTGAAAATAATATATCTTCAATAAACGTTAAGACAAATTGGAAGGATTACATTTCAATCTTTTGTTGATTTGACTTCGCGTTTGAACAATTCTTTCAAAATGATGATTGCTCAAGATACATTGTTTCTGAGACACCCGGGCTGAGACACCTTGACCTGCTAAATGACATCCGAAATATAAGAGGGTCCTGAAGGGGTAAAATTTGCCTAGTTTAGCACTGGGAAAATGGGATTTGAGGTACTGGGGCTGGGATTTGGCGACTGGGACTGGGAAAAGGGTGGCGTATAATGGGACTAGAATCTACAGATAGAGTCTACCGATCATTTAAAACTCGTGTTAAGCCTCTTAATGCATAAAAATGCAACAGAAAAGTCCTTAAGAAGACCTAGAAATGTTTGCAAATCAACAGATGTCAAAGAAATGTAGTTGCGACCTGATTTTGCTTTTACGGAAATCAGCGATTTGGTTGCACGCAATATTAATAATAATGATATTTAGTACTTCTATAGCGCAAATTACATGTATCAAATGTGCCTTACAAGAATGGAAATAAAAAGAAAATATATACGTGTCATTTACAAGATATTCTAATGACGTGTATGAGGTTTAACAGCGGTCAAACGCATGACGCGTGCGCAGTTCCCGCCATAATTTTGTAAGGAAAATACAGACAAATGTGGAAAGTCTCACTTCAACCGCAAGACTTGACGCCGTTTCTGAAAACTTAAGCTTTGCCGGCGTGAGATTCGGTTTGCCGGCACATGTTATGCATCGTTGTCATACGAACTTCGCGCTCGTAAACGTTTGAACTGAGTCAAACTTCAAGGCCCTTAAGCACCAAAAGTGACGTAGCTTTTTGCGTTTGACCACTTTGAAATAAAAGGTACGTCTATATCGCTGCATGCGACTGAATTGTGGATGCTGGCGTTTTCGCTACCAAAGGTTCATTGTTTTAATCTTAAACGAGAAAACCTTTCATTTTCTACTGACTACGGCAGCCCCGTAGGGTCATCAACCCCTTTTTGATTTTGTTTTTTTGCTTTTCGCTTTTCGCTTTTGCTTTTTTGGTTTTTGCTTCTGGTTTTTGTTTTTTCTTTTTTAACTTTCTGTTTTTTGCTTTTGGTTTTGTTTTTTGGTTTTTGCTTTCTGATTTTTCAGTTGTTTTTTTCTTTGTTTCTATTACTATACGCGAATCAAGCCACGAGACAGACGAAAGGTTCGAAACAAAAAAGAAATTATTGATCTCCGCTTGAAACAAGGGTTCTTTTTACACGCGGTTGTTCTAAGATAGCAACGGTACATTCGTTACAGCTTTGTCCTTTTATTCAAGACGAATAAAGGTGACACAATTTGTGACATTGTGTTTGCTAGCTCTTTGGCAATTAGTTTGGTTTTTGAGTTCAGTTTAATTGCAAGATTTCTAAAAGCCGCTTGATAAAAAAGTAATGTTTTCTGAAAGGATCATTGAGTTTGAGGGTTGAGGCGGGGGGCTGGGCAAATAAGAAAATAATTCCTTCACAGCTTTTGTAGAAGAAATAAAAATCATTCATAGCGGCACAAACTAAATTTATTACAAGGTAGTAAAATTAAATACATACAAAGCTTTTAGTCACGAAAAAATATTTCAGCAGAAAAAAATTGCCCCCCCCCCCCAATCCGTGTACCTTCGCGCCAATCGATTTTTGATTTCAAATTGAAAAAACAAAATCAGAATTTTTGTGTTTTTCGATTTTCAAATGCAAATTGAAACTTAAAAATCATCCATTTTTTTCTGATTTTCGATTTTTCAGCTTTCTTTTCGTTACGGAAAACGTAACATTGAAAGTTAACTATTTTCAGAAAATTTTTATTTTCAATTGTCCTTTTCTCATTTCTCTTGTACCGATTGAAACTAGAAAAATGAAGATGTCTGAACTTTGATTTCAATTTGGAAAGTCAAATTTCGTATTGATTCCACTTTTTTTTTTATCTCAAAACACTACATCAAAACATTAAACACAGCAGAGGTTTGCGGGGGGCGGGGGGGGAACGCGACCAATTCGCCCTCCCCAGGGAGTGCTTTTCTTGTTTTTTCCCTCTTTTTCCCTCTGTTCTCGGGCTAAAGTGTTATTTAGTCAAGAAAAGTCCAACAAAATAATCACGAAAAATATTAAGGGCATATGCCTGCTGGAACACAGTTTTTTGGCGCTAAACTTGCAAAATGTTTTGGCCATCGCGCACCGCTCACTCAGATAGAATGACTAAACAAGCAAACAATATTTTTGCACGCAGGTTCATGGAAATATTGTATACGACAAGTAATTGTAAAGATATGTAACTGTAATGATTAACATTTGTTTTTCAAAAAAATAAACTAATCTACAAATTAACACAGAAATTCTGGTCAAATGCAATCAAAACTGAGCTAATTTATTATAATAGATGTCAACAAGTTAGCCCATGTTGATTTCAAAATCGAGTACAATTCATTTCATCAGAACTAAAGTGACTTGCTACTTGTGACACGTCACACAAAACGTATAAACCATCGGATCAAAATGAAACATGCGTACGCTAACAGACAGAATAAGGGCATTTTCAAATGAAAATTGTAACAAAACAAACCTAACGTACATTCGGGTGTCAATAGTCACGGTAGTTCAAGTCCACGGTTCAGTCTATTCTTTTATCAAATTATCAAAAGTCCATCCAATCCCCGCACAACCAAATTGGTTGCATCATCAATATTGCAATGTGGGCATGTAGTGTTGTCCGCCATCCACTGGGGCACACACGGATCGCATCCCAAAATGCTGTCTCAGCGCTAGGCCATGTTCACCGGCGGGCTCCATATGTCTTTCCAGGATTGTGCGGGTGAGATTTGAGGTCACCTGATCTTAGAATGTCGCTAGTTCCCTTCTTTGCTGGTCCCCAATCTTGTTGTTAATTTCTATACAAAGTTCCGAAACTTGGGCAACTTCCTCGTCCACCGCATCCAGACTCAGCATCAGCCCGAGAAGAGAGGGAAATAAAGCGAAAAGAACAAGAAAAGCACTGCCTAGGGAGGGCGAATTGGGCGAGTCTCCCCCCCCCCCCGAAACCTCTGCTGTTTTTAGTGTTTTGATTTAGTGTTTTGAGATAAACAATGGAATTAATATGAAATTTAACTTTCTAAATTAAAATTAAAAGTTCAGATATCTTCATTTTTCTATTTTCAATCAGTAGAAAAGAACTGTAAAAAGGAAAACTGAAAATTGAAATTTTCTGAAAAAAGTTAATTTTCAATGCTACATTTTCCGCAACGAAAAGAAAACTGAAAAATCGAAAGTCAGAAAAAAATGGTTGATTTTCAATTTTCAATTTGTATTTGAAAATCGAAAAACACAAAAATTCTGATTTTGTATTTTCAATTTAAAATCAAAAATCGATTGGCGCGAAGGTACACGGATTCCCCCCCCCCCCCCCCTTCTCGTGAATGCATTTCTCAAGCAAGACTCGAGGTTTGCCGGTTCTTTCAGTGAACCTCATTAGTTGTTAATATGGTTAAGGCTCGTGCAATGATCATGAATCATTTTGTCGAAACGCGTGTTGTTCGCCACTTGTTTTACCTGGACTATCCGCCAGGCTTGATCAACCAAATTCTCGCGCCATATGCCAGCAAAGTATGATGGTCTGCACCCATCGATTTTAGTTTTGGTGTTTTCGTTTCGGTTTTCGGTTTTTCGGTTTTGTTTGTTTGTTTGTTTGTTTGTTTGTTTTTACCAAAAAGCAAAAAACAGAAAGGAAAAGAAAGCAGATTAGATTAAATCCGTGTACCTTCGTACAAATCGAGTTTTGATTTTGAATTGAAAATACAAAATCAGAATTTTTGTGTTTTTCGATTTTCAAATACAAATTGAAAATTAAAAATCATCCATTTTTTCTGATTTTCGATTTTTCAGCTTTCTTTTCGTTACAGAAAATGTAATATTGAAAATTAACTTTTTTCAGAAAATTTCAATTTCAGTTTTCCTTTTTTCATTTCTCTTGTACCCATTGAAAGTTAAAAAATCAAGATTTTTGATCTTTTGATTTTAATTTAGAAAGTCAAATTTCGTATTGATTCCATTTAACACTTTATCAAAACACTAAAAACAGCAGAGTTTTCAGGGAGGGGGGACTTGCCCAATTCGCGCTCCCTAGGCTGTGCTTTTCTTGTTCTTTTCGCCTTATCTCCCTCTGTTCTTGGGCTGATGCTGAGGCTGGATGCGGTGGATGAGAAAGTTTCCCGAGTTTCGGGACTTTGTGTAGAAATTGACAACAAGATTGGGGACCAGCAAAGAAGGGAACTAGTAGCCTGCGCACAGACGTCTCCTATTTCCTTTGAAGCAAAGGAAATAGGCGACGTCTGCACGCAGGCTAGGGAACTAGCGACATTCAAAGAACAGGTGACTTCAAATCTCACATGCACAATCAGTTTGCAGAGACATATGGAGCCCGCCGGTGCGCGTGGCCGAATGTTGCAACAGCATTTTGGGATGTGTTCCGTGTGTGCGCCAGTGGATGGCGGACAACACCACATGCCCACATTGCAATACTGATCATGCAACCACTTTGACTATGTGGGGATTGGATGAACTTATTGATTTGATAAAAGAATGGACTGAACCGTGGACTTGAACAACCGTGACTACCGGCAACAGATAAACTTGAAGTATTCGTTGAAGTTGAACACACGTTGATAACACCCGAATGTATGTTAGGTTTGTTTTGTTACAATTTTCATTTGAAAATGCCCTTATTCTCTTTGTTAGTGTACGCATGTTTCATTTTGATCCAATGGTTTATATGTTTTGCGTGACAAGTGTCACAAGTGGCAAGTCACTTTAGTTCTGATGAAATGAATTGTACTCGATTTTGAAATCAACATGGGCTCACTTGTTGGCATCTACTATTAGGTTTGTGATTGTATTTGACCAGAATTTCCGTGTTAATTTGTAGATTAGTTGATTTTTTTTGAAAAAGAAATGTTAATCATTTAAAACAATTACATATCTTTAAAATTGCTTGTCGAATACAATATTTCCATGAACAAACCTGCGCGCAAATTATAGTTTGCTTGTTCAGTCATTCTATCCAAGTGAACGGCGCGCGATGATCAAAATATGTGACACATTTAGCACAAAACAAACTTTGCTCCAGTCAAGGATGTGCTCTAAACATTTATCTTGATCATTTTTTAGGACTTTCCTATGAAAAAATAATACTTAAGCCCGAAAACAGAGGTAAATAGAGCGAAAAGAACAAGAAAAGCACTGTCTGGGGAGGGCGAATTGGGCGAGTCCCCCCCTTAAAACTATGGTGTTTTTAGTGTTTTGATTTAGTGTTTTGAAATAAAAGGTGGAAACAATACAAAATTTGACTTTCTAAATTAATATCAAAGGCTTAAATATCTTCATTTTTCTATTTTCAATCGGTAGAAAAGAACTGAAAAAAGGAAAACTGAAACTTGAAATTTTCTGAAAAAAATTAATGTTAAAAACTACATTTTCCGCAACGAAAAGAAAGCTGAAAAATCGAAAGTCAGAAAAAAATGGATGATTTTCAATTTTCAATTGGAATTTGAAATTCGAAAAGCACAAAAATTCCGAGTTTGTATTTTCAATTTGAAATAAAAAATCGATTGGTACGAAGGCACACGGATTAAAATCGAAAGGCTAAAAACTCGCAAAAACAAAAACCAACAACAAAAGGCGAAAAAAAAAACAAAACCAAAAACTCAAAAAGGGTAGGTGACCCTTCTGTAGCAGGGGGGGGGGGGGGGATAAAAAGGGATCTTAGTTATAGCTAATAACCAAGTTAACTTTCCAGTTTCCTTCTTTTTGAAGGGAAAATGGATCAGGGTGTCTTGCTGCGGGAGGTGCTCAACAGGCCAATGGACTGAGCTGCTTTACTGAGGGAGGTGCTGAACAGGCCAACGGATTGAGCTGCTTTACTGAGGGAGGTGCTGAACGCTTCAACGGATTGAGCTGCCCTACTGAGGGAGGTGCTGAACAGGCCAACGGATTGAGCTGCTTTACTGAGGGAGGTGCTGAACACTTCAACGGATTGATCTGCCCTACTGAGGGAGGTGCTGAACAGGCCAATGGACTGAGCTGCTTTACTGAGGGAGGTGCTGAACAGGCCAACGGATTGAGCTGCCCTACTGAGGGAGGTGCCGAACAGACCAACGGATTGAGCTGCCCTACTGAGGGATGTGCCAAACAGACCAACGGATTGAGCTGCCCTACTGAGGGAGGTGCTGAACAGGCCAACGGATTGAGCTGCTTTACTGAGAGAGGTGCTGAATACGTCAACGGATTGAGCTGCCCTACTGAGGGAGGTGCTGAACAGACCAACGGATTAAGCTGCCTTACTGAGGGAGGTGCGGAACAGGCCAAGGAATTGAGCTGCTTTACTGAGGGTAGTGCTGAACACATCAACGGATTGAACTGCCCTACTGAGGGATGTGCTGAACACATCAACGGATTGAGCTGCCCTACTGACAGAGGTGCTGAACACATCAACGGACTGAGCTGCCCCACTGAAGAAGTTGCTGGACACACCAACGGATTGAGTTGCGCTAATGAGGGATGCTCAAGACCGGCCAACAGGTTGTACGTCTCTACTGAGGAAAGTGCTGGACAAGCCAACGGAGTGAATTCCCCTATTGAGGCAGCCGCTGGACAGGCATCGAGGTACCCTACTCAGGAAGAAGGTGGCATGTGCTATCCTATTCAAGAGACAGGCGAAGAGAGTGCAAGGCAGAGGCCAGTCACACAGGTAGTGAGTGTCCCTGTTCAGGAGATCGGGCAGCCAATCAGACAAGAGATAGCTTCATGCTACCAGCAGATGGGTGATGGCAACCTATACGCAGTCAGTTTGACAAATCCCGATCAACAGGTGATAGAGCACAACTGCAGCGTGCAGGAGATAAAGCTGTGGAATCAGCAACTTAACAGGCAAGTAACCCATTCTCTTTTCATTTTTAACCTGCATTTTCTCAAAGACTATTTGCGCTATTAATACCAAGTACACTTGTTTTATGAAATTCTCAACCTAGTGGCCTTGTCAGCGGCAACCACACAGAGAATATCAGCGATTTTTGCATTATGTGGGAAATTGAATGTGTCACCACCACTGCAGCGATTAAATTTTGCTGCTGGTCGTTTTGTGAAAGCATACTTTTAAAATAAAATTGGGCAAATAGATCCAGACCTAAATTGAGAATTAAATAAACCATTATTCCACTCGCACTTGTTGGGTGTGAGATGATTATAAGCAACTTGGCGTTACGGACCTTGTTTGTTATTCAGAGATATTTAACACCTCGAATCCAACGTGCACTCGGAGAGTAATGGTCAGTTAAGTTCTATGTGTGAAAATGTCTTGAGTAGTATACTTGTATTTTCGTGTGGTCGAACTGGTTTTCTTCTGCATTTCAAGAGCCCAAAACATGATTGTCGAGGTTTCCATTTTGAGCCGTCTCATATTTTAGGCGCCTTCCCCATCCAAACTCAATGTTTTGTAAATTACATAGGAGTGAAAAGAGTTTCCCTTCACAGTTACTTAAAAATAAGAAATTAACAAAAAAGCTTAGATTAAGAGATTGAGTAGTATACATTTGTCTCGCAGGTCAAATCCGCAAAAGGCAACCAGGGGTAAAGGGAACGCAACTGGCGGATATTTCATCATGGGAATAACTGAAATTGCTCAACATCGCCAGTTTGCCACACCCATTCAAAGTCCTGCAGTTTACACTGATAGCAACGACTGGAAGCTGGGTGTTAGGATGTACCTCAACGGTGTGGAGGGTGGAAGTGGCAGATACGTGGCAATCTTTGTTCATATGATGAAAGGTGAATATGATGATCTACTGGACTGGCCTTTTGTTGGAAGAATCACTCTTTCCATCCTCGATCAGAGTGGTGCCAGATATCGTACCCATATCAGTCGCATAGTGCAAGCCAAGCCAAACCTGCTGTCATTCCAACAGCCGACTGACGCCATTTCTTCTACTGGATGTGGTTTCGTAAATTTTGCTCCGATCCCGGAGGTCTTTGGCCCGCGTTATGTGAAAAATGATAAATTGTTTCTCAAAATCGAGTTTTCATTCTAAACATTTCTACCGCACTACTACTACGTCCGAAAATCCAAGACATTGTTGCTAAATCCGAGTCAGAAATCAGAGGCACCCAACAAGAAAATTTTAGCAAAACATTTGAAAGTCATTTTCTGTTTTCTTAAATTGTGTCAGGGCTTTTTGAAGGGGTATTCTGTAAGATAATACAGAATGATCCCTTCGGATTTTTTAGCTAAAAATGTAAGGTTCTAAACGAGATAATTGTCAGCACAGGCCTTCCGAGCAGATATTGTGCCGAAACGAAACGTTAATGCCCCGGAGAAATATTTTAGGAATAACCTGATCAGATCTTAGTCAAGGGTTTCCTCCCGTTGATAGGATATCGTAAACATTAACTTTTTTCTATCGTAGATATCACATTGCAATTTTTTAATTTTGAAGACTAAACAGTGCTGAAAACAAAACGCTTTCATTGTTTAATTATTTTTGTTTCAACACTGAATTTATTTGGATCAATTGAGGTTTGATTTTCTGTTAGCGTTTGGATTTATAATGTCCCCTTCTTTGAAGGTGGTTGACAGCCGATCTCACTGCTGAGTGCAAATTCGTGTTTTTCAATCAAGAATAGCCGGTTGTAATTCGCCCGTCACTGATGATTCACCAATTATCACAAAGCGGTGAAGAAAATTAGTAGTTTTTCTGCGTTTTTGTGATGGTTTGTAGATAAGGAAGTTAGTATTTCTTATGTAAAGTCATTTCATGGGCAAGTTTCCATGATTATCTTGTGATAATGGGCGAATCATAATTTCACCAAACCGGGGGAACCAATTTGATAGTAAGAGAAAAGTAGAGTCCATTGAATACCTTGTAGTTGTAATTACACTGGGCACTGGACTACACAAGTGTAGCCCAACAAAGCGGTGAAAGAAATTAGTAGTTCTTCTGGGTTGTTGTGATTGTTTATAAATGAGGAAGTTACTATTCCTTATGTAAACTTATTTTGTGAGCAATTTTCCATGATTATCTTGTGATCATAGGCGAATCATGATTTAACCAAATTGGGGAACTAATTGTTGTTCTAATTACACTGGGCACTGGACTACCCACGCGTAGTCCAATTCGACAAATATAAGGGTGCAGATAGTTTTTTATGGCTTTTTAGTTAACGTTTATTTTAAAATTTCAAACATAAGTTGATGTTGTCGCAGAGCACTTAAACGCCTTTTCTGGTACTGTAAAAAAAAAGAAAGAAAAAAAAACAAAAAAACAAAAACAAAACGAAACAAAAATGTTGTCAGAACGCTTCTCGGCCACTTAGTAGCTCAGAGGTACGCATGTTCATGTCAGTATTTTCATTGCAGCAAGTGAAATAAATGCTATGATTTTATATGAGTGCATACGATTGCTATATCATTATCACCTTACTGGACCACTAATCAACTAGTTCAACATTTTCAATTTGTATTTTCTAGCCAGAATTAGGTAAATTGGATTTTTTGTAGACTTACTGGTATCGTTGGAAGCCGGTCCTACGCGAGAACTCAAGGTGATTCCATCGGAAAAGAACGAATATAAAGCTTTCTAAGACTCGATCCTTTCAAATACGCAATGAAAAATGGGGGTCACCGTGCTCGTTTTTGCGCAACATGGATAGCCGTTAATAGTAACCACAAGCCCTTCACTAGAAACTCATCAGAAATGAGAACTGTAATCTGTTTGAAAAGTTGTTGCTTGCATTGAAACAACCTCGTCCCCAGGGCCTTCTTTTCGTTCAAAATGGAGGATCGGAGAAACCCCTGGCCAAGGCTGCTGAAATACTCCAAGAATAGCGGAGTATTTTGTCACGTGACATATGATGAAATGGCTTTTTCGGAGGTTGTTTCCAGCGTCTGGTGGCCCTGTTTGTTGTCTTGCAGTCTAAAACCGTTGTATAAACGAAACGAAGACATTTCATCGTGTAAAATCCCCACGAATTTTTGGAGCCATTTTGGCAGCCTTGGCCAGAGCTGCTGCTACGAATAAGACTTCAAACACGTGTTTATTATACATGTAATAGGTAAAATAGCTAGAAATGCTTATATGCCAAGCGATCACAGCAAAGTAACAAAGATGTTTAATGGCACTGAGCAATTCACAAAATGGAACTACAATCATGCAAAATGTAACTGCAATGCTTCACAAATTAAAAAGACTTTGCTTCTTGCACAGAAAAAACATGCTAAGGAATTTATGACAAGTACATCCACAAAACCTATACAAAACGGATTTTTAACATAAAATATCCACACACTTGCTCAAACGAATGGGGCCGCGTGACCTTGAATTATGACACTTTTTCCGATTGAAAGCTTTCCTCTTTCGAGCGCATCTGAGCCAGGATTAGAGTGAAAACCACTGTATTAAAAACTTTTCATGTGATAAAGCAATCGCCCTAAAATACAGGTGCCGCCCTGTTTCAGTTACAGACATCACACACCAACCAGCCGAAACGAAGGATGTATTTGTCCTTATTTCATGATTGACACATTTTCTTTTGTTATTCAACAACCTTTATTTAACTTACAACCCCGATGAATATTAACTAACTGAAAGTCCGGGGAGGGCTTGATTATGTAGCAGGGAAGAGCGGGGCTTAGGAATTGAATTTATGAATATGAATGAGGGATTTATCCGTATAAATCCCTCCTTTCAGGGATTTATCTGTATAAATACCTCCGTTCAGGGATTTATACAGATAAATCCCTCATTTGAAGGAGTTACAGAAATAACTCAATTTAACCTTACTCGTCCCGAGAAATTGAAATCCCTCCGGCTTTATTTATTCCAACAATAAAGTCATCTGCAAATGTTTTTCATTACAAAACAATATCGAGAAAAATAACAAAACTAATACATGAACCTTTTTAGTTGTGTCGCTTTCGGTTTATCCTTGAAGCTTCCCTCAGAAACTATTTTGCTTAATTCTTCCGCGCACGAATTTCTTGGAGCAGGCTCATCACTGCCTACTATTGGGTCGAAAATAGAATGCAAACTAAAATTGGGTTGTAGTATGTCTTGCGAAAAACTATTTTGGGTCAGGAAAAGCTCTTCTTCGCTGTCCGTGATGTCCATAATGACAAAGCATAACCAAACGAATGAGTTGTTTGAAAGCCGTTCGTTCCGCCCTGGTGTACCGAAAAAAACTCGTAAACAAGATCAAAAGAAAAGACCAATAATGGAACACATCAACCGAGAAACAAAGAAAATACAATGCATGGTCCCTTGTGGAGTCGGCGGAATATCAAAGTACAAAGAAGTCTATCGCTTTCCGCTGACAAATTCTCAAGACAACTTCTCACAGTCCTGTGAAAAATCCCACATTAGGTCGCTTTTATTGTCTCTGACTAGATCCGATGAAGGTGCGAGTGTACTAATTAGCCGGTATTTGTCTTCTTGAAGAAAAGGTCGTTATTTAAAGATCCCTCATGAATAATATCATTACACTGTGTTCAAATCATAAAGCAGTCATTTCTGGTTACCAAAAGTGTCTCAATTGGCGCGTCCTCATAGTGGTTGCAATCCTACTGTAGTCCATAAATCACCGACAAAGGTAATACATTATATTGTTATACTTCGTAACTTGAAGAGAACGATCTGGCTGAATGGTTTCACCACCGGACAAAAATTGTGAATTTCAGTGATTCTTTTCGCTTCGTTGTGCATCCATTTGTAGAAGGCTTCACTCACTACAGTTAATTTCTGTTGAATTCTTTGACATAACATGCACCAAGCACCAAAGAAAGAGCTCTGCTGTGAAATGTAAAAGAATAAAAGTTCATCTATGCATGGAGACAGACATCACCCGATCCTTCCGTGATGCTTCCACGAGTATGCATATTTAACAGCAGGTCACAGATTAAAACTGTCAAACTATCTTTTTTCAGCCAATCAAGAACGCTGCGTTTTAATGACCTTCGAAAGTTGACTTATTTTAATACCCAATCACCCGAAATCACTACAAAAAGTGATATGGAAGCAAACCAACCAATCGTATTAGACAATCAGTATTCGGGGAATCCCCTTGATATATGAAGTCACTGCATCGTTTTCGCTACAGTTAACAGCGTCTGGTTCATGACTACCGACGGTGGCCTAGCCGACTCGTGAATGAAAATTCGACATAAATCTTTAATCCGAGATTAGGAGCATTTTTCACCAAATAAAGGGTTAGTTCAGAAACTAGAGGCTCTCTTTAATATTTTCTCTCTTGCCGTACAGGAAGTGACTGTTGTAGTCCTTTTCGTATATTTGTACGGTATGAATTCCCAATTTTGCGCTGTATGATGTAAATGTAAACCTTTCCAAGTCCAGTGCACAACTTTGTAATCAAAAGCTATTTGTTTTAATTTTGTCACAACACATAGAACCTTGCTGAGGGTGAAATCATTGATAAACGACACAATAATTATTTGAGATCCCAACATGAAAAATATCACTGATAACACTACGTTATAACGACGATCCTTCCTTAGAAATACCGAAGATCTTTCGAACATGAACGAAACTACACAAAAGCTCACGAAAACAATCACAGGAATATGCTGACGTGGCGCCAAGCAAGTGCTCACAAAATTTCTTGGTTGCTACGACGACCACGAGATAAAAAGCATTTACCTACAGTCTCGGACATTTTAAATGGAACACTTAGACCACCCCTCCCCTCCAAATTAAGGATGGAAAATAGCGCGTTTATTCTCTTCGCGCGACTTCATCATCGATTTTTTTTGGGGGGGGGGGGGGGTAGGAGGCTTCTGTTCCATGTTATTCCGTCCGTGACTGTAGATATTTCGCAGCCATGTGGAAAAAAATTAGGCACGCAATGCGTGTAAGAGCGATGACGTTTACCAACGTGGAATTTGTCGCAATATTCGAGTCCGAGACAAATTGCACCAAGTGTCGCCTAGTTTACCTGTTAATGTACGTAAGGGGTTGTATGAAAGGGCTGAACGAATAATCAGATATAGGGATCTTTCGGATAGCCAACTTAACTGGTTAGAATGAAGACGGGATGCGAGGTGCCATAAATGAAATTTTTCAGTGAACCACCAAATTCACCAACAAGTAATCAAAACCAATGAAAAGCAATTAAGAAACAGTAATGTGATCTAAAAAATGTAAAAGTTACCATCAAAAAGTTGACATTTTACTGACAGGGTGGAATCGAACTTGCGACTAACTCAAAACGTCTACCTTGGTGCACTTTTGTTAGAAAGCAGAACCCACAAAGACTGAAATTTTCGATGACTCGAACAGCTTTTACTTCTCATGTTAGTTAGAGATATCAAAATGCTATTTCTCGTTCCTGCTCGTACTGAAAAGGCACGTACGTGAGGAAAGAAGACTTCCAAAAACAATGTAAATACAAACTCGTAGTAAATTATACACTTGCAAACGTACTGGTAGTGGAGATTAAAATGAACTGATAGTAATGCCTCGCTAAAATAGTTGATTTCAAAGGAAAAACTTATGCATTGCCATTGCCACTTTGAAAAAAAAATAGCTTGTTCATCTGCAGTTTCTTCCACTGTCATGTGCTATACTTGTAATTTCATTGTGGTCCCAAGGAAAAAGGTTTTAATTTATAAATCCAGTGTGACTGGCAAGTGTAGATTTGTTCAGTCATTACTATCTATAAATCGATCAGCAACATATGGCAGAACAAATTGATATCAAGTCAGGAGCTACTTGTAAGATGTACTTGGAACGTAGTTAAGGTGATTGAGGGAGTGGATGTTTGGAAAAAGGATAATACTGAAGACTAGAACGCTTAACGCACGTAAAGGTTGACTGGAACTTCAACCAAGCCAATTTTGTCGTTTCGAAATACATCCAGTCATTAGTTCCATTGTATTAAATGAAACCAACCTCGTAAATGTAGCGGAAAATACAGAAAAATACTCCTTACCAAATTAACTAATTTGCTTCCAAAATGAGATCTTAAACTGCTTGCAAGTTTCGTGTTGCTCCCACCGCCATTCTTTGCGCAAAGCGTAACTGTGGCCTCGAACGATTTTTTCAGAAGAAAGACATTAGTAGTCTCCTAAACGAGATATATTTTTTAAATTGCAAATATACGTCCACAACTAAGCAAAATAATAACTAGGGCAACCATCGCGCTGTTCACCTTCTTCCGCCATCTTGAAAATTGAGGTCTGTTTCGATACATGATCCGCGAATCAAAAGGCGGCTTCTCATTGGTTGAAGAGCCAGTTGGCCCAGCAGAACGTGGTAATGATGGTAATTGTGTTCAACGAAGGAGAACGCATTCCTAATCTTGTGTTGGGCTTCCTGTGTCATACAGCCAGAAAAAATCGAGATTTTCTCTGTAATGGACGCCAATTTAGCCCCCACCAGTAGAATTTTGCAGGGGCCTACGCTCGGCCGGAAACCGGTATGAACTTTGGCCTCGCTTTCATGACGCCCAGGCCCCAAACGGTCAATTTAGCGTATAAACACACGAGTGCAGGCGAACATGGATTCTGGTTGAGATATTTTGTTTATTTTCTTCGCAGTTTTTAGAAACGTTTTTGACAATGTTTGAGTTTGCCGACAAGGCACAGTTTGCAGTTCACTTATAAACACAAGCGGCGCCCCTAGGATGTGTTAGCGGCCGAGAAAAGATCTATTATTCGTATGAATTCGGACTGCTATACCTGTGATTTTGCTTAGTGATTTCTGCTGAGGACCACAAAGGCCTTCGCAAGACTTTTCGGAGCCAGAAACTAACTTTTCTGGGAAATTTTTAAGTTGGTTGACAAGTCACGGTTTGAAGCGCTGGTTAACAGTTGCGAGTTTGAGTCTTGAACAGGTGCACTTATTTCATTTTGCTTAATATATTCTCCTGATTTCTTTTAGGAATATTTTCATTCAATTTAGTCTGTCGATTCAATGCGCTGTCGCCACTTGTGCGTCAGTGGCGCGGGAAATTTCTGAACATCGCGACGAAAAGAGTAATAGTTGTTACGTTGAGTTCTCACTTATTTTAAGTTTCTTCCCAGGTAACTCATTTTGTAAATATTTTCTTCATCTATTTTTCAAAGGTTTTCATTAACCGACCTGCCGATTTCTTTTCATTCGACAGTTTTGTGCACATGTAAGCTTACTATTCGACTTCTCACAGGCCACAAAACATTTGGTCGCGTTAACCGGCGGGAAGTTGGTCGAATTAAAGCTGGTTGCACACAAGCAAGTTGTATTGTCCTTGGGACTGTTTTGACAATTTATACATGTTCATGTGTAAAGAGTGAACAAGTTTTCAATGAAGGCTTTTACTAATTCAACTGAACTACAGAAAGGAATAGCGAATGTCCCATTAGTTGTTCGGCTCCGTCGAGAGCCAGTGGAGACAAGTTAAGGCCACACGATCTGTAAAGAGTGTATTAGTAGAAATTTACGCTCAAGAACGATCGATGTGGTGAAACGTTGGGTGAATTACAGCGTAATTTTGTGAGCTTTCGCGATCGAAAACTTGCCGAATTTATGCAACCGATGTACTTTTTTGTAATTTGATGCACACCTTCAAATACTCCCCCAGAAAAGAAAACACTATTGTTTCAAACTTGGGAGTGAATAAAGCTCGACTTCCGGCTTAGTTCTAATCTTTAGTTGATTTCAGAAAGAATTCTTTCCATTAGTCTGTTACAACTTATGACAAACTGATTGTCTCAGCGTCAATAACTACGTCACATCACAAATCTCACCAAAATGTGACTGCTTGAAATTGAAGGAAAGCGTTTGCAAACTTCATCACCAAATAGGAACATGTTACAAGTAGAAACGTTACTCTCCTACTCTGTTCTTCTTCTTTTCTTTACTTAGACACTAAGAGAAATCTCTAAGTTTAGTATATTGATGTCCTACTAAAGCAGCTTACTTGCGGACACAAGACACACGATTGAGTCGATTGAAATTTCACAAGTTATATTCATTTATTAAATGATTAAAATGTCATGCACTGACTTATTTTATAAGAGCATTTATGAAATCAAAAGTTGAGTAGACAGCATTACATAATAGAGTAGACTGTTCTGTCCAGATTTGATTCAAGCAATCGTATTTACCTGTGTGATACGAGCTGCCGCTACGAATAAGGCATCAAATACATGTTACATGTAACAGGTAAAATCGCTGAATTGCTAATATGCCAAGTAAACAATTCACAAAATGAAATTTAGCGATGTGCGAGCTAAACTTACGAACATGCAAATCTTAGTGAGAAGCAGTTCAAGATCGTGAGCATTTTTTAGGTTTACGACCTAGGAAATTAAGTCCTTTAATCTTGCTGAAAATTTCAGAACACTAGGTTACGATGCCCCGGAGATATCGTGCTCAAAAGTTCATTCAGTTCGAGAAATTCTGTTATTGGAGAAAAACAGTCTTAAAGATAAGGGAACGGATTCTAGACAGCTTATCCGCCGCTCATTATCCTAAAACTATTGTCAAATTCAAGTTGCCACACTAAAATCCAAGTTGAACGGTAATTTGATGCAAAAACCATCGTTTCTGTAAGATTTGGGTCATGTTTTGTCGGTTAAAACTCGGACCTCAGGACTCTCTCCTCAGTCAGGTGTTTCTCCACAGTAAAACCAGATGTCATTTTACAGAGAGGTGGGGGGGGGGGGCAATGTTCTTATTGAGGCTTGTTTGTGCGCGTTTAATAAATGTAAACAATTGTTGCTATGGCCGTTGCTATGGAAAAAGTGGCATGCTGCTGATTAGATTTCTTAAATCTCGCTGCTTTAATGCTGGACATCGAGTGAGATTATTTCAAGACAGCATTCCCAAGTGTTTAAAGTTTACAATTTTGCCATTTAAAAAAGTGACTTTTGCAACCTAACATCACCTTTTTTGAGTATAAGACCACCTTAACTGTCTGACATAAAACTTTTGCATGCCGTGATAAAGTGATCGCCATAAAATATAGGTGCAGCGCTGTTACAGACATTACACACCAACCACTGACTCTAAACGAACGATATGTCTGTCCTTACTCCGTTCAAATTATGAAGCAGTAATTTCTGGTTTGCCATAAAAGTTCACCCAATACGCCAAGGCGCATGGCGACAGACATCGTTCGATCCCTTCTACTGTTTTCATGTGTATGTATATTTTAAGCGGGTCACAGATGAAAACTGTCAACTATCTCTTTTTAATGCGGCCAATGAAGAACGCTTAGTTTTTAATGACACTTGAAGGTTAAGTTATTGAATACCCAATCACCCGAAAACACTACACAAAGAGATAAGCTAACAAACCAACCAATCGTATTAGACGATCAGTATTCGGAAGGAGTGGGGGAGTCCGCTTGATTTGTGACGAGAAAGGAAACAATAATTGGAACTTCAATTTCAAAGTAAAAGCTGCAAACAAATCTTGATATGTGGAGATCGAGAGATCTGACATTGTTTAGCAAACTGATGATTTTTAGATCTCTTGGCTTGTCACAGTAAAAAAATCCATAACAAATCAATCTTACTTCTGGAATTCAACTTAAAAAAACATTTAAAAAAAACTTTAAAAAAACATTGGTCATTAATGAGATACAAAGAATTGCTCCCTCAAACAAATTCTGTTCATGTGTAATTTACTCTCGAATGTAATTGAGTCTCTCCATTTGTATTCGGCTGGGCGCTATTATGGAACAGCCTACCCGTCGATTTACGGAAATTCTCTAGGAGTCTCTAGGACGCTTTAGAAAGTATAACATAACTAACAAATCCGCACAATCAAATTCACCCTACGTAAGCGTGCTCCGTAATCTTGTTGACTGCACGCTGATGGCGTGAGCAAACTTTTTTTTTTTCTGTCTGTGGCGGCCAAAAGTGTCTACTTCGCGAGCAACTCGGCGACTACACTCTTTGTTTTATAAGAACCTTTTTTATAAGAACGTCGAGGCTGAGATTTGCCAAAATTATAAGAACATGCTAAGAACATACCCAGGCTGAGATTTTGTTAAGAACTTCTTTACCTTGTCTTCACATTTGGAGAATAAGCTATGTGAGAATAATATAAAGTTTTATAGTTTGGTCAGAGTAATTTACAGCCTATTTGAGCACAAAATGGAATTTTTGTGACGTCGAAAGTCATGCGTCTTCCATTTTTGATAAAGCAAACACCTGAAACACTTACAACTTTTAGGAAATTGGTAGAACTTGTCTTAATTGTTCTTTCTTTCATTCAGAACTATAGTTTACTGAAATACTATGCAATTAATCTTAAGAACGTTGTTAAGAACTTTTCAGGCTCAAATCGCCAAAAAATAAGAACATTCGGTTCCGGTCCAGCCTCAGCTTAAAAAACGGACGTTCTTACAAAAAAAAAAAGAGTGTATTCCGAGCAGAGTTAAACTACGGAGACTTACAACAGCGAAATTGTTGCAGAGTGTTTGATTTCTTAGGACAAACAAGAAACTTTGTTGAAAAGGAAACTCAAACTTATTTAGCTGTCGCACTGTCAACGTATGTTCAAAAAAGGTAGGTTTTATACGAAAAGCTTTTGACACCAAATATCAAGACTGACACAAAATAAAACAGTAAAATTAAAGAGAACCGTTTAATAATAAGTGCCACAGTGACTCACTACCAAATTCAAGCTAAATAAGCACTAAACAAAGTAATGAATACAACAGGTTTTCAGGAAACATCAAACCTGTACCACATTTTAGCGCGGTAGTGTTGCACCTCTCAAAAGCTTGTCTTTTCATTGGACCGCTATATGTAGCAGCGCTAGTGTTTTTACGCCTCGTTCTTTGTTTCTTTTGTTTGTTCTATTGTTTAGCGGACCAATCGTGGAAGACCTGGAGACTTTTTTAAAATTTCTCAGATTCTCGGACGGTCACTTCGGAGCAGTTTCATTGATTCATTCAGCTTTGCAAAGAAATGCTGCAACACTTCGCAAGGTTTTGGCGCCTTTTTCTTTCAGTCATGTGATCGATCATTGTAATTTTCCTTTTTTTCGTCTTTCACTTTTTTTTTCTCGTTTCTAACTAGTGATTGAATTTTGAATCAACTGCGCATTCGTATCGATTACACTGATTTCAACGGAAGCGAAATCGAACTGTCTGCAGCATCCTGTAGAAAAAAAAATACTATTTCAGGCTTTATGCCGGTTTTTGCCGGGATTTCCACTGGCTATGTTAGAGAACAATTGGTTTTAGCTGTGCGTACATCGAGTTATGGATGCACTTGGGAAGTTTGGAGAGCACTCAAGAAGCTAGAGTTTCTTGGCTAACTCTTATGCTTCTCTCGTGCTCTCCAAACTTCCCAAGTGCATCCATAACTCGATGTACGCACGCTAAAGCATGAACCAATTGTTAATTGACCCATAACTAAATATGCATTGTAATAGCACAATGCGGACATTAATTTTACTCAAGTGTATATAGGTCTACACTTAAACAGATTAATAAAAATCAGTAAGGAAAACATACATTCGTCAGTTCGTGACACCTTCCGAACATGTGGGCAAACATTGTTCAGTGTGGTACTAAAAAAAGGAAGATCTCGACAAACGCTTATATCCTAAAAAAGACTGCGTGGGAGGCTAAAGGGCAGGTTAAGACAGAAAAACAGCCACCGGCACCCTGCATGGGACGCTAGCAACGAAGATCCGTCCAATCAGAAGTCATTGAGTTTAGTTTTAAGGTCAAGAGACTAAAGTATATGTAGTCATTTTTAAAAAATTGGTGATCCCAGTACACGAAACATAAAGCGAACGGCGGTTCAGTTCGTATGGAAGCCTAGAAGACTAAGAGGCTAAAAAGCGAACCTTGGCTTAACAGCAAAAGTCATAGAAATGTCTCTTACAAAACCTGGACTCGATTCGGCTACTCCAGAACATAATGACGATTGTCTCATTTGCTGTTTCATACCTCGAGAGGCAGCAGAGACAATGATAAGTGAACACAGGATCTGTAGCGGTTGCAATACGAGGCCCACCAGATACGGTTATTTTAGCGAACAGCTGTGAGTTTGACTTTCATCAAGTGCCAAATTTTCTTTATCTCTCAATTTGTTTTAAGAGGCTCACGACCTACTGTTTGATTACAATATGAATCACTCCGAGGTTGAGTCTTGAAAAAGTTTACTATTTTCTTTAATATTTTTCCTTGATTCAAGTATAACTTCGGCATGAGGACCATGGAAAATAGAGTCGATTTGTCCTTTCAATAGCATCCAAATATGACGAGAAGAAAGACTATCTTTGAGAAACGTGCGCGCGCGCGAAAGTTCTTTACTGGACTTCGTGGGAAATATCGCCCACGCAATATTGACAGTTCTTTGCATTGGATAACTACCAGTCAATCAGCGTGCGAGAAGAATGTTCTTGCAGAGAATGAACTAGTTTTCCGTGAAACCTTATACCAATTCATCTGAAATGCAAAAACTGCCGCGTCGAAAGCTAGCGGAAAAATATCATGGCGAACAATTGGTGAAGAGTCCATGAGGAAGTTTATGCTAAAGTGCAATCGATAAAAATTGTGATAAAAAGTTCATTCCGAGTCCAGTTGGTTTGTCTTACAACCACCTTAAAGAAAGAACTTGAATCAAATGTGTTGTTATTTGTAAACGTTAATATGTTAGAAGTATTTTTAAGGACATCGGACGCGGTAAAATTATGCCAAGATTCTGAAGATCGTCAGGGCTCACAAAATTATAATGTTGTTTGTCACACAACTGTCCAAATAAATAAATAGAACACTGAAATTTAACGTCAACCTTTTTTTTTTTTGCTATATTTCTGTTTCAATTTATAACCACGATAGACTTATTCCAAGATTGTTTATCCGCGGTAGGAAATAGCTATTAATGACCTTTTCATTAACGTTTTAATTGTACTGAAAATATCATAGACATATACTAGCCCAACACTAATACCTATTTCTATCAGGTTATAAGTGCTGCTACTGTTGGAATAAAGGTTAAAAATTACGGGACATTGAAATAAACTTTCTATTTAGAATTTCTTTTTCGTTTTTAAACAAAAAAAAAAACTTTCAAACTGTGGTATGAAGAAGTATTTGGGCATCAATAACGACATATCATTAAAATAAGAATTTTAAGAATTGATCTAAAATTGATTTCAGAAAAAATTACACTGATTGTGTTAGTAACTACGTAACATGACAAATCTCACCAAAAAACTACTGCTTGAAATTGCAAGCTTGATCTCCAAATGGTAACATGTTTACAATTACAGTTAGAAATGTTGCTCTCCTGTCCTGTTCTCTCTTTCCTTGACTTTTTTAAAATCTTTTTCTGAGATATCGAAAGAATTTTCACTAAGTTTATTACAATGATACCCTAAAGAGCAGTTGACGTAAAAATTCAGGAATTATATATTGATTTGTGACCGAGTTTTTATTCTATACTGGCTTTTTTAACAGCACTGATTTATGTGGACATTTCGCAGTTATGCAGTGAAACGAGATAACCAGTTCTGTCAACGGAAGACTAATATTAGAGATGCATGTGTTCTGTAATGTATAAAAAAAATAATCAGTGAAACTAGTGCCCAGTTACAAATTCGAAGTGGTTGTGGAATAAGCAATGATACATCGCAGACTGTGTTTAGTCGAGGTTTTAGTTCAAGTAGTCGTTTCCAACATACGAGCTCTCGCTACGAAAAATACTTCAAATGCGTGTTACATGTAAAGGATAAAATAGCTAGAATTGCTTACTGATGCCAAACGATGAAAGCAAAGTAACAAAAATATTTAAGGTGCACTGAACTACTCACAAAACTAAATTTAGTGATGTGCTACCTAAACTTACAATCATGCAAAATGTAAGATGCAAGTTGGCTTAGCTTCTTGCATAGATAAAACATGCTAGGGCATTTTTGAGAAGTAATTCATTATAGACAAAACAAAATGGAATTTTTAATATTTGATATCCACATATTTGCTGAAGCGAATGGTAAACTTAGTGACACTTTTTCCTTTTGAAAGCTTTTCTCGTTCCAGCGCACTGATCTGAGCCAGAATTTAAGTGAAACTCCACTGTATTGCACCTGTTACGAAGAAGTGAAGTCAGCTAATTGTCGCTGGCTTAAAACTTTTGCATGTGATCAAGTGATCGTCACAAAATAGAGGTGCGGTGCTGTGTCAGTTACAGACCAACCAGCCGAAAGGAACGATATATCAGTCCTTACACCGTTCGAACCATGAAGCAATCATTTCTGGCTACTAAAAGTGTCCTCTTTCACTCGTTCTCGTACAGGTGGTTGCAATCCTACTGCAGCCCATAAATCACCGACAAAGGCAATGGCTTGTTACTTCGTAACTTGAGAACGAACTGGCTGAATCGCTTCACCACCAACACAAATTGTGAATCTCAGCGATTCTTTTCGCTTCGTTGTGCATCCATTCACTTCAACGAATAACTACAGTCAATTTGTGTTGAATGCTTTGAAGTATCATGCACCACGCATCAAAGATAAAGCTCTGCTATGAAATGTAAAAGAATAAGAAGTTCATCTATCCATGGCGACAGACATCACCCGATCCCTCCACTGCTTTGTCGTGAGTACGCATATTGAATGCGGGTCACAGATCAAAACTGTCAAACTATCTTTTTTCAACCAATCAAGAGTGCTGCGTTTTTAATGACCTTCGAATTAAAGTTAACTTTATATTTGAATACCCAATCACCCAAAACCACTACAAAAAGTGAAAGGTAAACAAACCAACCAATCGTATTAGAGAATCAGTATTCGGGGGACTCCCCTTAATATGTGATGTCATTGTATCGTTTTAGCTACAGTAGACAGTGTCGGTAGCCTGGTAGGATACAGTCGTGTTAAACTAAGGGGGAGGTGCTCCCATATTTAAGCTGTATGGGGTACGTGCCGCTGGGATAAGTATGGTCTTTCAGTAGTTTGGTCTCCTATATTGGTCTAGAGAAGGGTTTCATTCATCGGGAAGTGGAACAATGGAAAAAGAAATCAGTCAAGAATAGGACGCATATTTTGAACGCAATGAATCCCCAGTTGTTTTCTGCTTGAACTAATTCTAGCTCGGTAAGATTGTTAATTTTCACCGCCGAATTTGATCGAAGTGAAAATTATAGCTTTCCGCGACAAGTCCTGTGGTTTTTATGTGTAAGGAGGCGTTTACAACTTGAAGATGTTTAGGTATGCGAGTGCATATAAGTTTAACAACGTCACAGTTCCCAACATTATGTTGTCATGACGACATTAATTTTATTTCCACGTGGGTTGACCGGTACGTGAATAAAGAAATTTGTGCCGGAAAACGCCAACCAATCACAGTTGAATTTGGAGACAGGAACTACGATGACTAAGATCTGTCCAATCAGAGCATTCGGATCACGAAAAATCCCATGCATATTCATTGTCACCGCACGAAAAAAGAGCCGTCAGCTGCCGTCAGTTTGTGTCGCATGTTAGTAACCTTCACAATTTTACGAAAGTGACGAAAGTGACTTCGCATCAAAGCCAAGAAGACTTAAAGGCGAGCCTTGGATAAACAGCAAAGCTCATATCATAATCATCGCTCCAACCAAAAAATGTCACATACCAAATGTGGCCTCCATTTGGCTACCACAGAACATAACGAGTGCCTTATTTGCTGTCTGATATCTCGCGGAGAGGCAGCACAGACAATAATACGTGAACACAGGATCTGTAGCGGCTGCAGTACGAGGCTCACCAGGTACAATTATTTTAGCGAACAGCTCCGAGTTTGACTTTTATCAGGTGCCCAAGTTTTTTATTCTTTAATATTTTCTCTCGATTTATTTTACGAGGCTCACGAGGTACTGTTATTACAGTGAACCGTTCCGAGGTCCGGAGGCTTAAACAGATTTACTCAGCAGTTTCTATTTCTTTAATATTTTCTCTTTCAGTTTATTCGATACCATTCAGAATCGTGGACGGTAAGTGAAAGAACTGCCTAATCAACGAAACAATCAGCGCGCGAGAATCCTCACATCGGATCAAGGCTTGTTGCTTACCAGCAAGTTTTCCTTTTTTTTTGACAATTTGTACATGTTCTTGCGTAGAGAGTGAACTAGTTTTCCGTGAAAGCTTTTCCAATTCATCTGAAATACAAACAGCGAATGTCTCCTTGGCTTCTGCGTCGAAAACTAGCGGAGACATGTCATGGCGAACAATCTGTGAAGTTAACGCTAAAGTGCGATCGATGAAAACTGTGGTGAAAATTTCATCCGAGGTGGATTGGTTACTCTTACAACTACCTTCAAATCAGATGTTGTTATCTCTAATCGTAAATCTGTTAGAAGTACCTTAAATGACATCGGAAGCGATATATTTATGCCAAGTTTTTGAAGATCGTCAAGGCTTACAAAGTTACGATGCAATACTAGATTCAAAGGTGACGTCGCAGCTCTTACAAGGTCTCCTCGATTTGCTGAGAAAACAATACACCAAACAACAAAACAATGGACCCTAGCCCTGAAAACAATAGAGCTACGTGATGCCAAGGTCCAATGAAATTAGAGGTTGTTAAGAGCTGCGGGGTGTCTGTATTCAAAATTTGTTTGTCACACAACTGTCGAAATAAAAAAGTAGAACACTGAAATTCAAGGTCAAGCTTGTATTCTTTTCATATTTATTTTTTGCCCTTTTCCTGTTTCAATTTATAACCAGGATAGACCTATTTTATAGCTGTTTATCGGTAGGAAATATCTATTACTGACCATTTCATTTACGTTTTTATACAGTGTTGTAATTGTACTGAAAAATATCATAGACATCTACTACCTATACTATTACCTATAAATGCTGTCATTGTTAGAATAGAGCTTAGATATTACAGGACATTGAAATAAACTTTCTATTAAATTTCTTGTTTGTTTTTAAACAAATAAAATCATTTTCAAACTGTGGTATGAAGAAGTATTTGGGCATCTGTAACGACATATCATTAAAATAAGATTTCTAAGAATTGATCTTAAATTGATTTGAGAAAAAATTATCTCCATAAGTCTGATATATTTTATGACAAACTGATTGTGTCAGTGACTACGTAACATGACAAATCTCACCAGAATATTTCTGCGTGAAACTGCAAGCAATTGTATGCAAACTTGATCTCCCAAATAGTAACATGTTTACAATTTCAGTTAGAAATGTTGTACTGTTCTCTCTCTTTCCTTGACTTTGAGAGAAATCACTAAGTTTACCACATTGATATCCTAAAGAGCAGCTGACTTTGATCAGAAGACACACGATTAAACTTTCAGCAATTATATTGATTTATAACTGAGTTTTCATTCTGCACTGGCTTTTTTTTATAGCATTTATGTGGACACTTCGCAGTCATGCAGCAAAACGAGATAACCAGTTGTATCAACGGAAGACTAATATCAGATGAATGTCTTCTGTAATGCATAAAAAAAAAAATCAGTGAAACTCGTGCCCAATTAATTACGAATTCGAATTGGTTGTTGAATAGGCAATAACTAGACTGTACTGTTTAGTCGAGGTTTAGTTCAAGCAGTCCACCGTGTCGAACATACGAGCTGTCGCTACGAGTGAGACTAAGACATGAAACAGGTAAAATAACTAAAATTGCTTGTATGCAATGTGATCACAGCAAAGTAACAAAAATGTTCAAGGTGCACTGAGCAATTCACGAAATTGAATTTAGTGATGTGCTAGCTAGACTTTTAATCATGCAAAATGTAATTACAGTGCTTCATAAATTCACATAACAAGGCTTTATAGCTTCTTACACAAAGAAAACATGCTTGAGTACTTATGAGAAATAGGACATCATAAACAAAACAAAACGGAATTTCTAATATGAAATATCCACGACTTGCTCGAGTGAATGGTAAAGCCCTTGACACTTCTTTTTTCTTAAAAGCTTTTCTTGTCTCAATGCACCTGAGGCAGAATTTAAGTAAACTGTCCGACATAAAACTTTTGCATGTAAAGGTGCGGCGCGGTGTCCGTTACAGACATCACACACCAACCAGTTGAAACAAACTAGATTTCTATTCTTTAAATACTCCGTTCAAATCATAAAGTAACAATTTCTGGCTTACCAAAAGTGCCTCCGTCCTCGTTGTAGCTGCAATCCTACTGCAGTCCATACATCACCGACAAAGGTAATAGGTACCTTGTTACGTGGAAACTTGAAGAGAAGGAAGTTGCCGGATTCCCCGACCAAAAATGTCAGTTTCGACGTTCTTTTCGCTTCGTTACGCATCCATTTGGAGAACAGGTTTCCACTTCAATTCATAAGTACAATCAATTTCCGTTAAATGCTACGAAGTATGTGTATCAAAAACCAAGCATCAAAGGTAGAGCTCTACTCAGTACCATACTGAAATATAAAGGAATAAAGTTCACCAAAACACCGATGGCGACATCATTCGATCCTTCTATTGCTTTTATGTGTACGCATATTTAATGAGGGTCACAGATGAAAACTGTCAAACTATCTTTTTTCAGCCAATCAAGAACGCCGCCTTTTCATGACCTTCGAATTAAAGTTAACTCATTTGAATACCCAATCACCCGAAACCACTAAAAAAGTGATGAGTAAACAAACCAACCAATCGAATTGAACAATCAGTATTCGGGGACTCCCTTGATTTATGATGTCATTGCATCGTTTTAGCTACAGTTGACAGAGTCGTTCAGGCTCACGACAATCGTGTTAAATTAGCAGTTTAGGCTTCTATTGGGAAAAGAAATCAGAGTGTTCAGTGGTCTACAGAAGGGTTTCATTTATTGGGAAATTGATCAGTGTTTAAGAGAACTTAGCCAAAAATAGTGGTCTATTTGTAAACGTCAGGAGCTCATTATGGGCTCCTGTAAACGTAATCGAGACAAAGTTCCGGAGACCCTTCAGCGCGCGACATACACGCGTGCTACCCTTTTATACGAGGCGTACCTTGAGGGAATTTGAAAGTTTACAAGAACCAAGGAGAAATAGGATATTCCATACAGCGGGCAATACAGGGAGGCTTATATCTAAAAAGGTACTTTTTCCGACCGTCGTAGGTATATGAAAGGCTAGATAAATTTTAAACGTTTTGTATACTCAAGGGTCGCGAAAGTAGCCTGTGAAATAAAAAGGTGGCACTTAATTATATTAAAAAAGGTAGCTAAAACTGAGCCAAAATTCCTGGCAGAAATTACGATGCAATTATAACATTTGCCACCAGGAAAATATATATGGGGCGATAGAATTATTTTATTTTACTGTTTCTCAGCGGTAATGTCCAATTTTAACACAAAACTAACTGTGAGTATGGCATAAGGGGCACGAGTTGAGAAAGAAGTGGTAAGAAAGACACAAAACGGTAAAGGGGTTAGACCTCTTGGTGGACAGGGGCCTCCCCGTATAACTTTAGTTGGCCACATTATTGAGTGACCCTTACAGATATGAATCGCAGCAGGTCGGGAACTTAGTGCTGAAAAAAGAAAACAGTGAACAGAGTTTGAAATAAGGACGCTGATTAGCGAACGCTAACATCGATTGCGAACCAATGGTTTTGCGGTGTTTCACGACTCTTTCATGTTATGAACGATGGGTAAATGTTTTCAGCTTGTACTAATTCGTGGTAGTTTTGTCAGTTTTCACCGCCGAATTTGATCGAAGTGAAAATTATGGCTTTCAAAGACAAGTTATGTTGTTTTGAAGTTTATACGTTATGCAAAGGAGGCGTTAACAACTTGAAGGTGTTTACGCAAGAACGTATTTCTCTCTAAGATGTGGAAGGGATTGCACAAATACCCCTCCCTCTAAACTTTATATGATTGTATGTCACTGAACATTAAACAACAGAGTACATTTGTCGCATGCCTCGGCACGGAATTAACCCTTTGAACCCTGAATTTTCTGCGAACATTGTGAGAAGAATCACCAGTGTCCAGTAAAATGCTCAAACAGGCTGTTAGTTTAATGTTAAATGTAGATAACCATACATTTTTCAAAAGTAGAAGGATAGTGGACAGTGGATTTCATTCAGTTCTCACGAGTTGTCTTCTTGACTTTTTCTGTGTCGTTGTAGCCCTCAGTTCCAAATTAGCACTCACGCACAACTTTCAGAGGTTGAAGGTCTGGTTTTCACAAGAAATGTCAGCAAAATCGGAAAACTGGGCATCTTTGGCTTCGAATGGGTGACACATTTCTTCTTCGATCGCGTCATTTCCAGTTCTGGAGTAGTAAGTCACTATCTTCACGATTTTCAAAGCAAATACGGTGAATTTCTTTGAAGTCTATACGAAAGTTCGCCATTTTTAAATCCCAACGTAAACAAATTTGAAACTCGGCTTGGAGAACTCTTAAAACCCCCGGGAAAACATCGCAAATCCGCTTCAAATCTCCGCCATTTTGAAACACGATGTTGATGTTTTATATGAGGGGGCCTGGGAACTAAACAGGGTTGTTGCGTGCCTTTTCAGTATATACTAGTATGTATCTTCTGAATCCTTTTTTGGTCATAATCATTATGACTAAAACAGGATAAAATGTAGTCATTATGCGTATTTAAAAGCCCCCACACAAGCCACAAAACTCAACCTCGTCCCCAGGGTCTTCTCGCTTTTCAATATGGCGGCGGCTCGGGAGAAGACCCTGGCACACAGCAGATCACGTGTCTCCAACGAGGATGGAGATGTATTCAAAATGGCGGCTACGGCGAAAAGGGTGAGAAGAACTGGGTACGAGATGCTAAGGTGAAGATGAACAAAATGGCGGAAAAAGCTGAAGTTCAGTTCAAGAAAAAATAGGAAAAACAGACACGTTTGCATGTAAGAGTCTCAGGAATACGGCAAAGTGTTAGAGGTCTTGTTTTTGCTGTTCATTGTTTCTTTTTTGTTATTTTAAAGTTAGGAGTAATGGGTTTGAGCGTACTCTACTGCGGAACTCCGTACCGCTATTTGATTCAATGTTGCTCAAGTGAACATATTATATTTTTGTTTCATGAGGCTTTAGGCAATAAATTGTCTTATCGTTACATTGTTATAAATCCGTCCTTCTTAACATTATATGCTTCAGCTTAAGGTATATGCACTGGCAAATTTTCATGATTTTCTTTTACTCTGAAAATCTATATGCAGTAAGTTTAGATGGTCTAATATTCATATCTGGTTTTCTTTTTCAATTTTCCATTCGCAACAAAGTAAAAATCGCATCGAAAGTTCCTCGATTTACCGGAAGTCGAGGTTGAAATTTCGAATATATCAGGCTCAGATTAAGCTTGAAATATAAATAGGAGCCATATAAATATTATGGAGTGAGCTTAGGCCTTTAATAGAAAATGACTCATTTATTTATTTATTTACTTACTTATTTATTCAAGCTTATTTACAGTGCAACCTCGATTTAACGAAGTGCAAGGGAATGGGAAAAGAGCAGTGTTGTATGGACTGGTTAAACTAAGTTTTGATTTGGCATATTCCAGTTGCTGCTTTGGAGGCAGTGATAATCATTTTGGCTTTCTTCAATTTATTTGTGCCCATTCCTTGTGCTACAGTTTTGCTTGTACAGTTGCAGATCTCCAGGAATTGTCACTTTCAATATTGTTTTCTACACTTTAGTTTCAGTAAGTCTCATTAAATACTAGAACTGAGGAGATTGTGAGACTGTAAATAATGGAGAAATAAAGCATTTTAACAGTGGATAGATAAAGTCCTCTTTGCATTTTAGACCAGTTCTGGGGATAATATTCCCAGGTTTGAAAAATTTTCTGCTTAACAACTTCAATCAATTGAGTTATCTGGGTGTAGTTTGAAAGTGTTTGAAAAACTTAAATCAATGGGAAAGAGAGGATTTCAGGAAAAAAAAGGAGAGAAAAAGATTTCATGAAGTTTTGAAATTGGAATTTGTAGTTAGGCCTTTAAGCCCCAGTAGTGACAAACAAACATCTTATTTCTCCTTACAATATCACTACTTGTTCAAACATACAGGCCCCGAGAAAAATAAAGGAAATGATCACCAAAAATAAAATGTCTGGATGTTTATGTGAATTCTCTCAAGTAGTACCATAAGATATTTACGGCGAGTAGTGAGGAGAACATGTTTGTTGATATCAGGGCTTAAAGTTAAGAACAAGGAAAGGAATATCATAATTGACTGCTATCAACCTGGGGTGCTCTTATGTGGATATCAGTTTTTGATGGTCTCTTAAAATGATTTCCCATCTCATGTCTGTACTTTAAAACTATTCTCATGTCAATCTAAGTCAAATAAAAAGGGTTTGCAGATCCAATTACAACACCACAAAAATCCACTAAAAGTTACCACAGAGGTTCAAAGAAATAACGAGTCATCCTAAAAAGTGGGATTTGTAACTTAAGGTTATGTGCTGATCAATTCGAATCTTCAACATCCCCCCTACCCTCCGGGCATACCTCAGACATGTGGCTACATGTATTTTCCTTGCCCGAGGAGTAGGGAATTTGATGCAAAGGTCCTGTGTGTATCACTCGGTCAGTTGTACGATAATTCTATCAGTTGTGTATTACCCCATCAGTTGTGCATTACTTGGTCACTTGTGTAACCTTTCTGTCAGTTGCATGTTGCAAGTTGCAGTTGGAAGTTGTGCATCACTTGGTCAGTTGTGCATTTTTCTGCCAGTTCTGTGTCATTCAGTGGGTTGCATGATAACGCTGTCAGTTGTGCATTACTCGGTCAGTTGTGTACTTCTCTGTCAGTTGTGCGTTACTCAATCAGTTGTGTATTACCCAGTCAGTTGTGTTGCACTCAGTCAGCTGGACGATAATTCCGTCAGCTGTTTATTACTCCGTCAGTTGTGTACTATTCCATCACTTGTGTATTACTCCCTAAGGTGAGTTCAATCCTCTCTTTCCCATTTCTATTTTTGAAACACTTTCAAACTTCACCCAGCTGCAGGTTACTCAATTGATTGAAGCTGTTAAGCAGAAAATTTTTTCAAACCTGGAAATTGTATCCCCAGAACTGTTAAAATGCTTTATTTTGCCATTGTTTACAGTCTCACAATCTCCTCAGTTCTAGTGTTTAATGTGACTCAGTGAAGCTAAAGTGTAGAAAACAATATTGAAAGTGACAAAGCCCTAGAGATCTACGACTGTACAAGCAAAACTGTAGCCCAAAGAATGGGCACAAATAAATTCAAAATGATTATCACTGCCTCCAAAGCAGCACCTGGACAAAAATTAATAAGTCATATCCATAATTGAGTCATTTCCACTGAACTCACAGAGATGTAAGCCATGTAGAATAAATATTTCGTAGCACTAGTTTTATTTAAGGCCTAAGCTCACTCCACAAGATTTATATTTTAAGCTTAATCTGAGCCTGATATATAATTTTAAGAAGGGCGGATTTATAACAATATTTAAGAAGGACGGATTTGTAACAGTGTAACGATAAGACAATTTATTGCCTAAAGCCTCATGAATAAAAAATATAATATGTTCATTTGAACAACATTGAATCAAATAGCGGTACGGAGTTCCGCAGTAGAGTACGCTCAAACCCATTACTCCTAACTTTAAAATAACAAAAAAGAAACAGTGAACAGCAAAAACAAGACCTCTAACACTTTGCCGTATTCCTAAGACTCTTACATGCAAAACGTGTCTGTTTTTCCTATTTTTTCTTGAACTGAACTTCAGCTTTTTCCGCCATTTTGTTCATCTTCACCTTAGCATCTCGTACCCAGTTCTTCTCACCCTTTTCGCCGTAGCCGCCATTTTGAATACATCTCCATCCTCGTTGGAGACACGTGATCTGCTGTGTGCCAGGGTCTTCTCCCGAGCCGCCGCCATATTGAAAAGCGAGAAGACCCTGGGGACGAGGTTGCACAAAACTTTTAATACTGGACCGTGAAGGTTTACTTGCATGGAAGCCGAGAAGACTGAAAGTCATATCATAATTATCGCTCCGACCAAGAAATGTCACATAACAAACGTGGACTCAATTCGGCTACTACAGAACATAACGAATACCTCATTTGTTCTTTGATACCTCGAGAGGCAGAAGAAACGATGATAAGTACCCACAGGATCTGTAGCGGCTGCATTACGAGGCTCACCAGGTACAGTTATTTTAGCGAACAGTTCCGAGCTAGATTTATTATCAGGTAACTCGATGCAAGGACCACTTGGACAAACAGTAGCGAGGTGAAGCCGGATCTTGGTGTAGATCAGGATCAGCAATGTTGAATGAAACAAAAAACAAAAATTTTTACTTAGCTTTTACAGCCCCTGATGAAGGTGAGTTTTGTCTCACCGAAATATTGGGCAATAAAATTATTACCCTTCTTAGCTGTCCGATCAGCCTTGCAATTGGTTTTTTATTATCAGGTGCCCAGTTTTTCGCTCGCGCTCCACTATCTAAACGCTTGGAACAGGTTACTTTTTTTTAATGTTTTCTTGATTTTTTTTACAAGGCTCATTAGGTGCTGTTATTACAGTGATCGTTCCGAGGTTATAGGTATAAGTCTTAAAAATTACTATTTTCTATAACTTTTCTATAATATTTTCTCTTGATTTATTTGCGTACGTCTTTGGCATCAAGAGTTTTATTTCAAGTCCATGAAAAAAATAGATTCGATTTGTTGCTCCTAAAATTCCTGTTCCCTGAGGTGACTTTTTAGGTGTCAAAAAGCGGGGCGGGAGGGGCAAAAACTAATTTCTAGCACTATTTGCTTTAACAATAGAATGGGAAAATTACGAGAAGAAAGGCTTTATCTTTGAGAAAAGCGCACGTGCGACAGTTCAGTTTAGTGGACTTCGTGTGAAATATCTTGTAGGTCCAATTTGAAACTTGGCAGTTCTGTGGATTCTTTGGACGTCGCACATGACGTTAGTTTTTATCCCGCACGAGCCAGTCAGCGCCCGAAAATCCTCACAGTATCGGGCTCGTCGGATTAAGGCTGGTTGTACACAAGCAAGCTTTCCTTGGCAATTTTTTTTGACAATTTGTACATGTTCTTGCGTAAAGAGTGAACACGTTTTCCCTGAAGGCTTTTACCAGTTGATCTGAAGACAAAAAGTAAAAGCGAATGTACCATCTGCTAGCGGAGACATGTCATGGCCACACAATCTGTAAAGAATGCATGAAGAATTTTACGCTTAAGTGCGAACGACAAAAATTGTGATGAAAATGTTCATTCCGAGTCGTGTCGGTTAGTCTTACAACTGGCTTAAAAAGAACAGGAATCAAATGTTGCTATCTATAATGTTCAAGATTTATCTGTCACACAGCTGTCGAGATCAAGCTTGTGATCGTGGTAATCTGGTATTACTTTTATGCAAGAACTTGTGTTCGCGTAGCAAAAGTTATTCAATCTTTAATTCTAATTTTCACTTTATTGTGCTCAAACTATTCTTTTAATTCTTTTGCTATATTTTCGTTTCAATTTATAACCACGTTGGACCTATTCCAAAACTGTTTATCGCTAGATAATAAGCATTTCAAACTTTTCAGACCTTTTCAAGACTTGAGTAACTAATTAGTGACCATTTCATTTACGTTTTAATTGTACTGAAAAATATCATAGACGTATGCTAGCCTAATGCTATTACCTATTTCTATCACGTTATAAATGCTCTTACTGTTAGAAAAGAGCTTAGAAATTACAGGACATTCGTCTTGGAAAAGAAAAAATATTATTTCAAACTGTGGAGTGAAGTATTTGGACATCAGTAACAACGCATTAACATTTCTAAGATTTGATCTTATAGTGTAAATTGATTTCAGAAAGAATCTGCTATATTTTATGACCAACTGATTGTGGCAGTGACTAAGTAACATGACAAATCTCACCAAAACATAACTGCTAGAAACTGAAGGCCAGCGTATGCAAACTTACAGTAAACCTGAACTCCAAATAGTAACATTTTTAAAATTTCAATTGGAATTGTTGCTCTCCTGTCCTGTTCTTCCTCTTTCTTTGACTTTTTTACTTAGACGCTAAAAGAAATCTCTAAGTTTTATTATATTGCCGATGTCCTTCAAAGCAGCTGTCTTTGGACACAAGACACACGATTAAAAGTGCACAAGTTATATTCATTAATAACTGATTAAGTTTTTATGCACTGGCATATTTACATGTAAGAGCTTTTATATAGGCTTTAGCAGTCATGCGGTAAAAAGAGATCACCAGTTATATGAACATAAGAGTCATAAGACTGACAGTGATTTAAGTGATGTACAATTACAAATTCAAATATCTGAGTTGAGTAGGTAGTGTTACATAGCAGATTACACTGTTCAGTCGAGGTTAAGGTTCGAGCAATCGTGCATATATATACGAGCTGCTGCTACGAATAATAATACGTGTTTCTTATGCATGTAATAGGTAAAATAGCTAGAATTACTTGTATGCCAAGTGATCACAGCAAAGTAACAAAATATTTAATGTGCACTGAGCAATTCACAAAATGGAATTACAATCATGCAAAATGTAACTGCAGTATGCTTCAAAAACAAGAAATTCTAGGGAATTTTCAGGCGGCGCAGAGTCTGTCAGCTTCCTTTCCCTGGGCTGTTATGTATAAATAGTTCTCTCCTTGAATCGAACTTGATTCGGGCTCGAATGTGACTCGTGCTATGGCGCTCAAAACATCAACAGTCTAATATACATAACTTACCTAGAATGGTAAGTAAACTTTTTATCGTCAAAGCTTCCGAAGAGTCTCTTTCGCTAGCGTCTCCAAGAGATAACTAAATCTATCTGCTTACGTTATAGCTACAAATGAAAAATTCACCTTCAAACTCTTCAACAAAGCTAATCTGACGAAAGAAATGTCGCGTATATGACAGATTTGCTTTGAGAACTTTCTCGCTTAAAGACTCTCTGTCGACCACAATGCAACGCGCGCGTAAACGGAGGTTTCACGAAACCCCAAAGTTTTTCGTCGGCTTTTGAAGGCTGTGGAAATCTGCCTTCATCCAAGTCATCCTTGCGTAGAATGGATAGAGATTTTCTTATGGAGCTATGAAATTTATCAGGGAACTATTGGAGCAATGTTGATTTAAAAAATGTTTTATTCTTCGGGTCACAAAAGCGACATTCGGACACTCGATGTTTCGCACAGCTCTCAACAGACAAGCGAGACCACGCGGAAAGTTTTATTTATACCTCATATCAGAATAATGTGACTATGGACGATCCAGTGAGTTCATAGGGAAAAATAGAATTCTTATGGTTATGTGGAACTGAATGTGAGTGAATATCAAACTGACTAAATGATGAATGAGAGAACTCATGACCCGATACACTAAAAACCAAATGCGCTATGTCAATTTGAAAATATTTCTCTGACCACGTGACTTGTAATGACAGTCAACGATGAATCGTATTTTATTACAGTCATCTGCAAGACTTAGAAACCATAAAATTTAGCGCTTTCTATTGACAAAACGTATACACCTAACGAAGTGAACACCCTCATTTCCTTTCTTGGCTGCTAAAGGGCTCAAATCTAGCCATTTTATCACAATGTTCTCTCTCCAAAGGAATCAAAACATAAACAAACGCGCGCATTGCACTGTAGTCGACAGAGAGTCTTTAATGACAGGGTCGTAACGAGGTATGTGGGATCAGGGATCAAAGGCCTGAATAGGGGTGGGATCAGGGATCACAGCCCCGGTATCTGGGATCACAACCAATGGGATCGCGATCAGTAGTGTTTTTCATGGAATCAGGGATCAAGCTGTCCTAAATAACCGTAAAAATCACAAAATGCGCTTTCCAGGCTTTTTACAGGGATTTTTAAAGCTTTATTCATATTTTAAGATTTTCTGGTTCATTTCGTACAGAATTTAATGGTATTTGGACTCACTGATTGATTGATGACCGGACAGTACTGGCTAGTCACGCATTCGTTAATAACTTTCCGGGATTTTATTGTCTCACTCACGCTGCATGACGCTTAGTCATGTCATATAATATCTCATATGATCACGTTGGCCCATTGCTGGACGTTGACCTTTCGACTCAGCGTTGTTTATAGAGCCGGGTGTACGCGTAGGGATCGGATAATTTTCGTTTATTTTCCATGGGGAAAAGGAAGAAGAAGAAGGACGATCGCTCACTAAGACGGTAAAGTGATGTTAATTTTGATTTCCAGTCTTCGTGCTTGTTAAAATCTACAATATTTTTGGCCAAATTTAATTTCATGAACTATCAACATTCCAGATCACGTTCCTGGTCACCCAAAAGGTACGAGCGAAGCGCAAGGCGCTCATCGAACAGGTAAGTACAATTCTTGGATGTGCTGTATGATGCTACCATATTTTTAAGACACGAGTGCACACGAAATGGTTTGTAAATTTGAGAGGGGACCGGCCATAAAACGATGATAAAACTGATAACACATTCTGACATTTGATAGCACCAGGAGTCATGCAGAAATCCTTCAAACCATTCCATGTTATTCACCATGATCAAACGGTACCCTTTTTATTGCCTTTTTTGTCCACATTAAATTCCAAGAGATAAAGTTAAGACTGCTATGTTTGACATGTTTTCTCGGCTTATTAGCATTTTTTCACGTGTTGCGCAGATCTTAGCGTTCCAGGTCGCGATCGCGATCTCCAAAGCATCGCCACCGTCGCGTCCACAGATCGCGTGGAAGAAGAAGGTGATGTTTTGATATTTTGATGTCCATTTGTCATGATTAGTGAACCGTTCCCGGAACCAAAGAGAAACCGCGGAAAAAAGAATTTTGCAGCTACTATAAATAGATTATTAGTTTGGGATGGGATGGTGGAGGTGGTGGGAGAGAGGGAGAGGGAGGGGCTGATGGGGTTATTTTAAGGGCTTACGGTCATTTCGCCACCAGGAAGACTCGCCACCAACCATCTCGCCACCACAAGTCACCTCACCACCAACCACCTCGCCACCACCAACCCGCCACCACTTGAGGTCATCATATTACTTGCTCGAAATTTTATTTTAGTGTATTTCATGTTTGGTGACGAGATGACCTCAACTGGTGGCCGGTTGGTGGTGGCGAGATGACCTCACCTGGTGGCAAGGTAGTTGGTGGTGAGGTGACTTGTGGTGGCGAGATGGTTGGTGGCGAGTCTTCCTAGTGGCGAGATGACTGGATACCATTTTAAGGACGTTCGCACGGAAATCTTCTAACATTGATTTTTTTACCGAAAACTCCACTGTGAGATTATGAGTTACTGATGTCAGAAGTGGAAAAAAATTTGGGCAAGGAGTTCGGCAGCAAAGAGTCAGAGACTAAACGAAACAAAAGGCTGGAACTCTGCCTCTGGCTCTAAGCATGATCCGACGAGTTGTTTCACCTCAAACAGACAATGTTGTTGACGTGCTCGAAGAGCTTCAAGCCTTAGACGAAGGACAACCTGATACACCGCCAGTTGAAACTCGTCCAGTACTGTTTTCAAAGGGAGATGTAGTTGCTCTGAGGCACAACTGGAAACGATATTTGGAGCCCTTCTTCCTGGCAATTCTTTGCGAGGACCTTCATCGCAGCAACGATGGCATCCTTGAGCGCAACATGCATCTGAACTGGCTGGAGCCGTCAGAGGAAGATCTGCTCGTTTACACTGTCGGTAATAAGGATAACAAGAACTCATCTCAGTGTATTCTAGACATTGCATCAGTTGATCAGGATGGTGAGACATACATCCTTAGTATGGTGTTTATCTTATCTTTATCTAGTGAAAACGAGGAGCAGCGCCTGAAAAACCTTTGCTAACGGGTCCAACGAAGATGATCCGGAGAGCAGTGATGCGGAAGGAACTGATGATGACAACTGTGAAGACGATGATGACCAACCAACACGCTTTGAAGCTGGGCGCAGCAGATCCGGCAGGAGAGTAACAATATATTTATACCTAATCGTACCTATTTGGTACGCTTCGGCGGCTTACCGTACCCAAATTGTGAATTAGCCAATCAGAAGCCTTGTTTACTGTCATGATTTTCTACGATATCAAGTCACTGACCTGATATCCGACCATATCATGGACAGTTTCTAAAATTCGCACTTTTTTGCAGACTTTAGAGATCAAAATTACAACAGAAATACAACGAAACGTAAAACTACAATTTCGCGCCAAAATTTTACGTGGCTACACTGGCCGGCGCTGGCGTGTACGTTTACGGACAGCGCTGGAACTTTTTGTTTCAAAATGGAGCTGCATTTTCCACATTTCTCTCTTAATTTATGGGTCTCACCATGGGTATTTGGTCTCACCATGGGTATTTTGGCTCGACTGCGTCTCACCAAAATACAAACCATGGCTCGACCAAACTCGCCTGATATGTGGTTTAACAATACAGAAAAGTTACCTTTTGTCTTGAAATTTTCGGGGCTCAAATTTTGGTAATTTTTTGTAGTTTTCCAAAATACAGTCCCTGAAAATTAGATTTTTTAAAAACCATTAACTTTTTATTTATTTGCGAAATACGCAAGAGTTTTATACGCAATTTATGCGCCGATCAATTCGAAAGTTCAACATCCCCCCCCCCGGGCAAACCCCCGGGCATTTGAACTTTTGAAGATTGCCTTGTTCAAATTCCCTCCCCTCGGGGCAAGAAAGCCGTTCAAATGCCCCACCAATTAGTACTGAACTACCTCTCCTCAAAGGCAAATTTCGTCTTCAATCAACACTGTTCACACTTTTCAAAGAGAGAGATGCCGTAATGACACCTTCAAACTTCTTTTAAAGACCCTTTTGAAAGAGTTCTTTCATTAACAAAGGCGAAATTCTATCTTGTAAATCCGTCAAACCCTGCAAAAACCGAAAAAACTCACGGGCGTATTACGTCAGGACAAGAGATAAATCTGGTTCAAATTCCCCACCTTTCCAACGCAACGTTCAAATTCCCCCCTCCCTGGGCACGATGCACAGTCAAATGCCCGGGGTATGCCCGGGGGGGGGATGTTGAAGTTTCGAATTGATCGGCGCATTACTCGATTTCTTAAGATGACTGAGTTTCTATTTAAATGACTGCAAAAATATAGACAACAACCTTCTTTACAATTGTAAAATAATAAACCGTCCCTGCAGTTTCTGAGGTAAATTTTGTAACCAGTTATCTAGACAACAAATCACCTGCAATTCACTTGTGTGGCATATACTAAAACAATTATTCACCTCATTTTCAGTGAAAATAAACACCATTATTCAACTCCACTTTTGTTTTCAACCATGAACGATCATCGTGCACATTTATATGCTTTGCATCCCTTACTAAAAGTTCATGAATTAGACAGTATCGCGCGAGTTTGTTTTGATTATTAATGCAGTAAAAGTAATCAAGAATGTAAATGTTAACTAATTGTCCTTTGAAGTGCTGATTGTGAAACCTTAAATTCTACAATGGATGAAGTCGAACAGGAGAAGTGAAGATCGAGTTAACTCAGGTAAGCACCTAATGCTTTGGATAATTATAACAAAGAATATATGAAGAAGAGTATTCTGTATTTTAATGATATTTTTTATGAAAGACAGTTCGATCTTGCGTTGGCGCGATTGCTGTTATTAGTGACTACGTTTTTATGACATCAACACAAAATCATAAAGAGGGAATCTCGTGGGATCAACAATTTTTTGCGCGATCAGGGATCAAAATTTTCATCGCTTTTGGGATCGCGGATCAAAATTTTGGGTAAAAATATGGGATCAGTGATTAAAAAATATACCTCGTTACGACCCTGTAATGACCTCTCAATGAACTCTATCGACACAGTGAAATTAAATGATATTACCCAAGAATGTCAAATATTTCAGAAATTGATTAACTGATAAAATCAGTGACTTTACCTCGAGAAATAAATAGAGGCTACTTGCAATCTAAAACCTCTAAACCTGCGTTTATAAAGATCGGTGTTTACTGTTCACAGCTATTTAACCAGTAGACTCAACAATATCTTCCTTCCTATGCTTTACATTATCACAAAACTCAAGAATGGCGTTTGTCATCGCCTTCGCAACCGGTTGAGTTCGAAGCACTATGTAACCACAACTAACAATACTCTCTATGACTCATAGACGATCTCGCACGCTAAACAAAATGGCATTTCAATCTCCCTTTCTATGTCATTTATGACAACGTGCACAAAGCAACACAACATACAAAACTATTTTTATGCCGACATACTGACAACCTGCACAACTCCAAAGTTCTCACTAGCCTTTGTAAACACTGCCCCTTAGAAACGAAATCTCCTAAAAAAACAGCGAAATAAACAATTCAACAATTACCTTTACTCAACTTCAATACACCACGAAACTCAAAACAACAAAATTACACTTTACACTTTCAATCTCGTAAAATACACGTCATTATAACGAGCCTGATTATTTAGGGCCCGCGCGGAGACTAAGTCTACTGACTGCCGCCAATTCAGGAATGTGCTACCCATTTTCATTAGACGGCAGCGACGTTTGAGTGAATTGAAAAGGATGTGGTTAGTTTTCCCTTTACACTTGGTCTGTCTAGTGTGACCAAAGCTTCATTAAACGTTCGATTGTGTTCAAAATTTCATTTTCACTTTTCACATAGAATTCTTGTGTTTTAACGTTAACCAGCCCGAAAACGATACCGTTATTTTAATCTGTAATGCAAGTGCTACTTAACGGGTATTAACGGCTGTTTATGAGTCTCCCAACATAAAAATATAATTTTACAATTAAACGAGACTTACCTGTAAGTTGACGTTTGATTTGAATTCTATCCTGTCGTCAGTCCGGAACGAAGGAGTAACATGAGAAGCACGCGCGCTAGCTTATTGAGCCATTATTTAAAGAAAGGGCTTGTTGGAGGTCACAGGAACGAAGGAGTAGGGATGGGTAAATGCCAATAGGGAGGGCATGTTACTCCTTCGTTCCGGACTGATGACAGGATAGAATTCAAATCAAACGTCAACTTACAGGTAAGTCTCGTTTAATTGTAAAATTCTATCTGTCATCAGTCCTACGTCACTACGGAGTACCATGAGACTTCAAAGCCTGTGAGCTCCAACATGACCATGCAACGTACCAAATATCAGTGACGTACGAAACCATAATAGGAGACGTAACAGGACGTCCAATACAACGACAACAATTGGACTTTAATAGAACCAAACGAAAAATGGCGTGACAAATATGTTGTCAACTAAGAATATAGACAATATCTAGATACGATTACATTTCCGGTGATTATAACTGAGAAGAACGGTAAAAAGGGCTTGTCAGCCTGAGCACCGGAGTCAAAATGATTCAATAGGGTTTGTCCGAGGTTGCCACTAGTGGGCTTATTATAGTGTTCAGCAAATGTTCGAGCGTTAGACCATCCGCCAGCCTTGAGAATGTCCGCTAGAGGAAGCTGTGCAGTGGCGCTGTAAGAGGAGGAGGCTGTTCGACTACTATGCGCCGAGAATACGCTAACGTCTATTCCAGCATCCTGGAGCGTAGATCTGATCCATCTAGCCACCGTAGAGTTGGTGACAGACTTGTGCGGTTTCGTGTAACTGATCAAAAGGCGTGAGTCGCTGCGCAGCGAATGGGTTATCGTGATGTAATGTTTGATGTAGGTTACCGGGCAAAGACGGGAGTCTGGAGCGAATGATCGGATTTCAATGGGCGCAAGGTGTTTGCCTGGTCGGGTTGTTTTCAGGGTGTCCCGTATGGTAAAGATAATTCCTGTCGTGGTTTCCTGCATACACGAGGTGTCTAGTTTTGAGAGTGTTTGAGTTCGCTGCGCGGTAACAAGGGCAAGCAACACTGTGAGATTCATTGTAAGTTGTTTTAGTGTCAAATCTTTAAGGGCTGGATACGACTGGAGATGTTTAAGGACAATGCCAACGTCCCATATAGTGGAGTATCTGGGCAGAGATGGTCTAAGTTCAAAAGTTCCTTTGAGAAATCGGGAGACTAGGGGATGTTCTCCAAAGGTCGTCTTATCAGCTGGTGTAATAACCGAGGACAAGGCGGACCGGGCAGTATTGATAGCACTGTAACCAACCCCTTGTTTGTAAAGTAAAGTGAGGAAATCCAGGCCGTCGTTAATGGTGGCGTGGGTGACATCCAATTGTTTGTTTTTACAATAAGTCACCCATCGAGAGAGGTAGGATGTGTACTGTTTCCCTGTGGATTTTCTCCAAGAGGCCATAAGGATGTCTATGGTATCAGGAGATAAACCTAGCTTATGTAGTTGCTCCCGGACAAGTGGCATACTAGCAGCGTTAGGGTTTTGTGAAGTGGATGTAGTTTCTCGGGTTTCCCGGGTAGATGTAGAAGGTGTTTGGCTGGATGGAGGGTTATCGGCAGCTCCACGCACATCTGCATGGCTTGGGGGAACCAAGCTTGGGTCGGCCAGTTCGGCAGTACGAGAATCCCCGATGCTTGGTCTTCCCGCACTCGCTGGAGGGATGCGTTGATTACACTGAAAGGGGGAAGGCATAGAATTTAAGACAACGTAGGTTAAGGGAGAACGCATCAATGGCATCTGCGCCTGGGTCAGGCTTAAACGATACATAGTGAGGAAATTGATTATTTAATCGTGATGCGAAAAGGTCTATAGTCGGGCGTAAGCTTAGTTGCGACAGTGCATTGCCGAGGGAGGCGGTATCAAGCATCCATTCCGTGTATCGTTGGTTCGTCTCGATTCCAAATTAGCCTGGATATTATGAACCCCGGGAATGTGGGCTGCACTGAGCCATATTTTGCGATCGATGCACCATTCCCAAATTTCTCTTCCTAGGCGATTGCAAGGGGTTGGATGGCTAGTCCCCATATGATTTAGGACTGCTATTGCAGTTGTGTTATCTGTGAGGATTCTAAGATTGGTGTTGTAATTTGTTTTACAAAATGTTTGTAGGCCCATGAACACCGCTAATAATTCGAGGTAGTTTATGTGATGCAATTTTTCCTCGTCGGACCAAAACCCTCCAGTGCTTGTGTCATTGTAAACCGCCCCCCAACCATTTTGAGATGCGTCGGTGGTGAGGGTGTTTGAGGGCTGTCCATGGGTTATTACGTTATGGGAACTCACGACGTTGTCCACCCACCACTGGAGTTCCTTTTTGCAATCTTCCGTTAAGGACATCTGACTGTCAAAATCGCCTTTGGCAGTTTTGAGAGCTGCGGTTTTGGCACACTCAAGGGCTCTATAATAAAGTTGTCCATGCATGACCCCAGGGAATGATGAGATAATTTTTCCTATCACACAGGCTACTTGTCGAATTGTCGTTATGTCCCTGTCCTAGAAGGGTGGCGCAAGCTTCTTTAACTTTCAAGGCCTTTCCAGGGGTCAGTGTGATAGTCATGGCGACCGAGTCGATAATAAAGCCTAATAGGACTAAGCGTTGGGAAGGGATAAATACAGATTTTTCTGGGTGGATTGTAAACCCCAAGGTATCGAATTGAATAAAAGTGTCAATCACGTTAGAGACACAAAGATCGTATGTTCTCCCTTGGAGGTAAAGGTCGTCAATATAACTAGCTGAAATGTGACCCTTCTTGTGTAGCTCGGTAAGCGGTGGTTTTAGCAATTTAGTGAATTTTCTGGGACAAGAGGATAACCCGTTGGGTAGGCACGTGAACTTAGGTCACGTACCAAGGAGGGGAATTCACTTACCGATTTTTTAATGTTTTCCAGAGATTGCATTATGTCCTCTCGGTTCGGTTCTTGGAGAAGGTGGGTTTTTTCTGGCCCTTCCCTAAAAAATACGGCTTGCTCTCTCCAGGCCTGGAGTGTTTGCCATAATTCTTTTGTGCCCTGTGCTTGTTATCATAATGGGAATTGTATGGGCGGGAAAAACGTGTCGCGCCAGATTTGCCTGCGCCTATGGCTTTTCCAATTTTGTTCGTATCTTTAGCATCGCGCACTTGTTTGGCTAAGTCGGCCCCAAAGAGCAAATCTGAACGACTGGCCGACTCATTTGTCTGGGTGCAAAGCGAATGAAATTCGGCTTTAAGGGCCGGTTTAATCTGCTCTCGGCGTAAGCGGGAAAGCTCCCCGACAGCGTGTCCAATTAGGACAATGGCGTCGATATTAGCGACCAGTGTTTCTTTATCTGTGTTCGGTTGCTGGTCCACTAATCAATCACTTGCTTTTAAAATGCCGAAAGTGGCTTTCTGTAAGGTTTGTTGTATGTTACTGACTCTCAGGTCGGCTTTGCGCTTAAAATTATTCATTTGATCCCAAATTTCTGGGTTGACTCTTACGGTGGATATGTCGGCGCAATTTTCAGGTTTGGTGTGTTTAGCCAGCAGTGCTTTGAGCTTATCGTTGGGAAGGGTAATGCCCCACCGTTTGGACGCTATGTTAGCCAAGCTTTGGTTTATTTTGGCGCCAACATTTTCATCATCAGTGAAGTCAGCCTCGAGAGATTTGAGAAGCTCGAGTTCTTCTTCAGGCTCAGTTGTTTTAGATGGCGCTTCGACCTCTTTAGAGTTCGATCCCTCAAGGAGATCAGCTATGTCTCCATCCGAGGGTGAGAGACTCAATTCGTCATCTTCGCGCCTTCGTTTACTGGCCGTCTCGCATTCGATGTCTTCAGACTCGGAGTCGGCACTCACACTTTCGTGTTGACTGTGGCGCCGTTTCTTTTGCGGCTCTGTATTTTGGCGCTCAACAATCGTTTTTAATAAGGAGGCCATTGTGCCCATATTTACGTTTATTTCTGAAAGCGTTTGCGCTAGGTTTTCGCCAGGTTGGCTTGTAGATCGACCTGCGTCAGCAGGGTGAGTGATCTCAGGTTGAGAAATATTGCCAGGTTGGCTGTCTGACACACCAGTTTGGTGACTAACATCAAGTTCATCGTTTTCGGCTGGCATGATGAGCAATTTGAGAGGTTACGGCACAATCTATGGATGTAGACTGCTAAAGGGAAAAAGAAAGGTAGCAACCAATAGTTAGTGATCTCTATTCAGATTGTAAATACTCACGGCATTAAGTATCCGTCGGTTCGGCTCCGCAAGCGAGCGTACAATGGCTCAATAAGCTAGCGCGCGTGCTTCTCATGGTACTCCGTAGTGACGTAGGACTGATGACAGATAGAATTCACCCTTTGTTTGGTAATTATAATTAAGCCGTCATCCGTGGTTTCCGGGTCGATAAGGATGCATGTCGCGTGATTTCCAGAAATGCTGCTATTTATGGAACAGACAACAATTACGCCACACATGCAAAACAGCTGGTATGCGATCAGAAGTCCTATTGGTTGAAAAGTTTTTTGTAGTTCAGTCTGAGAATTGACCTTTTATGCATGGCATGACTCTTAGCAAAGCCCTTTGAAAGCAAACGATAAAAGTATAAATTCTCTCTACATTCATATTCAAATGTTGTTTAAGATGCGGTAACTACCCCGGGTTGCCACCTTCGCTGTCGTGATTGGTGCCACGACTGCCGCATCATGGTTCAGTAAGTACCCCAAAAACCTCACGCGATTGCGTTTTCATAACCCCATACAAAGATGAGAGTCATCTTGCTTGTACTTGATTCTCGTAAATTCCCTCAGTAATTGTTTAGAAACTGCCGTTCACGCAGTGGTTTTAAGGTTTATTGAAGAAAAGAAATGGCCTCCGCTTTGAATGTATTGACTGCTTTTGTGGGATTTAAGCCTGAACGCCGTGTTGCGTTGTCACCTAAACGAGTTGATTGCGACGAAGAAATGGACGAATCTCCAACAAGTTCAGAGGACGAGGAATCATATGAAGATCTTACGCTCGAGGCTCTTGAGAATCTTTCCTTAAAACTCAAACTTTGGCTGCGAAGAATACATCTCACTGAACAAGAACGGCCAATGAATCGTCAGGATCTTGAACATGAAATCTACCTTACCCAAGAAAAGGTTATTAACCCTTACAAAGCCTTCTTAATTTCTAACAAATCTAACGACCCCAAGGATCTACCAATGCTTGGATATTATGACCAACGTTTAGAAGAAGCTTGCGAAAAACTGTTGATAGAAAAGAACAAAGTCAATTTTGAGATGCCCGAGGAAGACCATAGAAGGTTCGATAAGTACGAGGTTTTTGTTTGTTCTTTGCTTGGACTCAACCTCGACTTCCTCGACTGCCTCGAAGAAATGTCATCAATACAACGTCATCATCGAACACTCGATGAATGGATCGAGATCGTTTTGCAAAATAACAGCGAATCTGTTTCCTCAGCGAGCAAAAATACCCTCACGAAGGAACTGCTTGTTTCTATCGGTTTCGATCCTTTGAGTACACAGAGTACAGCCACTGAAACCATTATGGCGCGCTCCCTTGAATTAAGTACGCACCATCACATCGAAGCGTGCGAATGGGCAGAGATTTTTATTGCGGACGAATTTAAGTACAATCCCTTGCTGTCTTCACTGGCTGCGAGGTTTCCTTTTGAAGGCCATTTAACGAATACATGGTTTCAACGTCAGAGTAGGAATGTTAACATAAGAAACGTCGTGATAAAGGAATCTCTAAATTCTGCAATAATTCAGTCCATTCTCAGTGACAAAGTCTCACATGACGAACAAAACATTGTCCTTTATCACGGCACAGATCATCACAGTGCGGAAGACATTTTAGTTCGAGGAATAGATCTGTGTTGCGGAAGACAGAAACGCGATTTTAGCTGTGGGTCAGGATTTTATTTAACAAAGAGTTTGGATGTTGCGCTGAACTGGGCGAAAAGCACGACAACAAAGCCCGCCATTTTAGTTTTTCAAGTCGACCGCGAGTGTTTGAGTAATGCTAAAAAGCTGGATTTGAGCCCCGCCAATCAGATAGAAAGATGGCGAAAAATCGTGTCCTCCTTTAGATCGGGCAAGCGAACAGCAAGAACACGCAAGAGTTTGAGGTTGTATGACTTGATTGAAGGACCTACGGCAACACTTATGATAAGTGAAACATCTGGCGAGTTGATGTTGGAACCAAAAGCTTCATCTCACCAAATTTGTCTGATTTCAGAAGACTTTGCCGAAGAGTTCCAACAAACTCTTCATTCGGTTTTATTTTTTGAAATCTCTTAAATAAAACAACAAGAAAACAGGCAAGCCCAACTAGCTAGAATTAAGGTCACGCATGAAAGAACATTCGAAGAACGCCGCGTCTTCCTTTCATCAAGAAAGGCTCAGAGCTATGCGGGTCTGTCAGTGTCAAACTTCCTTTAGATAGATTTACAAAGTAAGCGAACGGTACAATCTCGCGTTTGTCTAATCAGAATGTTTAATTTTTACATTTACTTTGCCGAAGAGTTTATAATAACTCTTCATTCGGTTTTATTTTTTGAAATCTCTTAAATTAAACAACACGAAAACGGGAATTAGACAGTCAAGTAGCTAGAGGGTCACGCATGAAAGAACGTTCGAAGAACGCCGACTCCCTTTCATCAACAAAAGGCTCAGAGCTATGCGGGGCCCATCAGTGTTAGACTTACTAAAAAACATTAAATACTCCTGAAACGAGACACGTAATTCCTTTAGATAGATTTGCAAAGTATCTGAAATGTACAAACTCGCGTTTGTTTAATCAGATTTTTTTTTTGACATTTACGCTTAAAAATGCCAATCATTTTTCAGTATTTTAGGTTTGTCTACAATCACTAGTACTAAATCAGGTATAAAATATGAGAGTACAAAAAGTGCACATGAAATTTTAATAGATTTTCTCTTTAGTTTTGTCACTATTTCTCGTTACTAATTTGTAGATGGTAACAATGGAGAACATTGCAAAATCAAAGAATGAAGTCAAAACGTTCTATGCAGTTGTCCTGTGTATGTATATATATATCATCATTAATCTAGTTTGGTCCAGTTTGTCGACCCTTAATTGTAGGCCCTGATTTGGATTTCTGAGAGACATACAGAAGTCGGAGAGACTCATTCACTCGAGAAAGCGAGACTGTCTCGGGTTTTGACAACAACCCGCAGTTGCTGCTCGGCAGCAGTTGTGTCGACATGAAATCACTGGCGGCTATCCCAAGATCCACAAGTGAACTAAAGAACTAAAAAAAATCATTCAGCGCCTTCCTAGGTCATCATTGATCACAAAAACTACCCATTTTTATTCATTTGAAGTTTTCCGTTATTTTATAACATAGTGGGATTGGGAATATTCTTTTCTTAAATATTATGTGTTGTAAGTAAAACCTATACTAGCTTGAGAAAACTGAAGACAAGCTACTTCTATAAGGACTTAAACAAACTGTGCCAATAACGCCGATTGATTTTAAATAGCTATTCAATTTAGACTCAGAGGAAAGGCTTTCTAAATATATTATCTTGACGTGTACTGCTACGTTCGATGCATCTTTCGGCTTTGGCGGGAGTGACGTGTCGCCTGCTTTCACTCTGAATGTAAAGTTTAAGCTTGTTTCACAATGGCTTTGCATTCATAGCGATAACTAGAAAAAAAAAAACGGGAAAACGGATTACAAAGATGAGTACCGTACCACCAGAGAAGCACCATGAACATGGGAGGCATTGAGTGGCAGGCGCTTCCATAAGTAATCAGTGTGTGTAAACTATCCAGTGAAAATAAACATTTAAATCAGAATTGCAATTTTTATAATGTATTGTATGATAGTCTACTTCAACCTTTTACAATGATGTTAAAATTTTGTCAGTGGAAGCTAACCCAATTGTCACTTTCCCCCACCTACCAACCTACTTACTTACTATCACACTTATGCAAGAGATTGTTCTTCTAGAATCAGGCTACACGACCATACAGCAGGCACTACTTGTGCATGAAATGATTTACAAAAGATGATTTTCGCGTCATCACGAACTGCTCATATCTCTTGTAAGGCAAATGGCGGCTAAATGAAGCCAGTGTATTTGTCTTAAAACATCAAAGGACTCAAGCCCAGTTAACGCTCAAAGAAAATCACTGAGTGAAGACTTTGATCAAATAGTTCAGCACAGGACACGTTTCTCACACAAAGCTGATATGAGCCACCAATTGGAGTGGGATGTTTGAAATTTTGGCTCTCGCTACTAATAGGAGACATTGGCCCCTCAATAAACTCGTACTGCCGAAAGTTCTTACGAAATTTTTGATCTGGCTTTCCGGAACGGAATTCTCTAACCACTTCTCGCCATTGTTCGTTGTCGCCTTGTAAATCTAGACTGTTTCTTTTTGCTCTCAATTCACTCTTCCTTACTTGAAACACAAGCACAGCCGAACAAGGGGGTCTATTGCTAGCCCATGTTGTGCTCCAAGCTTCATCAAAGTTTTTACCGAGATAAAATCCATCACTGTTACTGAAGTCCTTTCTTCTAGCTCCCTTTGAGAGGTCAATGCCATGTTCTATAATGTCTTGAGCACTTTCAGGCCTTGTTCCATGAAAGAAAATTTCGTAATCGCTGGTTAAGAGCGACTCGGGGAAATTACGAACTCTATCTTGGGTGGTGTAACACTTCCTTGTAATACCATTTCGATCAACATTAATTATGTTGACAGCCTGTTCTCGCAGTTCACTATCCGCAGAAGAAAGAGTGAACCATTGGTTAATTTTGGTGTGCTGGTAGGGAAAACGGCCACATGTAAAGAAATGATTTTCAATGTATCGTGGGACATCAGATGGAAACAAAGACTCGGTATAGGAGCTAAGCTGGTAGAGCACTGCAAATGCCGCCATAAAGGTCTCCATTCTCGGCTGTCTTTGCCTTCCAAGAACTGCTAGCAGGGAACGTGCTGTTTGTAAATAGTCGCTTGCATCCACTCCCTTCAACCAAACGCTCCTTAATTCGTTCACAGCGTTTAAATCCAGCTCCACCATCGTTCTTGTTTTATGCAAGATATATACTGGCAACATTATTCCTTACAAACGTGACCTTCATAGATTGTATAACTCTTGCCAAATTCTCCGAAATTTACATTAAACGCTTGGGAGATTAGAGAGTTTCATATCCAGAGAGTGCACGTCAAGTTCAATAAGGATGCAATCACGACGTAAGAAGACAAAGTTGCGAGCAAATGCTTCTTCATTGCCTCATGGATTCACCGAACATACTTCTTGTATTTTTACATTGTAGTCTCAACACAATATTAGGGGTCTCGAGCAGTTTGCTTAGGCACGCTATACTCGAAGGTTTATCCTTTATAACGGTTTTCGTGACAATTTTATCATATTTATAATCGTTTAAGTGCCTGCTTACACTGAGTTCATGAGATTTTAAGTCACCTGATACCCCACGGCAAGAAATAATCGCTCAAATTCAAGCGATTCGTACCTACATCGTTATGTATTCTGACAAGCTACCAGATTCTCCTTTACATTGATTTTGATTCTTCCTACTGAAATGTATTACGTCGTGTTCCTCTCGACGCTTATTGGCTGACATCGGTAATGTTTCCATGGCAAAAGTGTCCTGTGATGAGTAACGAATGACTACAAAGACCCCATTATAAACCTGGTTTGGGTATTAAAAAATTGTCATGGACCTTCATCAATGTTTCCGAATGGAATGTCCTTGGTTCCTAGAAATGATTACATTTCGAGCAGTCTCGCTCTCTTTCCGCTTAGGTTTAGTCATCAAGCAGACACGCGCCAAAAAAAGCAACGTAACACGCCGCGTGGAATCGCGATCTTTCCTGTGTGGAAGGAGGGACTTAAACTTGTTTCAAGTTGCAGATTGTTTTGGTTATGGAAGACGCAGGCGGCCCAAGCGAGTAAATCAAAATGGTATAACACATCCACATATACCAAGAGCTTCTTTTACAATGATCTGGACATCTCTTTTGTATCGCGGCTACACACGCACATATATACAGTGTGCGAAAAATCTCTTTTCTCTCCAGGGAAAACAACTAAGGCATTTCATTCCCAAGAAAATAAGAGGAAGTCTAAGAGGGCTTGCGGTATAAGAAATGAGTTTTGTGCAGACGCGGACAAAGGACCTATGCATCCGCATCTTTGTACGCGTATTTACTGTTTTTTTGTTTGTTTGAATTTGGTACGGGGTTTCTAAGTCAAAAGTATGTCGGGGAAGCTAGTTTCTTGGGTGAGGAGGTTTCTTTAGGAAGGGTGTGGTGCTTGCAGACGTCGGGCCACTTGGTCAGCGGTTTATTTTCCTGACAACCAAACTGCTGACCAACAAATTTTTGTAAAGTAACGTACGCGTTTCTGTTTCTCTCAGTTCCTGCTGACGCAAGCTGTGGGGCCTACAGAGTGTAAACTGGAAAAGCTTATCCCAATTTTTTGGATAAGACGAAAATATCAAAATTAGGTCAAATTTGGATATTCATAAAGGTAGCGTAACAGAGCATCTATTAAATGCCAAGAACAAAATTTATTGTCGGTGTGTTCATCTTGAAGGACGTTGGCGCTAATTGTTTCTGCGCATCCTTAGTGCGCACGCAATTCACTTGACGATGTCATGCCACGTCATCATTGAGTGCGCGCGCTGTTAAAGAAATGTAGAGATATAAAGCGCTAGTGAGCATTTAATATCTATGCATGAGTTTAACTCTTTTAAATGTTCGGTGACCCCAGATTTTCTTTTAATAGATCACTTTCTATGTCAATTATCTACGTTTTGTGAAAAAGTAAAGAAAATCTGCGTTGTGGGAGTTTGATTTTTTTCAACTTTTCTGCTCTCGCATCATCGAATTCCGCTATTATTTTAGCTGCACGGTGTTCGCAAAAGCCCATCTTAAAGGTTGAATTTTATTGAGAAAAAAAAACAACGCTTCAAATTATTTACTTGATAGATCCACTCAAATAAAATTTGCCTGAGAAAGTGGTCTGCAGCGAAACATTTTTACTATTTTTCAACTAACATCCGCTGAGGCCATGTCGAGTTACGAGGACTGATTTATCAAAATTGGGGTAGTCTTCCATGCGCTTTATTTCGAAAACGAAGTCGGTGACCTCCCAAATGTTTTGCATTTCTGACAAAGGTAACTCATTATCTGACTGTAGGAAAATTATGAAAAAATCTGTGTTGTAGCCTGGCCTGCGCAACATGCTCTTTCGTTCGTTTTTCTGCAAGCCACATTTTATCACTCTACACAAAAGAAATCAGTTAAAGTGAGTTAGTTTTAATACACAGTAAATAAAAACACCTTTCAGGTCATAAAACGAAATGGAAATAAGGCAAAAAGACAAAGAATGTCCTTCCGCTACAGACTAGCAAATTTCAGCATGTTAGTAAGGACTAGTAATTGCTTTCTCTAGTTCTAGTTCTTGTTTTTTACTAGTTGTTTTCTTGGGGACAAAAGAGTTGTTTTTCTGAAGTTTATGTCAGCGTAAACGTGAAAACGTGATGTGACAAGAGCGTGCAATGCGAAAAACATGTTCGCGAATGTATGCGTGTGTGGTTCTCCCTTACCAACAGAAGAGCGATCTACAGCAGGTTTGGCGAAGAAAAACATCCATCGTGTGATAGATTGATGATAACATTCTTTGAATTAATTTTTTAAAAATAATTTACATTTAACAGTTTTGTATTCTAAAGTACCACGATCACCCCTTCATTTTTGTTTGGGATTCCTCATTCCTCAACCCCCGCCCCTAGGCGTCCCCCCCCCAAAAAAAATCCTGGTGACGACTGTGCATGCTGAAGGAAAATTTTAACGCGAGAAAATGTTACCTTCCAAAATACCAAAATACCAAAAAGAACGTATTTGTTTCCATCCTGTGATTTGCCCACTTTTTACGTGTTCAAAAAACTCTTACCTTTAGATGACCGGGGGACCCTGTATTTTGATTACAACTTCGGCGCCAGGTTTACAGAGCTATACTTTCCTTGTAGTATCTGCTTTTTATTTGTGGCTTCAATCCCGTTTAGATGCATGATGAAAGCATTAAGATTGGGCGAAAATCCGGTGACACAATAAAAGTCACAGCGCGAAAAAGGAAATTGTGGGAGGGTGGGTGGGTAAGTTACGAGCTGTGTAACTTACCCACCCACCCTCCCACAATTTCCTTTTTCACAGCTCGTTATATCGTTAAACGACAACCAACACCCTCAACACACCCCTGACGTTCTTTACACAAAGCCGGTCACTTTACACTTGGTCAGGAACCATAATCGGGGACGGAGACCGTAAGCGCCGGGTCCAGGCGGCCTCATCGAAAAGGACGAATGTGCTATTTTTAGAGAAAATTGCGCCACCCTCAACGTCATTAACGCGCGTGGGTACACGCAATTTTGCGTACAATGAGGGCGCGCTGGATATGATAGATTATCAACAAGGCGCGTAGCGCCAAAATGGTTATAATTATTTGATATTCAGCAACCCCGAGTAGAATAATTGTCTTTATCATTAAAGACGCAATCACTAATTGCTCTAAAATCAAGATAGAGAAAAAAAGAGAGAACTCCGAGATAAAAGAGAACAAGAATCGATCGCGATCACCTGACTGACCGAAAAAAGCGGCAAAAGATTGCGAAGTGTTGTATCGTTTCTTTGCGGAGCTGAATGAATCAATGAAACTGCTCCGAAGTGAATGTACAAGCACAGCGCTAACAACGGAGAAACGACAACGGAGAAATGTCGAATGTGTTTCTCATGTGTTTGTTTGATCGAACTGAAGACAGAATTAATTTTTTAACTTGAACGATACTGTGTTTCTATGCAGCTCACTGAAACAAGACTACGGAGGTGAGGAACATTGGAATTCACCATATTACTTTTTTAAACTCAAACCACAAAACGCAGTTGTTCTCAGTTTACAGCCTGCAGACGGAATAGTAAAAGCGACACTCAAACAACTGTAAAAGCGATTCAACGCGTTTTTCATGGCATCCGATTTGTATCTGAACATTTGAAGCTGCTGGAACACAGATAGAGCTACAACGAGTACAGGTAAACCGGTATCAATTTTGCGTGGTATAGCCAAAAAATGTCGCCCTTTCTGGTACTGAATTTGTTCAATGCTTGTTGTTCAGGCTGCTGCATGATTTTTGTACTGACTCGCCATAAAAGTTTGACAATTTTTATTAAATGCCTCTCTCCCATTTCACTGTGCTTTATTTTGTCTTGTCTCGATATTTCGGAGTCAACGCCTTCCGTATAAAACCTACTGTTTGTGAACTGAACTGAACAAGTGACTGACTTGACGATGAAAGAAATTGTAAACACAGCGCTAAATGCTTAAATTTCTATTTCTACAGTTTCTTTTCTTCCTAAAAAATCAAACACTCTGAAACAACTTAGATTTGTGTCTCTGTGTCTTTCAGTTGTAATTTCTCCTTAATTCAACTTCGATACAAAGTGATGTTTCTCGCCGAGTTGCTGGCGGAGAAAAAAAAATTCAGCTTAGTATGTCGTTGAAACCCTTGCGACGTCCACTTCGCTATGTATCCCTTCTAGGTTCGTAAATTGCCCAGTCTAAAAAAGTAATATTCAGTACTAGGGCAGCATGAAACTTCGCTTCAACTTTCTTCTTCTCATCGATGGACGTTTTTTTTTTCTTGGTGTTTTTCCAGTTCTATATTTTGTAGACGATTGATAACGCACCGCGAGAGCATTTGATTGAAAATAAAACGCGCTAAACGCTATTTTTGTCTTCATTTCGGCCACTTCGGTAAAGGCGGACATTATTTCAGAAAACAGACGCTGAGAAATCTCGGCAAACGTTTTCTTTCCCGATTCGGTAGTTTGAATCTATGCTAATATTTTCTTTTGCAGTGGAAAAAGTGAAAATGATTTATTAGTGCCTTTTCTTCACACCGTGCTTGGACATTCATTTTACAGTCTTTGCAGCTGCCCTTCAATCTCGTACGTCCTCAGAGGAAATCATGATATTTTCGGGATGCTTTTTCGCCTTCAACTGTTTTATCGTAGTTCGACACCTTTTTTGCCTGCAAAACGTTTCATCCGTCTAACAGAGAAATCGTTGTCCGACATGTCCGACGTATCTTCGCCACAGAATCTGTCTAACGTATTCTCACTGCCATTATCGGAATCACTTGTATAATTCTCATATTAAGAGTCACTATCCAGAAAGTTCTCCCCCAAGGGTTTGCCTCTAATTTGGAAGTGACCCTGATGACAGAAACTGAATTTCTTCATCTCCATCGAAGGTATTTTCCGACGCCATTTTATTAGCCCAAGATTCTGAAGATCGCCAAGACTCACAAAATTATAATGTAATATTCAAAATTTGGCCGTCACATAACTGTCGCGAAATGAAAACCGCATTCTTCACACACATACACGCTCAAAAAAAGAATCAGTTGGAAGTAGAAAGCAATGTGATTCGTGTTCTGTTGGAATTAAGGTGGAATGTCAACAACCTTTGATTGCATGAGCATTGATTGCCTGTTCATAAACAAAAAATAAATTATGGATATTCCTAATACGGCGTCAATACGACTTTTCACAATTTGTTTGTAGGCCATTCTTATTCCATTATAGATTTTTGTGTGCACAGCCCCAAACACATGTACACCTCCCAACTAGCCTGCGAGCAAGCTCTCTCGGGGGTGGAGGCGCGAAGGAGCAGGCTACCTTCAAACACACTCTCGTACTCAGAGCGGCTACTCGGTAAAGCTCTAGATTACTAGCTGCCGTACAGCGAAAAAATGAAAAATTAACAAAAAAAATTCACAAATAAAAATAAGGAACTACAGCACAGGAAACTATTACCCAGTGATTTTTATTATGCAGTAAGCTGCAGTCTCTATCACTAATTAACAAGAACGTAGCTTCCACATGCGGCATAAGCCAGTCCCCAAAATTTCAGAAATTTCATTCTGCACCGGCTCGCATTTGTATAGAAATTTCGCAGTCATGCAGTGAAAAGAGATAACCAGTTATGTCAACGGAAAACCAATGCTCGATTACGAATTCGAAAGTTTTAAGTAGAAAGTTATACATCGCACATTATCTTGTTTAGTCGATGTTCAGCTCAAGCAAGCGTGTTTAACGTTCGAGCTGTTGCTACGAATAAAACTTCAAATCAGAACGTGATGTTACACTTAACAGCTAAATTACCTAGAATTGCTTACTGATGCCACGTGATCAAAGAAAAGTAACAAAAATATCTATGATGCACAGAATAAAGTCACAAAATTGAATTCAGTGATGTACTAGCTAGACTGAAAAACATGCAAAATGTAATTGTAATACCTCATAAATTAACAAGGCTTAGCTTCTTGGATAAAGAAAACATGCTAAGGTACTTAAAAGAAGTAAATCAATATAGATAAAACAAAATGGAATTTTTAATATTAAATATGCACATACTTGCTCAAGTGAATGGTAAACTTCTTGACACTTTGTAGTTTTGAAAGCTTCTCTTATTCCAACGCAGATAAGCCATTGAAACTCAGTATATTACACTTGTTACGAAGAAGGAAACTCAGTGGATGTATGAAATAATGTGATCGCGATAAATTAAAGGTACCGGGGTGTGTTACAGAATTTATCCCACTCCAACCAGTCGAAACGAACGCGATAGCTGTCCAAGCCTTGCAAATCATAAAGCAGTCATTTCTGGTTACCAAAAGTGCCTCCTTTCGCCCGTCGTCTTAGTCGCAGTCTTACTGCAGTCCATAAATCACCGACAAAGGTAATAGCTTGTTACGTCGTAACTTGAAGAGTACGAATTAGCTGGAACTAGGCGAATCGCTTCACCGACAAAGATTGTGAATTTTAACGTTTTTTCATAATTCGATAGGCAGCCATTGCTTTAGCTTCGATTAATAACTGCAGTTTTGAGCGCTAATCGGTAACATGCACCAAATATTGTGAAATGTTAAAGAATAATTGCTCATCTATGGCGCATGGCGAGAGTTTCTACTGCTTTGTCCTGAGTACGCATGTTTAATTAAAACTGTCAAACTATCTTTTCTCAACCAATCAAGAACCCTGCGTTTTAATGACCTTCGAAGGTTATCTTATTTGAATATCCAATCACGCACCCTACCACTAAAAACAAACCAACCAATCGTATAGCGTACTAGACAATCAGTATTAGGGGACTCCCCTGACATGTGATGTCATTGCATCGTTTTAGCTACAGTAAACAGTGTCGGTAGTCTGGTTCGGGATCACGACGGTCTTGTTAAACTGGGGGGGAGGGGGTACTCCGGTATCTAAGCTACATGGGTATGTGCAACAGTGCAGGGTATGGTTTTTCAGTAGATTAGTCTGGGATATGGTATAGAAATCAGAGAGTTTGGTCTACAGAGGGGTTTCATTTATCGGGAAATTGATCAGTGGTAAAGAGAATTTAATCAAGAATAGGGAACTCATATTTTTGTAAGCGATCATTTCCCAATTGTATAAATATAATCTTAGACCTGCCACGAGTCGTCTGCGAGTGAGCGAGAGTGACGAGGTCGCGAGAAACGGACTTTAAGACCACCAAACTACCAAAAACGGACTTATATCTAGACAGCGTTCCGGAAATAGCGTTTTGTCACCCTTCAGCGCGCGACATGTACGCACGTTACCCTTTCACACAAACTAAACGTTGCAGGAGTTTGAACGTTTACAAGAACCCGGGAAGAAGGAGGATACTTTACAAACTGGGCCATACGGGAAGGCTTCCACCGAAAAACAGTGCCTTTTTTCGACCACCGTAGGTTGCGAAAGGGTAGAAGAAATTTTAAAAGTTTTGTATTATCAAAGGCAGCAAAAATAGCCAGTGAAACTATAAGGGTGGCAATTAAATCCAAGTTTTAGAAAGAGTAGCTAAAACTGAGCTAAAAATTCTTGCAGAAATTATGATGTAATCAAAACACTTGCCACCAGGAAAATATGGGATGATACAGTTCTTTTATTTTACTGTTTTTCAGCGCTTACGTCCATTGTTGAAAGCATGGAATGAGGGCTACCATTTTGGTTAGAATTGGTATGTGAAACGGTAAAGGGGTTGAACCTCTGAGTGGAACCTCCTCGCATGAACCTTTATTGAGTAACCCTTACAGACAGGAATCGCACCAGGTCGGAAACTTAATGCTGAAAAATAGTTTGTAATAAAGACAATTAGCGAACGCTAATATTAACCTTGAACCACTAGTTTCAGCTTCTACTAATTCGTGGTAATTTTGTTAATTTTCATCGCGGAAGTGAAAATTATTAGCTTTCAGCAATCAATCCTGTTCTTTTGAAATTTTTGCGTTATATAAAGGAGACGTTTGCAGCTTGAAGACGTTTACGTGAGAACGTGTTTCTCTCCCTACCCCTCTAAACTTAGATGCATCTCATTGAATATTAAACAACAGAGTACAGAGTATTTGTTTCATGTCTCGACACAGAATCACATTCTTTGCAACTGATTGGACAGATCTTTATTGCTGTCTACTGATGCATGTCTTCATAAAAAAATTCGGTTTTGTGTGTGGCAGTCGTAGTCTCAGAAATTTACGGAACGACTGAGCTTCAGTTCTCCTGGAAGCCTAGAGGACTAAAAGGCGACCCTTGGCTTAACAGCAAAAGTCATAATAATTACCGCTCCAATCAAGAAATGTCTTACACCAAAAGTGGTCTCGATTCGGCTACTACAGAACAAAACGACTGTCCTATCTGCTGTTTGATATCTCGCCGAGAGGCAGCAGAGACAATGAGAAGTGAACACAGGATCTGTCGCGGCTACATTACAAGGCTCACCGGGTACGGTTATTTTAGTGAATAGCTCCGAGTTTGAATTTTATCAGGTTCCCTATTTTATTTTTCTTTAACATTTCGTCTTATATTACCAGGCTTATGAACTACTGTTTCATTACAATGAATCATGCCGAGGTTAAGTCTTAAATAATTTTATTTTTTCTATTTCTTTACTATTTTCTCTTGACTTATGTAGAACTTCGGCATGAAGTCCATGGAAAGTAGGGTCAATTTGTTTTTACAATAGCATAGGAAAATTGCGAGAAATTAAAGAAATTTGCGCGCGAAAATTAAAGTTCTTGAAATATCGCCCACGCAACTGGGAAATTTTTTGTATTGCATAACCAAGAGCCAATCAGCGCGCGAGAATCCTCACATTTTCCGTTATCCCTTTTCCCACTCTTTGTTACATTACTAAGATATTTAGAGACTATTAAAGTACGTATCGTACATATTGATATATTGATACATCGTAGGTTAAATACACTGTTCAGTCGAGGTTAAGGTTGAAGCAATCATGTATATGTTGTAGTTCAATTTTATTTCTATTTTTATATTCTTTTGTTTTATATTCATTATCGTATATTTTAATATCTGATAAAATAAAAAAGAACAAAGAAAAATTAAAATTGAACGAAGGATAAAATTGAACTACAACATATATACGAGCTGCTGCTACGAATAAGACATGTTACATGTAATAGGTAAAATAGCAATTTTCTTCCATGTGGCCCGGTTCGAGTAGCCGCATAGTGCATTTCTTTTTCCACAAGAGGTGAGCGGCGCTTGACTAATCAGTGGCACCCAACGAGAAAATTTAAGCGAAATACTTGAAATATCATTTTCTACTTTCTTAGAAATCTCTTGTTTTCATGCTGTGAATATCTGGGCGATTTGGCTTTTCGAACAGATATTCCCCGAAACGAACCGTAACTAATTCCCACCGGAGCCCTTACTCTCAAGCAACCCTAACCTGCGATCAGGCCGAATTTTAGCATCGCTCTCACATTCTCTTACGTTGGTCGCTCGCTAAAATAGGGCCTGATACAATCTCTCACATACGGAGCCCTGTTCTCACAGGACCTTGTAACTGTGCCGGCGGCCAAATTTTAGCCGCGTGAATCTCGCAATCTGATTGGGCCTTTGACAATAAAGCTGTCAACGGAAGTAAATTGTCTACGAGATCGATGCGAACGCCATCTCTGCCGAAGTAAATGTGTTGCTCTAAGATATTCTTGTCGTTCTAGGAGAATTGTCATCATTTTTTTCTCTCCTGAGTATGGCGTTCGGTTTTACTCAGTTTTTACGCAAGCTGTCTCTCGCTTGGAGCAGAGAAGTACAGCAACAGTGAAGTACGTATCCCGTTTTATCGCATCGTGTCTCGAAATTTTCATTTGAAGGCTTTCAGCCAGTATTGAAAATATAAACAGAGTAGTGGTTGTTTCCGCGTTTTACGAAACAAAACGAACGGCAGAGGGACTAATATCTTTCGCCAAGAATGATCAAAAAGTCAACTGATGATTCGGTAAACTTAACGGTAAACTGATGTCTAGCGAAAGCCGCAAACAGCGAGATGCTGTAATTGGTTTTACCTAAGTACATCTCAGTTTATTCATTCAGTGTTACTAATGTCGTTTCATTGATCTCTGACATTGATATCAAAGTATCTGACTAGTTTTATGATAAATGTTCTTCGTTTTAAAATTCGCTGCTGTTTAGAGATAAAATTGGCTGTTAATCTCAAATATTTATCACTTCTGGAACTAAATTAAATTACAAAATACTCGTTTGTTTATAAACGGTTTTATTTATATCTTCTAAACAATGAAACTGAAGGTATTTCCCTTAATCGCAGGAACCAAGAACTGTCCAATCAGGGACGTGATAAGAACGTAATCATTATCATAAAAATGTGTGGACTGGCCTAAGAGTCACAGACCTATAGGGAAAGAAAGTTCAGATCGCATGCAAGACTAGAAGACTAAAAGTCGAACCTTGGCTTAACAGCAAAAGTCATACCATAATTTTCGCTCCACTGAGAAATGTCTCATACCAAAGGTGGACTCGATTCGGCTACTACAGAACATAAAGAGTGTTTTATTTGCTGTTTGATACCTCGAGAGACAGCAGAGACAATAATGAGTGAACACAGGATCTCAGGCTGTAGTGGCTGCATTACAAGGTTCACCAGGTACGGTTATTTTAGTGAACAGCTTCGAGTTTGATTTTTATCAGGTGCCCAATTTTTTAATTCTTTAATATTTTTCTCGATTTATTTTACGAGGCTCACGAGGTACTGCTATTACAGTGAACCGTTCCGAGGTTGAGACTTAAACAGATTTACTCAGTAGTTTCTGTTTCTTTAATATTTTCTCTTACATTATTTCGCGTACATCTTCAGCATGAAGACCATGAAAAATAAGGTTGATTTGTTTTTACAAGAGCATGGGAGAATAACGAGAAGAAAGAATTTATCTTTGACAAACGCGCGCTGGCGAAAGTGCACTTCGAGGAAAATATTGCGTGGGCAGTTTATTCTTTATCATTCATATTCGTGGAGGTAAGTGAGAGAACTGCCTAACTAACGAACCAATCAGCGCGCGAGAATCCTCACATCGGATTTGGCTTCTGCGTCGAAAGCTAGCGGAGACATGTCACGGCGAACAATCTGTGAAAAGTGTTGGAAGAAGTTTACGCTAAAGTGCGATCGATAAAAATTGTGGTGAGAAGTTCATTTCGAGTTGGATTGGTTAGCCTTACAACTACCTTAAAATCAGATGTTGTTATCTCTAATCGTAAATCTGTTAGAAGTATTTTAAATGACATCGGAAGCGATATATTTATGCCATGCTTTTGAAGATCGTTAAGGCTCACAAAGTTTATAGGTAATATTCAAAATTTGTTTGTCACACAACTGTCGAAATAAAAAAGTAGAACACTGAAATTCAAGGTCAAGCTTGTATTCTTTTCATATTTATTTTTTGCCCCATTCCTGTTTCAATTTATAACCACGATAGACCTATTTTAAATCTGTTTATCGGCAGGAAATAAGTATTACTGACCCGGCATTTCATTTACGTTTTAATTGTACTGAAAAATATCATAGACATATACTACCTAATACTATTACCTATCAGAGTGCTGTTATTGTTAGAATAGAGCTTAAAAATTACAGGACATTGAAATAAACTTTCCATTTAAAATTTCTTGTTTGTTTTAAACAAACAAAAATTAGTATTTTCAAACTGTAGCATGAAGAAGTATTTGGGCATCAGTAACGACATATCATTAACATAAGATTTCTAAGAATTGATCGTAAATTGACTTGAGAAAAAATTATCTCCATAAGTCTGTTATATTTTATGACAAACTGATCGTGATCAGTGACTACGGCGTAACATGACAAATCTCACCAACATATTACTGCTTGAAATATGCAAACTTGATGTCCAAATGGTAACATGTTTACAATTACAGTTAAAAATGTTGCTCTCCCGTCCTGTTCTCTCTCTTTCCTTAACTTTTTTCTTTTCTTAGACACTGAGAGAATTCACTAAGTTTATTGCATCGACATCCTAAAGCTAAGAGCAGCTGACTTTGGTCTCAAGACACACGATTAAAATGTCAGCAGTTATATTGATTTATAACTGGGTTTCGTTCTGCAGTGGCTTTTTTAACAGCATTTATGCGGACATTTCGCAGTAATGCAGTGAACGGGATAACCAGTTATGTCAACGGAAAAATAATAACAAAGCAAATTAACAAAAATATTTAAGGTGCACTGAACAACTCACAAAATTGAATTTAGTGATGTACCTAGACTTACAATCATGCAAAATGTAAGATGCAAGATGGCTTAGCTTCTTGCATGGATAAAACAAGGTAGGACATTTTTGAGAAGTAATTTATTATGAACAAAACAAAACTGAATTTTTAACATAACATAACTACATAGGTCCACATACTTGCTCAAGTGAATGGTAAACCTCGTGACACTTTGTCCTTTCGAACGTTTTTCTCGTTCCAGTGCATCTGAGCCAGAATTTAAGTAAAACCCGCTGTATTACACTTGTTACGAAGACGTGAACTCATCTTATTGTCAATGGCTTAAAACTTTGCATGTGTTAAAGATCATAAAGCGATCGTCACAAAATAGAGGTGCGGCGCTGTGCCAGCCAACCAGCCGAAGGAACGATGTATCAGTCCGTGCACTGTTCAAATCATGAAGCAATCATATCTGGCTACCAAAACTGTTCCCTTCCACTCGTTCTTGTACCGGTAGTTGCAATCCTACTGCAGTCCATAAATCACCGACAAAGGCAACAGCTTGTTACTTCATAACTTGAAGAGAACGAATTGGCCGAATCGCTTCACCACCGACAAAAATTTTAAATGTCAGCGATTCTTTTCACTTCGTTTCGCATCTATTTGTAGAAGGTTCCCACTTCAACTAAAACTACATTCAATTTCTGTCGAAAGCTATAAAGTAACATCCACCACGCATCAAAGATGGAGCTCTGCCGTGAAATGTAAAAGAATAAAAGTTCAACTATGCATGACGACAGACATCACCTGATCCCTCTACTGCTTTGTCGTGAGTACGAATATTTAATGCGGGTCACAGATTAAAACTGTCAACCAATCAAGAAAGCTGCGTTTTTAATAACCCTTGAAGATTTAAAATTTTTGAATACCCAATCGCCCGAAACCACTAAAGAAAGTGATAAGCAAACAAACCAACCAATCGTATTAGACAATCAGTATTAGGGGACTCCCCTTGATATGTGATGTTATTGCATCGTTGTAGTTACAATCTCGGACGGAATAACATGTAACAGAATCCCCCTACACCCCCCCCGCCAAAAAAATCAGCGATGAAGTCGTGCGAAGGGAAAAACTTTTTTTTTCCATCCTTGATTTGGGGGGGGAGGGGAGGGGTGTTCTATGGCCCTGTTTACATGAGTGTCATTTAATTTCATCCCGGGTGAGTTTCATCCCGGGATGACTTTCATCTCGGTGTCTGGTCATTTACCTGTAAGTGTTTACATGATTTGGAGCTAAAATGTGCTCGTCCCGGGATGATTTCATCCCGGTGCTAATTAAGTCTGAGAATTGACCTTTTATGCATGGCATGTCTCTTAGCAAAGCCCTTTGAAAGCAAATGATAAAAGTATAAATTCTCTCTACATTCATATTCAAATGTTGTTTAAGATGCGGTAACTACCCCGGGTTGCCACCTTCGCTGTCGTGATTGGTGCCACGACTGCCGCATCATGGTTATGGTTTGCGCTCATCAGTAAGTACCCCAAAAACCTCACGCGATTGCGTTTTCATGCCCCCATACAAAGATGAGAGTCATCTTGCTTGTACTTATATCTCGTAAATTCCCTCAGTAATTGTTTAGAAACTGCCGTTCACGCAGTGGTTTTAAGGTTTATCGAAGAAAAGAAATGGCCTCCGCTTTGAATGTATTGACTGCTTTTGTGGGATTTAAGCCTGAACGCCGTGTTGCGTTGTCACCTAAACGAGTTGATTGCGACGAAGAAATGGACGAATCTCCAACAAGTTCAGAAGACGAGGAATCATATGAAGATCTTACACTCGAGGCTCTTGAGAATCTTTCCTTAAAACTCAAACTTTGGCTGCGAAGAATACATCTCACTGAACAAGAACGGCCAATGAATCGTCAGGATCTTGAACATGAAATCTACCTTACCCAAGAAAAGGTTATTAACCCTTACAAAGCCTTCTTAATTTCTAACAAATCTAACGACCCCAAGGATCTACCAATGCTTGGATATTATGACCAACGTTTAGAAGAAGCTTGCGAAAAACTGTTGATAGAAAAGAACAAAGTCAATTTTGAGATGCCCGAGGAAGACCATAGAAGGTTCGATAAGTACGAGGTTTTTGTTTGTTCTTTGCTTGGACTCAACCTCGACTTCCTCGACTGCCTCGAAGAAATGTCATCAATACAACGTCATCATCGAACACTCGATGAATGGATCGAGATCGTTTTGCAAAATAACAGCGAATCTGTTTCCTCAGCGAGCAAAAATACCCTCACGAAGGAACTGCTTGTTTCTATCGGTTTCGATCCTTTGAGTACACAGAGTACAGCCACTGAAACCATTATGGCGCGCTCCCTTGAATTAAGTACGCACCATCACATCGAAGCGTGCGAATGGGCAGAGATTTTTATTGCGGACGAATTTAAGTACAATCCCTTGCTGTCTTCACTGGCTGCGAGGTTTCCTTTTGAAGGCCATTTAACGAATACATGGTTTCAACGTCAGAGTAGGAATGTTAACATAAGAAACGTCGTGATAAAGGAATCTCTAAATTCTGCAATAATTCAGTCCATTCTCAGTGACAAAGTCTCACATGACGAACAAAACATTGTCCTTTATCACGGCACAGATCATCACAGTGCGGAAGACATTTTAGTTCGAGGAATAGATCTGTGTTGCGGAAGACAGAAACGCGATTTTAGCTGTGGGTCAGGATTTTATTTAACAAAGAGTTTGGATGTTGCGCTGAACTGGGCGAAAAGCACGACAACAAAGCCCGCCATTTTAGTTTTTCAAGTCGACCGCGAGTGTTTGAGTAATGCTAAAAAGCTGGATTTGAGCCCCGCCAATCAGATAGAAAGATGGCGAAAAATCGTGTCCTCCTTTAGATCGGGCAAGCGAACAGCAAGAACACGCAAGAGTTTGAGGTTGTATGACTTGATTGAAGGACCTACGGCAACACTTATGATAAGTGAAACATCTGGCGAGTTGATGTTGGAACCAAAAGCTTCATCTCACCAAATTTGTCTGATTTCAGAAGACTTTGCCGAAGAGTTCCAACAAACTCTTCATTCGGGTTTATTTTTTGAAATCTCTTAAATAAAAGAAGAACGAAATAAAAGAAAACAGGCAAGCCCAACTAGCTAGAATTAAGGTCACGCATGAAAGAACATTCGAAGAACGCCGCGTCTCCCTTTCATCAAGAAAGGCTCAGAGCTATGCGGGTCTGTCAGTGTCAAACTTCCTTTAGATAGATTTACAAAGTAAGCGAACGGTACAATCTCGCGTTTGTCTAATCAGAATGTTTAATTTTTACATTTACTTTGCCGAAGAGTTTATAATAACTCTTCATTCGGTTTTATTTTTTGAAATCACTTAAATTAAACAACACGAAAACGGGAATTAGACAGTCAAGTAGCTAGAGGGTCACGCATGAAAGAACGTTCGAAGAACGCCGACTCCCTTTCATCAACAAAAGGCTCAGAGCTATGCGGGGCCCATCAGTGTTAGACTTACTAAAAAACATTAAATACTCCTGAAACGAGACACGTAATTCCTTTAGATAGATTTGCAAAGTATCTGAAAAGTACAAACTCGCGTTTGTTTAATCAGATTTTTTTTTTGACATTTACGCTTAAAAATGCCAATCATTTTTCAGTATTTTAGGTTTGTCTACAATCACTAGTACTAAATCAGGTATAAAATATGAGAGTACAAAAAGTGCACATGAAATTTTAATAGATTTTCTCTTTAGTTTTGTCACTATTTCTCGTTACTAATTTGTAGATGGTAACAATGGAGAACATTGCAAAATCAAAGAATGAAGTCAAAACGTTCTATGCAGTTGTCCTGTGTATGTATATATATATCATCATTAATCTAGTTTGGTCCAGTTTGTCGACCCTTAATTGTAGGCCCTGATTTGGATTTCTGAGAGACATACAGAAGTCGGAGAGACTCATTCACTCGAGAAAGCGAGACTGTCTCGGGTTTTGACAACAACCCGCAGTTGCTGCTCGGCAGCAGTTGTGTCGACATGAAATCACTGGCGGCTATCCCAAGATCCACAAGTGAACTAAAGAACTAAAAAAAATCATTCAGCGCCTTCCTAGGTCATCATTGATCACAAAAACTACCCATTTTTATTCATTTGAAGTTTTCCGTTATTTTATAACATAGTGGGATTGGGAATATTCTTTTCTTAAATATTATGTGTTGTAAGTAAAACCTATACTAGCTTGAGAAAACTGAAGACAAGCTACTTCTATAAGGACTTAAACAAACTGTGCCAATAACGCCGATTGATTTTAAATAGCTATTCAATTTAGACTCAGAGGAAAGGCTTTCTAAATATATTATCTTGACGTGTACTGCTACGTTCGATGCATCTTTCGGCTTTGGCGGGAGTGACGTGTCGCCTGCTTTCACTCTGAATGTAAAGTTTAAGCTTGTTTCACAATGGCTTTGCATTCATAGCGATAACTAGAAAAAAAAAAACGGGAAAACGGATTACAAAGACGAGTACCGTACCACCAGAGAAGCACCATGAACATGGGAGGCATTGAGTGGCAGGCGCTTCCATAAGTAATCAGTGTGTGTAAACTATCCAGTGAAAATAAACATTTAAATCAGAATTGCAATTTTTATAATGTATTGTATGATAGTCTACTTCAACCTCTTACAATGATGTTAAAATTTTGTCAGTGGAAGCTAACCCAATTGTCACTTTCCCCCACCTACCAACCTACTTACTTACTATCACACTTATGCAAGAGATTGTTCTTCTAGAATCAGGCTACACGACCATACAGCAGGCACTACTTGTGCATGAAATGATTTACAAAAGATGATTTTCGCGTCATCACGAACTGCTCATATCTCTTGTAAGGCAAATGGCGGCTAAATGAAGCCAGTGTATTTGTCTTAAAACATCAAAGGACTCAAGCCCAGTTAACGCTCAAAGAAAATCACTGAGTGAAGACTTTGATCAAATAGTTCAGCACAGGACACGTTTCTCACACAAAGCTGATATGAGCCACCAATTGGAGTGGGATGTTTGAAATTTTGGCTCTCGCTACTAATAGGAGACATTGGCCCCTCAATAAACTCGTACTGCCGAAAGTTCTTACGAAATTTTTGATCTGGCTTTCCGGAACGGAATTCTCTAACCACTTCTCGCCATTGTTCGTTGTCGCCTTGTAAATCTAGACTGTTTCTTTTTGCTCTCAATTCACTCTTCCTTACTTGAAACACAAGCACAGCCGAACAAGGGGGTCTATTGCTAGCCCATGTTGTGCTCCAAGCTTCATCAAAGTTTTTACCGAGATAAAATCCATCACCATTACTGAAGTCCTTTCTTCTAGCTCCCTTTGAGAGGTCAATGCCATGTTCTATAATGTCTTGAGCACTTTCATGCCTTGTTCCATGAAAGAAAATTTCGTAATCGCTGGTTAAGAGCGACTCGGGGAAATTACGAACTCTATCTTGGGTGGTGTAACACTTCCTTGTAATACCATTTCGATCAACATTAATTATGTTGACAGCCTGTTCTCGCAGTTCACTATCCGCAGAAGAAAGAGTGAACCATTGGTTAATTTTGGTGTGCTGGTAGGGAAAACGGCCACATGTAAAGAAATGATTTTCAATGTATCGTGGGACATCAGATGGAAACAAAGACTCGGTATAGGAGCTAAGCTGGTAGAGCACTGCAAATGCCGCCATAAAGGTCTCCATTCTCGGCTGTCTTTGCCTTCCAAGAATTGCTAGCAAGGAACGTGCTGTTTGTAAATAGTCGCTTGCATCCACTCCCTTCAACCAAACGCTCCTTAATTCGTTCACAGCGTTTAAATCCAGCTCCACCATCGTTCTTGTTTTATGCAAGATATATACTGGCAACATTATTCCTTACAAACGTGACCTTCATAGATTGTATAACTCTTGCCAAATTCTCCGAAATTTACATTAAACGCTTGGGAGATTAGAGAGTTTCATATCCAGAGAGTGCACGTCAAGTTCAATAAGGATGCAATCACGACGTAAGAAGACAAAGTTGCGAGCAAATGCTTCTTCATTGCCTCATGGATTCAACGAACATACTTCTTGTATTTTTACATTGTAGTCTCAACACAATATTAGGGGTCTCGAGCAGTTTGCTTAGGCACGCTATACTCGAAGGTTTATCCTTTATAACGGTTTTCGTGACAATTTTATCATATTTATAATCGTTTAAGTGCCTGCTTACACTGAGTTCATGAGATTTTAAGTCACCTGATACGCCACGGCAAGAAATAATCGCTCAAATTCAAGCGATTCGTACCTACATCGTTATGTATTCTGACAAGCTACCAGATTCTCCTTTACATTGATTTTGATTCTTCCTACTGAAATGTATTACGTCGTGTTCCTCTCGACGCTTATTGGCTGACATCGGTAATGTTTCCATGGCAAAAGTGTCCTGTGATGAGTAACGAATGACTACAAAGACCCCATTATAAACCTGGTTTGGGTATTAAAAAATTGTCATGGACCTTCATCAATGTTTCCGAATGGAATATCCTTGATTCCTAGAAATGATTACATTTCGAGCAGTCTCGCTCTCTTTCCGCTTAGGTTTAGTCATCAAGCAGACACGCGCCAAAAAAAGCAACGTAACACGCCGCGTGGAATCGCGATCTTTCCTGTGTGGAAGGAGGGACTTAAACTTGTTTCAAGTTGCAGATTGTTTTGGTTATGGAAGACGCAGGCGGCCCAAGCGAGTAAATCAAAATGGTATAACACATCCACATATACCAAGAGCTTCTTTTACAATGATCTGGACATCTCTTTTGTATCGCGGCTACACACGTACATATATACAGTGTGCGAAAAATCTCTTTTCTCTCCAGGGAAAACAACTAAGGCGTTTCATTCCCAAGAAAATAAGAGGAAGTCTAAGAGGGCTTGCGGTATAAGAAATGAGTTTTGTGCAGACGCGGACAAAGGACCTATGCATCCACATCTTTGTACGCGTATTTACTGTTTTTTTGTTTGTTTGAATTTGGTACGGGGTTTCTAAGTCAAAAGTATGTCGGGGAAGCTAGTTTCTTGGGTGAGGAGGTTTCTTTAGGAAGGGTGTGGTGCTTGCAGACGTCGGGCCACTTGGTCAGCGGTTTATTTTCCTGACAACCAAACTGCTGACCAACAAATTTTTGTAAAGTAACGTACACGTTTCTGTTTCTCTCAGTTCCTGCTGACGCAATTCAAGCTGTGGGGCCTACAGAGTGTAAACTGGAAAAACTTATCCCAATTTTTTGGATAAGACGAAAATATCAAAATTAGGTCAAATTTGGATATTCATAAAGGTAGCGTAACAGAGCATCTATTAAATGCGAAGAACAAAATTTATTGTCGGTGTGTTCATCTTGAAGGACGTTGGCGCTAATTGTTTCTGCGCATCCTTAGTGCGCACGCAATTCACTTGACGATGTCATGCCACGTCATCATTGAGTGCGCGCGCTGTTAAAGAAATGTAGAGATATAAAGCGCTAGTGGGCATTTTAATATCTATGCATGAGTTTAACTCTCTTAAATGTTCGGTGACCCCAGATTTTCTTTTAATAGATCACTTTCTATGTCAATTATCTACGTTTTGTGAAAAAGTAAAGAAAATCTGCGTTGTGGGAGTTTGATTTTTTTCAACTTTTCCGCTCTCGCATCATCGAATTCCGCTATTATTTTAGCTGCACGGTGTTCGCAAAAGCCCATCTTAAAGGTTGAATTTTATTGAGAAAAAAAAAACAACGCTTCAAATTATTTATTTGATAGATCCACTCAAATAAAATTTGCCTGAGAAAGTGGTCTGCAGCGAAACATTTTTACTATTTTTCAACTAACATCCGCTGAGGCCATGTCGAGTTACGAGGACTGATTTATCAAAATTGGGGTAGTCTTCCATGCGCTTTATTTCGAAAACGAAGTCGGTGACCTCCCAAATGTTTTGCATTTCTGACAAAGGTAACTCATTATCTGACTGTAGGAAAATTATGAAAAAATCTGTGTTGTAGCCTGGCCTGCGCAACATGCTCTTTCGTTCGTTTTTCTGCAAGTCACATTTTATCACTCTACACAAAAGAAATCAGTTAAAGTGAGTTAGTTTTAATACACAGTAAATAAAAACACCTTTCAGGTCATAAAACGAAATGGAAATAAGGCAAAAAGACAAAGAATGTCCTTCCGCTACAGACTAGCAAATTTCAGCATGTTAGTAAGGACTAGTAATTGCTTTCTCTAGTTCTAGTTCTTGTTTTTTACTAGTTCTTTTCTTGGGGACAAAAGAGTTGTTTTTCTGAAGTTTATGTCAGCGTAAACGTGAAAACGTGATGTGACAAGAGCGTGCAATGCGAAAAACATGTTCGCGAATGTATGCGTGTGTGGTTCTCCCTTACCAACAGAAGAGCGATCTACAGCAGGTTTGGCGAAGAAAAACATCCATCGTGTGATAGATTGATGATAACATTCTTTGAATTAATTTTTTAAAAATAATTTACATTTAACAGTTTTGTATTCTAAAGTACCACGATCACCCCTTCATTTTTGTTTGGGATTCCTCATTCCTCAACCCCCACCCCTAGGCGTCCCCCCCCCCCCCAAAAAAAAAATCCTGGTGACGACTGTGCATGCTGAAGGAAAATTTTAACGCGAGAAAATGTTACCTTCCAAAATACCAAAATACCAAAAAGAACGTATTTGCTTCCATCCTGTGATTTGCCCACTTTTTACGTGTTCAAAAAACTCTTACCTTTAGATGACCGGGGGACCCTGTATTTTGATTACAACTTCGGCGCCAGGTTTACAGAGCTATACTTTCCTTGTAGTATCTGCCTTTTATTTGTGGCTTCAATCCCGTTTAGATGCATGATGAAAGCATTAAGATTGGGCGAAAATCCGGTGACACAATAAAAGTCACAGCGCGAAAAAGGAAATTGTGGGAGGGTGGGTGGGTAAGTTACGAGCTGTGTAACTTACCCACCCACCCTCCCACAATTTCCTTTTTCACAGCTCGTTATATCGTTAAACGACAACCAACACCCTCAACACACCCCTGACGTTCTTTACACAAAGCCGGTCACTTTACACTTGGTCAGGAACCATAATCGGGGACGGAGACCGTAAGCGCCGGGTCCAGGCGGCCTCATCGAAAAAGACGAATGTGCTATTTTTAGAGAAAATTGCGCCACCCTCAACGTCACTAACGCGCGTGGGTACACGCAATTTTGCGTACAATGAGGGCGCGCTGGATATGATAGATTATCAACAAGGCGCGTAGCGCCAAAATGATTATAATTATTTGATATCCAGCAACCCCGAGTAGAATAATTGTCTTTATCATTAAAGACGCAATCACTAATTGCTCTAAAATCAAGATAGAGAAAAAAAGAGAGAACTCCGAGATAAAAGAGAACAAGAATCGATCGCGATCACCTGACTGACCGAAAAAAGCGGCAAAAGATTGCGAAGTGTTGTATCGTTTCTTTGCGGAGCTGAATGAATCAATGAAACTGCTCCGAAGTGAATTACAAGCACAGCGCTAACAACGGAGAAACGACAACGGAGAAATGTCGAATGTGTTTCTCATGTGTTTGTTTGATCGAACTGAAGACAGAATTAATTTTTTAACTTGAACGATACTGTGTTTCTATGCAGCTCACTGAAACAAGACTACGGAGGTGAAGAACATTGGAATTCACCATATTACTTTTTTAAACTCAAACCACAAAACGCAGTTGTTCTCAGTTTACAGCCTGCAGACGGAATAGTAAAAGCGACACTCAAACAACTGTAAAAGCGATTCAACGCGTTTTTCATGGCATCCGATTTGTATCTGAACATTTGAAGCTGCTGGAACACAGATAGAGCTACAACGAGTACAGGTAAACCGGTATCAATTTTGCGTGGTATAGCCAAAAAATGTCGCCCTTTCTGGTACTGAATTTGTTCAATGCTTGTTGTTCAGACTGCTGCATGATTTTTGTACTGACTCGCCATAAATTAAAAGTTTGACAATTTTTATTAAATGCCTCTCTCCCATTTCACTGTGCTTTATTTTGTCTTGTCTCGATATTTCGGAGTCAACGCCTTCCGTATAAAACCTACTGTTTGTGAACTGAACTGAACAAGTGACTGACTTGACGATGAAAGAAATTGTAAACACAGCGCTAAATGCTTAAATTTCTATTTCTACAGTTTCTTTTCTTTCTAAAAAATCAAACACTCTGAAACAACTTAGATTTGTGTCTCTGTGTCTTTCAGTTGTAATTTCTCCTTAATTCAACTTCGATACAAAGTGATGTTTCTCGCCGAGTTGCTGGCGGAGAAAAAAAAATTCAGCTTAGTATGTCGTTGAAACCCTTGCGACGTCCACTGCGCTATGTATCCCTTCTAGGTTCGTAAATTGCCCAGTCTAAAAAAGTAATATTCAGTACTAGGGCAGCATGAAACTTCGCTTCAACTTTCTTCTTCTCATCGATGGAAGTTTTTTTTTCTTGGTGTTTTTCCAGTTCTATATTTTGTAGACGATTGATAACGCACCGCGAGAGCATTTGATTGAAAATAAAACGCGCTAAACGCTATTTTTGTCTTCATTTCGGCCACTTCGGTAAAGGCGGACATTATTTCAGAAAACAGACGCTGAGAAATCTCGGCAAACGTTTTCTTTCCTGATTCGGTAGTTTGAATCTATGCTAGTATTTTCTTTTGCAGTGGAAAAAGTGAAAATGATTTATTAGTGCCTTTTCTTCACACCGTGCTTGGACATTCATTTTACAGTCTTTGCAGCTGCCCTTCAATCTCGTACGTCCTCAGAGGAAATCATGATATTTTCGGGATGCTTTTTCGCCTTCAACTGTTTTATCGTAGTTCGACACCTTTTTTGCCTGCAAAACGTTTCATCCGTCTAACAGAGAAATCGTCGTCCGACATGTCCGACGTATCTTCGCCACAGAATCTGTCTAACGTATTCTCACTGCCATTATCGGAATCACTTGTATAATTCTCATATTAAGAGTCACTATCCAGAAAGTTCTCCCCCAAGGGTTTGCCTCTAATTTGGAAGTGACCCTGATGACAGAAACTGAATTTCTTCATCTCCATCGAAGGTATTTTCCGACGCCATTTTATTAGCCCAAGATTCTGAAGATCGCCAAGACTCACAAAATTATAATGTAATATTCAAAATTTGGCCGTCACATAACTGTCGCGAAATGAAAACCGCATTCTTCACACACATACACGCTCAAAAAAAGAATCAGTTGGAAGTAGAAAGCAATGTGATTCGTGTTCTGTTGGAATGAAGGTGGAATGTCAACAACCTTTGATTGCATGAGCATTGATTGCCTGTTCATAAACAAAAAATAAATTATGGATATTCCTAATACGGCGTCAATACGACTTTTCACAATTTGTTTGTAGGCCATTCTTATTCCATTATAGATTTTTGTGTGTACAGCCCCAAACACATGTACACCTCCAAACTAGCCTGCGAGCAAGCTCTCTCGGGGGTGGAGGCGCGAAGGAGCAGGCTACCTTCAAACACACTCTCGTACTCAGAGCGGCTACTCGGTAAAGCTCTAGATTACTAGCTGCCGTACAGCGAAAAAATGAAAAATTAACAAAAAAATTCACAAATAAAAATAAGGAACTACAGCACAGGAAACTATTACCCAGTGATTTTTATTATGCAGTAAGCTGCAGTCTCTATCACTAATTAACAAGAACGTAGCTTCCACATGCGGCATAAGCCAGTCCCCAAAATTTCAGAAATTTCATTCTGCACCGGCTTGCATTTGTATAGAAATTTCGCAGTCATGCAGTGAAAAGAGATAACCAGTTATGTCAACGGAAAACCAATGCTCGATTACGAATTCGAAAGTTTTAAGTAGAAAGTTATACATCGCACATTATCTTGTTTAGTCGATGTTCAGCTCAAGCAAGCGTGTTTAACGTTCGAGCTGTTGCTACGAATAAAACTTCAAATCAGAACGTGATGTTACACTTAACAGCTAAATTACCTAGAATTGCTTACTGATGCCACGTGATCAAAGAAAAGTAACAAAAATATCTATGGTGCACAGAATAAAGTCACAAAATTGAATTCAGTGATGTACTAGCTAGACTGAAAAACATGCAAAATGTAATTGTAATACCTCATAAATTAACAAGGCTTAGCTTCTTGGATAAAGAAAACATGCTAAGGTACTTAAAAGAAGTAAATCAATATAGATAAAACAAAATGGAATTTTTAATATTAAATATGCACATACTTGCTCAAGTGAATGGTAAACTTCTTGACACTTTGTAGTTTTGAAAGCTTCTCTCATTCCAACGCAGATAAGCCATTGAAACTCAGTATATTACACTTGTTACGAAGAAGGGAACTCAGTGGATGTATGAAATAATGTGATCGCGATAAATTAAAGGCACCGGGGTGTGTTACAGAATTTATCCCACTCCAACCAGTCGAAACGAACGCGATAGCTGTCCAAGCCTTGCAAATCATGAAGCAGCCATTTCTGGTTACCAAAAGTGCCTCCTTTCGCCCGTCGTCTTAGTCGCAATCTTACTGCAGTCCATAAATCACCGACAAAGGTAATAGCTTGTTACGTCGTAACTTGAAGAGTACGAATTAGCTGGAACTAGGCGAATCGCTTCATCGACAAAAATTGTGAATTTTAACGTTTTTTCATAATTCGATAGGCAGCCATTGCTTTAGCTTCGATTAATAACTGCAGTTTTGAGCGCTAATCGGTAACATGCACCAAATATTGTGAAATGTTAAAGAATAATTGCTCATCTATGGCGCATGGCGAGAGCCGTCTACTGCTTTGTCCTGAGTACGCATGTTTAATTAAAACTGTCAAACTATCTTTTCTCAACCAATCAAGAACCCTGCGTTTTAATGACCTTCGAAGGTTATCTTATTTGAATATCCAATCACCCTACCACTAAAAACAAACCAACCAATCGTATAGCGTACTAGACAATCAGTATTAGGGGACTCCCCTGACATGTGATGTCATTGCATCGTTTTAGCTACAGTAAACAGTGTCGGTAGTCTGGTTCGGGATCACGACGGTCTTGTTAAACTGGGGGGAGGGGGTACTCCGGTATCTAAGCTACATGGGTATGTGCAACAGTGCAGGGTATGGTTTTTCAGTAGATTAGTCTGGGATATGGTATAGAAATCAGAGAGTTTGGTCTACAGAGGGGTTTCATTTATCGGGAAATTGATCAGTGGTAAAGAGAATTTAATCAAGAATAGGGAACTCATATTTTTGTAAGCGATCATTTCCCAATTGTATAAATATAATCTTAGACCTGCCACGAGTCGTCTGCGAGTGAGCGAGAGTGACGGGGTCTCGAGAAACGGACTTTAAGACCACCAAACTACCAAAAACGGACTTATATCTAGACAGCGTTCCGGAAATAGCGTTTTGTCACCCTTCAGCGCGCGACATGTACGCACGTTACCCTTTCACACAAACTAAACGTTGCGGGAATTTGAACGTTTACAAGAACCCGGGAAGAAGGAGGATACTTTACAAACTGGGCCATACGGGAAGGCTTCCACCGAAAAACAGTGCCTTTTTTCGACCACCGTAGGTTTGCGAAAGGGTAGAAGAAATTTTAAAAGTTTTGTATTATCAAAGGAAGCAAAAATAGCCAGTGAAACTACAAGGGTGGCAATTAAATCCAAGTTTTAGAAAGGGTAGCTAAAACTGAGCTAAAAATCCTTGCAGAAATTATGATGTAATCAAAACACTTGCCACCAGAAAAATATGGGATGATACAGTTCTTTTATTTTACTGTTTTTCAGCGCTTACGTCCATTGTTGAAAGTATGGAATGAGGGCTCCATTTTGGTTAGAATTGGTATGTGAAACGGTAAAGGGGTTGAACCTCTGAGTGGAACCTCCTCGCATGAACCTTTATTGAGTAACCCTTACAGACAGGAATCGCACCAGGTCGGAAACTTAATGCTGAAAAATAGTTTGTAATAAAGACAATTAGCGAACGCTAATATTAACCTTGAACTAATTCGTGGTAATTTTGTTAATTTTCATCGCGGAAGTGAAAATTATTAGCTTTCAGCAATCAATCCTGTTCTTTTGAAATTTTTGCGTTATATAAAGGAGACGTTTGCAGCTTGAAGACGTTTACGTGAGAACGTGTTTCTCTCCCTACCCCTCTAAACTTGAATATTAAACAACAGCATCTCATTGAATATTAAACAACAGAGTACAGAGTATTTGTTTCATGTCTCGACACAGAATCACATTCTTTGCAACTGATTGGACAGATCTTTATTGCTGTCTACTGATGCATGTCTTCATAAAAAAATTCGGTTTTGTGTGTGGCAGTCGTAGTCTCAGAAATTTACGGAACGACTGAGCTTCAGTTCTCCTGGAAGCCTAGAGGACTAAAAGGCGACCCTTGGCTTAACAGCAAAAGTCATATAATAATTACCGCTCCAATCAAGAAATGTCTTACACCAAAAGTGGTCTCGATTCGGCTACTACAGAACAAAACGACTGTCCTATCTGCTGTTTGATATCTCGCCGAGAGGCAGCAGAGACAATGAGAAGTGAACACAGGATCTGTCGCGGCTACATCACAAGGCTCACCGGGTACGGTTATTTTAGTGAATAGCTCCGAGTTTGAATTTTATCAGGTTCCCTATTTTATTTTTCTTTAACATTTCGTCTTATATTACCAGGCTTATGAACTACTGTTTCATTACAATGAATCATGCCGAGGTTAAGTCTTAAATAATTTTATTTTTTTCTATTTCTTTACTATTTTCTCTTGACTTCTGTAGAACTTCGGCATGAAGTCCATGGAAAGTAGGGTCAATTTGTTTTTACAATAGCATAGGAGAATTGCGAGAAATTAAAGAAATTTGCGCGCGAAAATTAAAGTTCTTGAAATATCGCCCACGCAACTGGGAAATTTTTTGCATTGCATAACCAAGAGCCAATCAGCGCGCGAGAATCCTCACATTTTCCGTTATCCCTTTTCCCACTCTTTTTTACATTACTAAGATATTTAGAGACTATTAAAGTACGTATCGTACATATTGATATATTGATACATCGTAGGTTAAATACACTGTTCAGTCGAGGTTAAGGATGAAGCAATCATGTATACGTTGTAGTTCAATTTTATTTCTATTTTTATATTCTTTTGTTTTATATTCATTATCGTATATTTTAATATCTGATAAAATAAAAAAGAACAAAGAAAAATTAAAATTGAACGAAGGATAAAATTGAACTACAACATATATACGAGCTGCTGCTACGAATAAGACATGTTACATGTAATAAGTAAAATAGCAATTTTCTTCCATGTGGCCTGGTTCGAGTAGCCGCATAGTGCATTTCTTTTTCCACAACAGGTGAGCGGCGCTTGACTAATCAGTGGCACCCAAAGAGAAAATTTAAGCGAAATACTTGAAATATCAATTTCTATTTTCTTAGAAATCTCTTGTTTTCATGCTGTGAATATCTGGGCGATTTGGCTTTTCGAACAGATATTCCCCGAAACGAACCGTAACTAATTCCCACCGGAGCCCTTACTCTCAAACAACCCTAACCTGCGATCAGACCGAATTTTAGCATCGCTCTCACATTCTCTTACGTTGGTCGCTCGCTAAAATAGGGCCTGATACAATCTCTCACGGGACCTTGTAACTGTGCCGGCGGCCAAATTTTAGCCACGTGAATCTCGCAATCTGATTGGCCCTTTGACAATAAAGCTGTCAACGGAAGTAAATTGCCTACGAGATCGATGCGAACGCCATCTCTGCCGAGGTAAATGTGTCGCTCTAAGATATTCTTGTCGTTCTAGGAGAATTGTCATCATTTTTTTCTCTCCTGAGTATGGCGTTCGGTTTTACTCAGTTTTTACGCAAGCTGTCTCTCGCTTGGAGCAGAGAAGTACAGCAACAGTGAAGTACGTATCCCGTTTTATCGCATCGTGTCTCGAAATTTTCATTTGAAGGCTTTCAGCCAGTATTGAAAATATAAACAGAGTAGTGGTTGTTTCCGCGTTTTACGAAACAAAACGAACGGCAGAGGGACTAATATCTTTCGCCAAGAATGATCAAAAAGTCAACTGATGATTCGGTAAAGTTAACGGTAAACTGATGTCTAGCGAAAGCCGCAATCAGCGAGATGCTGTAATTGTTTTTACCTAAGTACATCTCAGTTTATTCATTCAGTGTTACTAATGTCGTTTCATTGATCTCTGACATTGATATCAAAGTATCTGACTAGTTTTATGATAAATATTCTTCGTTTTAAAATTCGCTGCTGTTTAGAGATAAAATTGGCTGTTAATCCTCCCTCCTCCGCAGAGGCTCCTGTTAGTAAACACCAATTAGTAAACACCAATGAAAGAAAAAAAGAGTGAAGCGGGAGCGCTGGCGAGAGAAAACGGGAGCGCGGGGAACGACGGGAAGAGGGTGTGCAGTCAAGGCGCGACTGTAGGAGGCCTCTGCGGAGGAGAGAGCTGTTAATCTCAAATATTTATCACTTCTGGAACTAAATTAAATTACAAAATACTCGTTTGTCTATAAACGGTTTTTTTTATATCTTCTAAACAATGAAAACCAAGAACCAAGAACCAAGAACTGCATGCCCAAGGAACGCAGGAACCAAGAACTGTCCAATCAGGGACGTGATAAGAACGTAATCATTATCATAAAAATGTGAGAGCCTAAGAGAAAGAGAAGGGGAAAGAAAGTTCAGATCGCATGCAAGGCTAGAAGACTAAAAGTCGAACCTTGGCTTAACAGCAAAAGTCATACCATAATTTTCGCTCCACTAAGAAATGTCTCATACCAAAGGTGGACTCGATTCGGCTACTACAGAACATAAAGAGTGTTTTATTTGCTGTTTGATACCTCGAGAGACAGCAGAGACAATAATGAGTGAACACAGGATCTGCATTACCAGGTTCACCAGGTACGGTTATTTTAGTGAACAGCTTCGAGTTTGATTTTTATCAGGTGCCCAATTTTTTTATTCTTTAATATTTTTCTCGATTTATTTTACGAGGCTCACGAGGTACTGCTATTACAGTGAACCGTTCCGAGGTTGAGACTTAACAGATTTACTCAGTAGTTTCTATTTCTTTAATATTTTCTCTTACTTTATTTCGCGTACATCTTCAGCATGAAGACCATGAAAAATAAGGTTGATTTGTTTTTACAAGAGCATGGGAGAATAACGAGAAGAAAGAATTTATCTTTGACAAACGCACGCTGGCGAAAGTGCACTTCGAGGAAAATATTGCGTGGGCAGTTTTAGTATTGTTTACATTCGTACCCGTAACGAACCAATCAGCGCGCGAGAATCCTCACATCGGATTAAGGCTTGCTGCACACCAGCAAGTTTTCCTTGACAAGTTTTTTTTTTCTTTGACATGTTCTTGTGTAGACAGTGAACTAGTTTTCCGTGAAAGCTTTTACCAATTCATCTGAAATACAAAAAGTAACAGCGAATGTCTCTTTGGCTTCTGCGTCGAAAGCTAGCGGAGACATGTCACGGCGAACAATCTGTGAAAAGTGTTTGAAGAAGTTTACGCTAAAGTGCGATCGATAAAAATTGTGGTGAGAAGTTCATTTCGAGTTGGATTGGTTAGTCTTACAACTACCTTAAAATCAGATGTTGTTATCTCTAATCGTAAATCTGTTAGAAGTATTTTAAATGACATCGGAAGCGACATATTTATGCCATGCTTTTGAAGATCGCTAAGGCTCACAAAGTTACGATGTAATATTCAAAATTTGTTTGTCACACAACTGTCGAAATAAAAAGTAGACCACTGAAATTCAAGGTCAAGCTTGTATTCTTTTCATATTCATTTTTTGCCCCATTCCTGTATCAATTTATAACCACGATAGAATTATTTTAAATCTGTTTATCGGCAGGAAATAAGTATTACTGACCCGGCATTTCATTTACGTTTTAATTGTACTGAAAAATATCATAGACATATACTACCTAATACTATTACCTATCAGAGTGCTGTTATTGTTAGAATAGACCTTAAAAATTACAGGACATTGAAATAAACTTTCCATTTAAAATTTCTTGTTTGTTTTAAACAAACAAAAATTAGTATTTTCAAACTGTAGCATGAAGAAGTATTTGGGCATCAGTAACGACATATCATTAAAATAAGATTTCTAAGAATTGATCGTAAATTGACTTGAGAAAAAATTATCTCCATAAGTCTGTTATACTTTATGACAAACTGATCGTGATCAGTGAATACGGCGTAACATGACAAATCTCACCAACATATTACTGCTTGAAATATGCAAACTTGATGTCCAAATGGTAACATGTTTACAATTACAGTTAAAAATGTTGCTCTCCCGTCCTGTTCTCTCTCTTTCCTTAACGTTTTTCTTTTCTTAGACACTGAGAGAATTCACTAAGTTTATTGCATCGACATCCTAAAGCTAAGAGCAGCTGACTTTGGTCTCAAGACACACGATTAAAATGTCAGCAGTTATATTGATTTATAACTGGGTTTCGTTCTGCAGTGGCTTTTTTAACAGCATTTATGCGGACATTTCGCAGTAATGCAGTGAACGGGATAACCAGTTATGTCAACGGAAAACTAATATCAGCGATGTATGTGTTCAGTAACGTATAAAAAAAATCAGCCAGCGAAACTGCTGCCCAATTACGAATTCGAAGTGATTGTTGAATAGGCAATGATACATTGCAGACTGTACTGTTTAGTCGAGGTTTAGTTCAAGCAAACGTTTCGAACATACCAGCTCGGCTCTCGCTACGAATAATACTTCAAATGCGTGTTACATGTAAAGGGTAAAATAGCTAAAAATTGCTTATACGCCAAGTGATCAAACAAATTAACAAAAATATTTAAGGTGCACAGAACAACTCACAAAATTGAATTTAGTGATGTACCTAGACTTACAATCATGCAAAATGTAAGATGCAAGATGGCTTAGCTTCTTGCATGGATAAAACAAGGTAGGACATTTTTGAGAAGTAATTTATTATAAACAAAACAAAACTGAATTTTTAACATAACATATCTACATAGGTCCACATACTTGCTCAAGTGAATGGTAAACCTCGTGACACTTTGTCCTTTCGAACGTTTTTCTCGTTCCAGTGCATCTGAGCCAGAATTTAAGTAAAACCCGCTGTATTACACTTGTTACGAAGACGTGAACTCAGCTTATTGTCAATGGCTTAAAACTTTTGCATGTGATAAAGATCATAAAGCGATCGTCACAAAATAGAGGTGCGGCGCTGTGCCAGCCAACCAGCCGAAGAAACGATATATCAGTCCGTGCACTGTTCAAATCATGAAGCAATCATATCTGGCTACCAAAACTGTTCCCTTCCACTCGTTCTTGTACCGGTAGTTGCAATCCTACTGCAGTCCATAAATCACCGACAAAGGCCATTGTTACTTCATAACTTGAAGAGAACGAATTGGCCGAATCGCTTCACCACCGACAAAAATTTTAAATGTCAGCGATTGTTTTCGCTTCGTTTCGCATCTATTTGTAGAAGGTTTCCACTTCAACTAAAACTACATTCAATTTCTGTCGAAAGCTATAAAGTAACATCCACCACGCATCAAAGATGGAGCTCTGCCGTGAAATGTAAAAGAAGAAAAGTTCAACTATGCATGACGACAGACATCACCTGATCCCTCTACTGCTTTGTCGTGAGTACGAATATTTAATGCGGGTCACAGATTAAAACTGTCAACCAATCAAGAAAGCTGCGTTTTTAATAACCCTTGAAGATTACCCAATCACCCGAAACCACTAAAGAAAGTGATAAGCAAACAAACCAACCAATCGTATTAGACAATCAGGATTAGGGGACTCCCCTTGATATGTGATGTTATTGCATCGTTGTAGTTACAATCTCGGACGGAATAACATGTAACAGAATCCCCCTACACCCCCCCCCCCCGCCAAAAAAATCAGTCATGAAGTCGTGCGAAGGGAAAAACTTTTTTTTTCCATCCTTGATTTGGGGGGGGAGGGGAGGGGTGTTCTATGGCCCTGTTTACATGAGTGTCATTTAATTTCATCCCGGGTGAGTTTCATCCCGGGATGACTTTCATCTCGGTGTCTGGTCATTTACCTGTAAGTGTTTACGTGATTTGGAGCTAAAATGTGCTCGTCCCGGGATGATTTCATCCCGGTGCTAATTAAAGACCGGGATGAAATCATCCCGGGGCGAACACAAAAAAAAGGTCCAAGATTGTAGCTGCATACAGTAGACAGCATCGGTAATCTGGAAGGATACGGTCGCTTTAACCAAGGGGGAGATACTCCCATATATAAGCTCTATGGGTATATATGCCCCTGTGAAGGGTATGGTTTTTCAGGAGTTAACCTCTGTAGGGTATAGAAAATCAGAGAGTTTGTTTGGTCCAAGAGGAATTTGAACAACTACCTATACCAACCAATCACAATCGAATTTTACACACGCAATCGGTGATCTGTCTAATTAGAGACGCGATCGGTACAAAAAGGCGGGAAAATCATACGCATGCGTAGCACAGAAAAATTCATATGTGTGTATGTATGTATGTTTCTGGCGTTGCAAATAGTTTAAATGCAAGAGCACTCAACTTATTTAATTATGAGCCTGATTTTGCATACCGTAATTAGCAAAACCTTTGTTTGTTACTTAATTTATCGAAAACAATAGAGTTCCAGAAAGTTTAAGTAATATTTTACGAAGATAGCTTCCCGAAAATTTTTTTCTGGCAAGTTATTAGGATTCGATTTTTTGAGCCTGTCCACTGATTCTCGAGCCTCTTAAATATATTGTGAGCACATTTCATGCGAACTTTGACACTTATGTCCAGGTTTGCACGTAGCTGCGAAATTTGCGATTTTTCGTGGACTTGCGAAAAATTGCAAAAATCGCAAGGTCGACGATTTTTCGCGTTCACTTGCGATTTTTCGCAGTTGTTAGTCTTGTTAATGATATAGGGACGATTATCCTGCGCGAAACCGATCAATCTCGCGGAGCGGTTTTCACGGTTTAGCAACTGCACTTCGGTGCTTTACCGAGACAGAAAGATTTGATGTGTTTCTGGCTTCGTTTACGCAAATATCTTTGAGCGTATGAGTTTGTGAATTTTATAATTCCGTAGTGAGCGACTTACAGTATCTCACGTCGCTTCAGTCGCTTCCAGTTCGCCATAAACAGTGAATGTCTCTGAGGTTTCTTTCAGCAAGCGACATATAAAGCTTTCAAGCTGCTTGTAAATAAGGCAATAATTTCACTTGATAGAAAGCTCGCGAGTAGCTGCTAGTTGATCAGTTCAATATGAATGTAAACAAGTTTACAAATATGATATAATTCAATTGTTTGTGATGCAGATACACAAGTATACCTGAACATGCCTGCTAAATCATCGTCTGCATGAGCCATCCTCAAATTAAAGTGGAGATGTGGTCCGAGGTCTTTCTTTGGGTCAACAGCATCTCCAGGTCATCCTTTTCGCTGTCTGAACCATCATTATCCGTGCTGGATCAGTTAGCTCGCGTGAGCTGCGAGATAACTTCTATATCTTGCCTGTTTAAAAGATGAAAATGTTTCAGTAAACAGAAGTTTTTCTCTTACAAAACGAGGCAGAAAATGAAATGTAAACGTACAAATTTTGCAAAAAAATATAGTCACCGTTTCTTGGCCACCATATTTTTACAGATTCTGCGAAGCACGGGAAGCTAGTTTTCATGCCATTCGGAGACACTCGGTGAAAAACGTCGCCTACTAAAGAAAAAAAACAAACAGAAAACGTCACTTCCAGACGTCACCTTAAAAAAAACACACAAAACGTGGGAGGTGACATTTTCTGTGTTTTTTTTCTTTCTTTTTGAGGCGTAAACAGAAAACGTCACCTCCGGAGATGACGTTTTCTGTTTTTTGGGGAGGCGTTAACAGAAAGCGTCACCTCCGGATACGTCACCTCCGGAGATGACGCTTTCTTTCTTTTTTTTTTTCGAGGGGAAGGCGGGGGGGGGGGGGCGCAAACAGAAAGCGTCACCTCCGGAGGTGACTTTTTCTTTTTTTCTTTTTGAGGCGCAAACAGAGGAAAAATATTGTGTTCAGTCCGCAAGTGTGTGTATGCGTGTGTTGTAGCCTTAGTCTCAGTTACCGAACGGTTCAGTTCTCGTGAAAGCTTAGAAGACTAAAAGGCAAACTTTGGCACCATCTAAGAATGTCTCAAAACAAATGGGGACTTGATTCCTCACCTACAGAACACATCAACAAAATAAACGTCTCATTTTCTGTTTAATGTCTACCCGAGAGGCAACAGAGAGAATGACAAGTGAACACAGGATCTGTAGCGGCTGCATTACCAGGCGCGCCGGGTACGGTTAGTTTACTGAACAGCTCCGAGTTTGATTTTTATCAGGCGTCCAGTTTTCTTTTTGTTTGATATTTTCTCTAGAGCTCACAACCTTGTTATTACAGAGAATCGTTCCGAGGTTGAGTCTTAAACAAGTTTACTACTTTTTATTTCTTTACTGATTTTCTCTTGATCTACGTGCATCTTTGGCATGAAGACCATACCTTATAGTTTTCATTAGAAATCTTCAGTTGAAGGTTTTGCATTTCATTGGTACTTTGACATGAAATCAAAAAGTACTAAGATTTCCCATTTATATATACAAAAATGACAATTCCATTTATGTCAGCAATGGTAAGGCGGTCAATACTCTCTCTTTGAAAAAAGAATTTTGACAGAAAATGTTTCAGTTGACAAGTGCATCTAGGCGCAACTTGCCTCTCGATACCCCAGTGAAAATGGCATTACGTCAAAGCAATAAACACCCTCCACCCAACTAATAAGACAAGTTTGTCACGCCGAAACTTTTGAGACTATTCGAGAACTTTTCGGTGTGGTTTCGACAGCGTCACCTAAAACAAAAGCCCTTTGTTCTGTGGAATTTGATACGAGTGTGGCTTCAAATTTCAGTGAAACCCCGATATAAAGGACCCCTTTACACCCGACGTGGGCAATCGATAAAATCGATAATCGATAACATTCGATAACAATCGATAAAATTAGTTCATTGTATCGGAAATCGATAAAAAATCGATAAACGGATTTGTTGTAAGAAATCGATAATTTTCGAGTTTTCAATCAGTTTTATCGATTTTATCGAAAATTATCGATTTTATCGGTAACATTTTTTGTGTCGAAATATGTGAGCTTTAATAATAACGACAACCTCTATAAACAGCTCTAATATCGGGTTAAACAAAAGATTGCCGTTGCTTCCACTCAAAACGTTTTCCTTGGCAGTTGCTTAGATAGGTAAATAGCCGAGATGGCACTTTCGCAGATACTTGGGTCGATACAGCACAGTTATCCTGCCAGCTTAATAAACCACATTTACTGTTAAAGCTACCGTGAACAAAGCTACCGCAATCATTTTACCGCGATTAAACGTCTTTTTAACACAAAATCAATGTCAGAAATTAAAGACATGTACGATCGACATCCATCGATAAAATCGATAAAATCGATAACATCGATAACAGTAATTACCGGAAGAGTTGTGAGTATCGATTTTTATCGATTGATCGATACAACTGATAACGATCAAGTGATTGATATCGATAGTTATCGATTTATCGAACGGTTTTCCGATATAGATTTTTATCGATTGCCCACGTCGGGCTTTACCCGAAAAAAATAAGATGTTTGTCACGATCTCTTGGTTATTTGAGCTACAAGCTTGAGTTTGTGGGTATGAGGTCAAGTGGCTGATTTCCGTTGAATTAAACACGATCTATGTATTAAAACAGGTACCACAAAACTGAGAAAGTCACGCAAAAAAAAACTGACAGGTAACAGAATATACTGGCCGTCAAAAGGAGCAGATTTGAAAATAATATATCTTCAATAAACGTTAAGACAAATTGGAAGGCTTACATTTCAATCTTTTGTTGATTTGACTTCGCGTTTGAACAATTCTTTCAAAATGATGATTGCTCAAGATACATTGTTTCTCAGACACCCGGGCTGAGACACCTTGGCCTGCTAAGTGACATCCGAAATATAAGAGGGTCCTGAAGGGGTAAAATTTGCCTAGTTTAGCACTGGGAAAATGGGATTTGAGGCACTGGGGCTGGGATTTGGCGACTGGGACTGGGAAAAGGGTGGCGTATAATGGGACTAGAATCTACAGATAGAGTCTACCGATGATTTAAAACTCGTGTTAAGCCTCTTAATGCATAAAAATGCAACAAAAAAGTCCTTAAGAAGACCTAGACATGTTTGCAAATCAACAGATGTCAAAGAAATGTAGTTGCGACCTGATTTTGCTTTTACGGAAATCAGCGATTTGGTTGCACGCAATATTAATAATAATGATATTTAGTACTTCTATAGCGCAAATTACATGTATCAAATGTGCCTTACAGGAATGGAAATAAAAAGAAAATATATACGTGTCATTCACAAGATATTTTAATGACGTGTATGAGGTTTAACAGCGGTCAAACGCATGACGCGTGCGCAGTTCCCGCCATAATTTTGTAAGGAAAATACAGACAAATGTGGAAAGTCTCACTTCAACCGCAAGACTTGACGCCGTTTCTGAAAACTTAAGCTTTGCCGGCGTGAGATTCGGTTTGCCGGGACATGTTATGCATCGTTTTCATACGAACTTCTCGCTCGTAAACGTTTGAACTGAGACAAACTTCAAGGCCCTGAAGCACCAAAAGTGACGTAGCTTTTTGCGTTTGACCACTTTGAAATAAAAGGTACGTCTATATCGCTGCATGCGACTGAATTGTGGATGCTGGCGTTTTCGCTACCAAAGGTTCATTGTTTTAATCTTAAACGAGAAAACCTTTCATTTTCTACTGACTACGGCAGCCCAGAAGGGTCATCAACCCCTTTTTGATTTTGTTTTTTTGATTTTCGCTTTTTGCTTTTGTTTTTTTGGTTTTTGCTTCTGGTTTTTGTTTTTGTTTTTTTCTTTTTTAACTTTCTGTTTTTTGCTTTTGGTTTTGTTTTTTGGTTTTTGCTTTCTGATTTTTCAGTTGTTTTTTTCTTTGTTTCTATTACTATACGCGAATCAAGCCACGAGACAGACGAAAGGTTCGAAACAAAAAAGAAATTATTGATCTCCGCTTGAAACAAGGGTTCTTTTTACACGCGGTTGTTCTAAGATAGCAACGGTACATTCGTTACAGCTTTGTCCTTTTATTCAAGACGAATAAAGGTGACACAATTTGTGACATTGTGTTTGCTAGCTCTTTGGCAATTAGTTTGGTTTTTGAGTTCAGTTTAATTGCAAGATTTCTAAAAGCCGCTTGATAAAAAGTAATGTTTTCTGAAAGGATCATTGAGTTTGAGGGTTGAGGCGGGGGGCTGGGCAAATAAGAAAATAATTCCTTCACAGCTTTTGTAGAAGAAATAAAAATCTTTCATAGCGGCACAAACTAAATTTATTACAAGGTAGTAAAATTAAATACATACAAAGCTTTTAGTCACGAAAAAATATTTCAGCAGAAAAAAATTGCCCCCCCCCCCCCCTCCAATCCGTGTACCTTCGCGCCAATCGATTTTTGATTTCAAATTGAAAATACAAAATCAGAATTTTTGTGTTTTTCGATTTTCAAATGCAAATTGAAACTTAAAAATCATCCATTTTTTTCTGATTTTCGATTTTTCAGCTTTCTTTTCGTTACGGAAAACGTACTATTGAAAGTTAACTATTTTCAGAAAATTTTTATTTTTAATTGTCCTTTTCTCATTTCTCTTATACCGATTGAAACTAGAAAAATGAAGATGTCTGAACTTTGATTTAAATTTGGAAAGTCAAATTTCGTATTGATTCCACTTTTTTTTAATCTCAAAACACTACATCAAAACATTAAACACAGCAGAGGTTTGCGGGGGGGGGGGGGGAACTCGACCAATTCGCCCTCCCCAGGGAGTGCTTTTCCTTTTTTTTTTCCCTCTTTTTCCCTCTGTTCTCGGGCTAAAGTGTTATTTAGTCAAGAAAAGTCCAACAAAATAATCACGAAAAATATTAAGGGCATATGCCTGCCGGAACGAAGTTTTTTTTGGCGCGAAACTTGCAAAATATTTTGGCCATCGCGCACCGCTCACTCAGATGGAATGACTAAACAAGCAAACAATATTTTTGCACGCAGGTTCATGGAAATATTGTATACGACAAGTAATTGTAAAGATATGTAACTGTAATGATTAACATTTGTTTTTCAAAAAAATAAACTAATCTACAAATTAGTATATGTAATCGCATGAGGCCGAGTAGAATTAAGGATAAATTTTCACGCGTATTTTCAAAGGTTTCACAAAATTGCCCGAGTCGCGAAGCGACGAGGGCAATTTGTGAAAACTTTGAAAATACAAGTGAAAATTTATCCTTAATTCTACGAGGGCTCAATGCGATTACTTGTTTATAACACAGAGGGCAAAATTTTCTGAAAACTTTTCATTGCACGTCGAAACACAATCCGCCGCCGGCACTCAGAATAAACAATTCTCCACACAAGCAGTTTATTAAACTGCTACTCGGCGTCCAGAACAAAAAAAGAAACTGTCTTTCATGCATATGTTCATCTATTCATATAATTACAATTCTAGTTCGTTGACAAACTCACACTCAAAACTCAAGCTAAGTAAATTTATTTAAGCTTACCTGAGTTGCGAAGCGACCTCTCGCTCGCTGAATTAACCGAGGTTTTCGGTAGTTTTAGAGAAAATAAACATTTGCTGTTTCCCGTAAAACGTTCAGGTTCACCTTCTGGAATTTCTCTTCGAACTATCAGCCGATTACCATACCATTTTTGCCAACCAACTCGGCTAAATTTAAACTCTGAAACTATATTCTTGTGTTGAACAACTCAAATCCAATTCAAAATAGGCTTTTCGTTTCAAGACGCTTACAAAATGCAAATGGCGCGCTCTCGCGCTTAGCCAATCAAATGCGAGTATTTTTGGCGCTTGCCCAATCAGGAGTCAGTAATTTTGCCCTCGTTGGAAAGAAAATTAAGAAAAAATGCCTCCTGTCTCAACCAATCAGCAATCAGTAATTTTGCCCTCTATGTTATAAACACAGAAATTCTGGTCAAATGCAATCAAAAAGCTAATTTATTATAATAGATGTCAACAAGTTAGCCCATGTTGATTTCAAAATCGAGTACAATTCATTTCATCAGAACTAAAGTGACTTGCTACTCGTGACACGTCACACAAAACGTATAAACCATCCGATCAAAATGAAACATGCGTACGCTAACAAACAGAATAAGGGCATTTCCAAATGAAAATTGTAACAAAACAAAGCTAACGTACATTCGGGTGTCAATAGTCACGGTAGTTCAAGTTCACGGTTCAGTCTATTCTTTTATCAAATTATCAAAAGTCCATCCAATCCCCGCACAATCAAAGTGGTTGCATCATCAATATTGTAATGTGGGCATGTAGTGTTGTCCGCCATCCACTGGGGCACACACGGATCGCATCCCAAAATGCTGTCTCAGCACTAGGCCATCCTCACCGGCGGGCTCCATATGTCTTTCCAGGATTGTGCGGGTGAGATTTGAGGTCACCTGATCTTAGAATGTCGCTAGTTGCCTTCTTTGCTGGTCCCCAATCTTGTTGTTAATTTCTATACAAAGTTCCGAAACTTGGGCAACTTCCTCGTCCACCGCATCCAGCCTCAGCATCAGCCCGAGAAGAGAGGGAAATAAAGCGAAAAGAACAAGAAAAGCACTGCCTAGGGAGGGCGAATTGGGCGAGTCTCCCCCCCCGAAACCTCTGCTGTTTTTAGTGTTTTGATTTAGTGTTTTGAGATAAACAATGGAATTAATATGAAATTTAACTTTCTAAATTAAAATTAAAAGTTCAGATATCTTCATTTTTCTATTTTCAATCGGTAGAAAAGAACTGTAAAAAGGAAAACTGAAAATTGAAATTTTCTGAAAAACGTTAATTTTCAATGTTACATTTTCCGCAACGAAAAGAAAACTGAAAAATTGAAAGTCAGAAAAAAATGGTTGATTTTCAATTTTCAATTTGTATTTGAAAATCGAAAAACACAAAAATTCTGATTTTGTATTTTCAATTTAAAATCAAAAATCGATTAGCGCGAAGGTACACGGATTCCGCCCCCCCCCCCCCCCCCCCCTTCTCGTGTATGCATTTCTCAAGCAAGACTCGAGGTTTGCCGGTTCCTTCAGTGAACCTCATTAGTTGTTACTATGGTTAAGGCTCGTGCAATGATCATGAATCATTTTGTCGAAACGCGTGTTGTTCGCCACTTGTTTTACCTGGACTATCCGCCAGGCTTGATCAACCATCTTCTCGCGCCATATGCCAGCAAAGTATGATGGTCTGCACCCATCGATTTTAGTTTTGCTGTTTTCGTTTCGGTTTTCGGTTTTTCTGTTTTGTTTGTTTGTTTGTTTGTTTTTACCAAAAAGCAAAAAACAGAAAGGAAAAGAAAGCAGATTAGATTAAATCCGTGTACCTTCGTGCAAATCGAGTTTTGATTTTGAATTGAAAATACAAAATCAGAATTTTTGTGTTTTTCGATTTTCAAATACAAATTGAAAATTGAAAATCATCCATTTTTTCTGATTTTCGATTTTTCAGCTTTCTTTTCGTTACAGAAAATGTAATATTGAAAATTAACTTTTTTCCCAGAAAATTTCAATTTCAGTTTTCCTTTTTTCATTTCTCTTGTACCCATTGAAAGTTGAAAAATCAAGATTTTTGAACTTTTGATTTTAATTTAGAAAGTCAAATTTCGTATTGATTCCATTTAACACTTTATCAAAACACTAAAAACAGCAGAGTTTTCAGGGAGGGGGGACTTGCCCAATTCCCGCTCCCTAGGCTGTGCTTTTCTTGTTCTTTTCGCCTTATTTCCCTCTGTTCTTGGGCTGATGCTGAGGCTGGATGCGGTGGATGAGAAAGTTTCCCGAGTTTCGGGACTTTGTGTAGAAATTGACAACAAGATTGGGGACCAGCAAAGAAGGGAACTAGTAGCCTGCGCGCAGACGTCTCCTATTTCCTTTGAAGCAAAGGAAATAGGTGACGTCTGCACGCAGGCTAGGGAACTAGCGACATTCAAAGAACTGGTGACTTCAAATCTCACCTGCACAATTTGCAGAGACATATGGAGCCCGCCGGTGCGCGTGGCCGAATGCTGCAACAGCATTTTGGGATGTGATCCGTGTGTGCGCCAGTGGATGGCGGACAACACTACATGCCCACATTGCAATACTGATCATTCAACCACTTTGACTATGTGGGGATTGGATGAACTTATTGATCTGATAAAAGAATGGACTGAACCGTGGACTTGAACAACCGTGACTACCGGCAACAGATAAACTTGAAGTATTCGTTGAAGTTGAACACACGTTGATAACACCCGAATGTATGTTAGGTTTGTTTTGTTACAATTTTCATTTGAAAATGCCCTTATTCTCTTTGTTAGTGTACGCATGTTTCATTTTGATCCAATGGTTTATATGTTTTGCTTGACAAGTGGCACAAGTGGCAAGTCACTTTAGTTCTGACGGAATGAATTGTACTCGATTTTGAAATCAACATGGGCTCACTTGTTGGCATCTACTATTAGGTTTGTGACTGTATTTGACCAGAATTTCCGTGTTAATTTGTAGATTAGTTGATTTTTTTTTGAAAAAGAAATGTTAATCATTTAAAACAATTACATATCTTTACAATTGCTTGTCGAATACAATATTTCCATGAACGAACCTGCGCGCAAATTATAGTTTGCTTGTTCAGTCATTCTCTCCAAGTGAACGGCGCGCGATGATCAAAATATGTGACATTTAGCACAAAACAAACTTTGCTCCAGTCAAGGATGTGCTCTTAACATTTATCTTGATCATTTTTTAGGACTTTTCTATGAAAAAATAACACTTAAGCCCGAAAACAGAGGTAAATAGAGCGAAAAGAACAAGAAAAGCACTGTCTGGGGAGGGCGAATTGGGCGAGTCCCCCCCCCCCTTAAAACTATGGTGTTTTTAGTGATTTGATTTAGTGTTTTGAGATAAAAGGTGGAAACAATACGAAATTTGACTTTCTAAATTAATATCAAAGGCTTAAATATCTTCATTTTTCTATTTTCAATCGGTAGAAAAGAACTGGAAAAAGGAAAACTGAAACTTGAAATTTTCTGAAAAAAATTAATGTTAAAAACTACATTTTCCGCAACGAAAAGAAAGCTGAAAAATCGAAAGTCAGAAAAAAATGGATGATTTTCAATTTTCAATTGGAATTTGAAATTCGAAAAGCACAAAAATTCTGAGTTTGTATTTTCAATTTGAAATAAAAAATCGATTGGCACGAAGGCACACGGATTAAAATCGAAAGGCCAAAAACTCGCAAAAACAAAAACCAACAACAAAAGGCGAAAAAAAAAACAAAGCAAAACAAAACCAAAACCAAAACCAAAAAATGAATAGAAAACAAAACCAAAAACTCAAAAAGGGTAGGTGACCCTTCTGTAGGGGGGGGGGGGGGGGGAGGGATAAAAAGGGCTCTTAGTTATAGCTAATAAACAAGTTAACTTTCCAGTTTCCTTCTTTTTGAAGGGAAAATGGATCAGGGTGTCTTGCTGCGGGAGGTGCTCAACAGGCCAATGGACTGAGCTGCTTTACTGAGGGAGGTGCTGAACAGGCCAACGGATTGAGCTGCCCTACTGAGGGAGGTGCTGAACAGGCCAACGGACTGAGCTGCTTTACTGAGGGAGGTGCTGAACACTTCAACGGATTGAGCTGCCCTTCTGAGGGAGGTGCTGAACAGGCCAATGGACTGAGCTGCTTTACTGAGGGAGGTGCTGAACAGGCCAGCGGATTGAGCTGCCCTACTGAGGGATGTGCCGAACAGACCAACGGATTGAGCTGCCCTATTGAGGGATGTGCCGAACAGACCAACGGATTGAGCTGCCCTACTGAGGGAGGTGCTGAACAGGCCAACGGATTGAGCTGCTTTACTGAGGGAGGTGCTGAACAGGCCAACGGATTGAGCTGCCCTACTGAGGGATGTGCCGAACAGACCAACGGTTTGAGCTGCCCTACTGAGGGAGGTGCTGAACAGACCAACGGATTGAGCTGCCCTACTGAGGGATGTGCCGAACAGACCAACGGATTGAGCTGCCTTACTGAGGGAGGTGCGGAACAGGCCAAGGAATTGAGCTGCTTTACTGAGGGAGGTGCTGAACACATCAACGGATTGAGCTGCCCTACTGAGGGAGGTGCTGAACAGACCAACGGATTAAGCTGCCTTACTGAGGGAGGTGCGGAACAGGCCAAGGAATTGAGCTGCTTTACTGAGGGAGGTGCTGAACACATCAACGGATTGAGCTGCCCTATTGAGGGAGGTGCTGAACATATCAACGGATTGAGCTGCGCTACTGAGGGAGTTGCTGAACACATCAACGGATTGAGCTGCGCTACTGAGGGAGGTGCTGAACATATCAACGGATTGAGCTGCCCTACTGAGGGAGGTGCGGAACGCATCAACGGATTGAGCTGCTTTACTGAGGGAGGTGCTGAACAAATCAACGGATTGAGTTGCCCTACTGAAGGAGTTGCTGAACACATCAACGGACTGAGCCGCCCCACTGAAGAAGTTGTTGGACACACCAACGGATTGAGCTGCGCTAATGAGGGATGCTCAAGACCGGCCAACAGGTTGTACGTCTCTACTGAGGAAAGTGCTGGACAAGCCAACGGAGTGAATTCCCCTATTGAGGCAGCCGCTGGACAGGCATCGAGGTACCCTACTCAGGAAGAAGGTGGCATGTGCTATCCTATTCAAGAGACAGGTGAAGAGAGTGCAAGGCAGAGGCCAGTCACACAGGTAGTGAGTGTCCCTGTTCAGGAGATCGGGCAGCCAAACAGACAAGAGATAGCTTCATGCTACCAGCAGATGGGTGATGGCAACCTATACGCAGTCAGTTTGACCAATCCCGATGAACAGGCGATAGAGCACAACTGCAGCGTGCAGGAGATAAAGCTGTGGAATCAGCAACTTAACAGGCAAGTAACACATTCTCTTTTCATTTTTAACCTGCATTTTCTCAAAGACTATTTGCGCTATTAATACCAAGTACACTTGTTTTATGAAATTCTCAACCTCCTGGCCTTGTCAGCGGCAACCACACAGAGAATATCAGCGATTTTTGCATTATGTGGGAAATTGAATGTGTCACCACCACTGCAGCGATTAAAATTTTGCTGCTGGTCGTTTTGTGAAAGCATACTTTTAAAATAAAATTGGGCAAATAGATCCAGACCTAAATTGAGAATTAAATAAACCATTATTCCACTCGCACTTGTTGGGTGTGAGATGATTATAAGCAACTTGGCGTTACGGACCTTGTTTGTTATTCAGAGATATTTGACACCTCGAATCCAACGTGCACTCGGAGAGTAATGGTCAGTTAAGTTCTATGTGTGAAAATTCTATATTTCTTGAGTAGTATACTTGTATTTTCGTGTGGTCGAACTGGTTTTCTTCTGCATTTCAAGAGCCCAAAACATGATTGTCGAGGTTTCCATTTTGAGCCGTCTTATATTTTAGGCGCCTTCCCCATCCAAACTCAATGTTTTGTAAATTACATAGGAGTGAAAAGAGTTTCCCTTCACAGTTACTTAAAAATAAGAGATTAACAAAAAAGCTTAGATTAAGAGATTGAGTAGTATACATTTGTCTCGCAGGTCAAATCCGCAAAAGGCAACCAGGGGTAAAGGGAACGCAACTGGCGGATATTTCATCATGGAAATAAATGAAATTGCTCAACATCGCCAGTTTGCCACACCCATTCTAAGTCCTGCAGTTTACACTGACAGCTACGAATGGAAGCTGGGAGTTAGGATGTACCTCAACGGTGTGGAGGGTGGAAGTGGCAGATACGTGGCAATCTTTGTTCACATGATGAAAGGTGAATATGATGATCAACTGGATTGGCCTTTTGTTGGAAGAATCACTCTTTCCATCCTCGATCAGAGCGGTGCCAGATATCGTACCCATATCAGTCGCATTGTGCAGGCCAAGCCAAACCTGATGTCATTCCAACAGCCGACTGACGCCATTTCTTCTACTGGATGTGGTTTGGTAAATTTTGCTCCGATCCCAGAGGTCTTTGGCCCGCGTTATGTGAAAAATGATAAATTGTTTCTCAAAATCGAGTTTTCATTCTAAACATTTCTACCCCACTACTACTACGTCCGAAAATCCAAGACATTGTTGCTTAAATTCAGAAATCAGAGGCACCCAACAGGAACATTACAGCAAAATACTTGAAAGTCATTTTCTGCTTTCTTTAATTGTGTCAAGGGCTTTTTAAAAGGGTATTTTTCTAAGATAATACAGAATGATCCCTTCGGATTTTTTAGCTTAAAATGTAAGGCTCTAAACGAGATATTTGTCCCTCCGAAACAACATGAATTTAAAATCAGTCCTCAGGTCACGAAAGTTTGAAGCGGAGTTTCGGCAAAGAGCAGTTCATCGTATTTAAATCCGAATAGCTCCTTCCGAACAGATATTGTGCGGAAACGAAACGAAATGTCCCGGAGAAATATTTTAGGGATAACCTGATCAGATCACAGTCAAGGTTTCTTCTTTTTGATAGGATATCGTAAACATTAACTTTTTTCTATCGTAGATATCACATTGCAATTTCTAAATTTTGAAGACTAAACAGTGCTGAAAACAAAACGTTTTCATTGTTTAATTATTTTTATTTGTTTCAACACTGAATTAATTTAGATCCGTTGAGGTTTGATTTTCTGTTAGCGTTTGGATTTATAATGTCCCCTTCTTTGAAGGTGGTTTACAGCCGATCTCACTGCTGAGTGCAAATCCGTGTTTTTCAATCAAGAATAGCCGGCTGTGATTCGCCCGTCACTGATGATTCACCCATTATCACGCGGTGAAGGAAATTAGTAGTTTTTCTGTGTTTTTGTGATGGTTTGTGGATAAGGAAGTTAGTATTTCTTATGTAAAGTCATTTCATGGGCAAGTTTCCATGATTATCTTGTGATTATGGGCGAATCATAATTTCACCAAACTGGGGGAACCAATTTGATAGTAAGAGAAAAGTAGAGTACATTGAATACCTTGTAGTTGTAATTACACTGGGCACTGGACTACACACGTGTAGTCCAACAAAGCGGTGAAAGAAATTAGTAGTTCTTCTGGGTTGTTGTGATTGTTTATAAATGAGGAAGTTACTATTCCTTATGTAAACTTATTTTGTGAGTAATTTTCCATGATTATCTTGTGATCATAGGTGAATCATGATTTAACCAAATTGGGGAACTAATTTACAAGTCAGAAACAAAACGAAAACAAAAATGTTGTCAGAACGCTTCTCGGTCACTTAGTAGCTCAGAGGTACGCATGTTCATGTCAGTATTTTCATTGCAGCAAGTGAATTAAATGCTATGATTTTATATGAGTGCATACGATTGCTATATCATTATCTCCTTACTGGACCACTAATCAACTAGTTCAACATTTTCAATTTGTATTTTCTAGCCAGAATTAGGTAAATTGGATTTTTTGTAGACTTACTGGTATCGTTGGAAGCCGGTCCAACGCGAGAACTCAAGGTGATTCCATCGGAAAAGAACGAATATAAAGCTTTCTAAAACTCGATCCTTTCAAATACGCAATGAAAAATGGGGGTCACCGTGCTCGTTTTTGCGCAACATGGATAGCCGTTAATAGTAACCACAAGGCCTTCACTAGAAACTCATCAGAAATGAGAACTGTAATCTCTTTGAAAAGTTGTTGCTTGCATTGAAACAACCTCGTCCCCAGGGCCTTCTTTTCGTTCAAAATGGCGGATCGGAGAAACCCCTGGCCAAGGCTGCTGAAATACTCCAAGAATAGCGGAGTATTTTGTCACGTGACATATGATGAAATGGCTTTTTCGGAGGTTGTTTCCAGCGTCTGGTGGCCCTGTTTGTTGTCTTGCAGTCTAAAACCGTTGTATAAACGAAACGAAGACATTTCATCGTGTAAAATCCCCACGAATTTTGGAGTCATTTTGGCAGCCTTGGCCAGAGCTGCTGCTACGAATAAGACTTCAAACACGTGTTTATTATACATGTAATAGGTAAAATAGCTAGAAATGCTTATATGCCAAGCGATCACAGCAAAGTAACAAAGAAGTTTAATGGCACTGAGTAATTCACAAAATGGAACTACAATCATGCAAAATGTAACTGCAATGCTTCACAAATTAAAAAGACTTTGCTTCTTGCACAGAGAAAACATGCTAGGGAATTTATGACAAGTACATCCACAAAACCTATACAAAACGGATTTTTAACGTAAAATATCCACACACTTGCTCAAACGAATGGAGCCGCGTGACCTTGAATTATGACACTTTTTCCGATTGAAAGCTTTCCTCTTTCGAGCGCATCTGAGCCAGAATTAGAGTGAAAACCACTGTATTAAAAACTTTTCATGTGATAAAGCAATCGCCCTAAAATACAGGTGCCGCCCTGTTTCAGTTACAGACATCACACACCAACCAGCCGAAACGAAGGATGTATTTGTCCTTACACTGTGTTCAAATCATAAAGCAGTCATTTCTGGTTATCAAAAGTGTCTCAATTGGCGCGTCCTCATAGTGGTTGCAATCCTACTGTAGTCCATAAATCACCGACAAAGGTAATACATTATACTGTTATACTTCGTAACTTGAAGAGAACGATCTGGCCGAATGGTTTCACCACCGGACAAAAATTGTGAATTTCAGTGATTCTTTTCGCTTCGTTGTGCATCCATTTGTAGAAGGCTTCACTCACTACAGTTAATTTCTGTTGAATTCTTTGACATAACATGCACAAAGCACCAAAGAAAGAGCTCTGCTGTGAAACGTAAAAGAATAAAAGTTCATCTATGCATGGAGACAGACATCACCCGATCCTTCCGTGATGCTTCCACGAGTATGCATATTTAACAGCAGGTCACAGATTAAAACTGTCAAACTATCTTTTTTCAGCCAATCAAGAACGCTGCGTTTTAATGACCTTCGAAAGTTGACTTATTTCAATACCCAATCACCCGAAATCACTACAAAAAGTGATATGGAAGCAAACCAACCAATCGTATTAGACAATCAGTATTCGGGGAATCCCTTTGATATATGAAGTCACTGCATCGTTTTTTTAGCTACAGTTAACAGCGTCTGGTTCATGACTACCGACGGTGGCCTAGCCGACTCGTGAATGAAAATTCGACATAAATCTTTAATCCGAGGTTAGGAGCATTTTTCACCAAATAAAGGGTTAGTTCAGAAACTAGAGGCTCTCTTTAATATTTTCTCTCTTGCCGTACAGGAAGTGACTGTTGTAGTCCTTTTCGTATATTTGTACGGTATGAATTCCCAATTTTGCGCTGTATGATGTAAATGTAAACCTTTCCAAGTCCAGTGCACAACTGTGTAATCAAAAGCTATTTGTTTTAATTTTGTCACAACATATAGAACCTTGCTGAGGGTGAAATCATTGATAAGCGACACAATAATTATTTGAGATCCCAACATAAAAAATATCACTTATAACACTACGTTATAACGACGATCCTTCGTTGGAAATACCGAAGATCTTTCGAACATGAACGAAACTACACAAAAACTCACGAAAACAATCACAGGAATATGCTCAGGTGGCGCCAAGCAAGTGCCCACATAATTTCTTGGTTGCTACGACGACCACGAGATAAAGAGCCTTTACCTACAGTCTCGGACATTTTAAATGGAACACTGAGACAACCCCTCCCCCCCCTCCCCCCAAATCAAGGATGGAAAATGGCGCGTTTTTTCTCTTCGCGCGACTTCATCATTGATTTTTATTGGAGGGGGCGGGTAGGGGGTTTCTGTTCCATGTTATTCCGTCCGAGATTGTAGATATTTCGCGGCAATGTGGAAAAAAATTAGGCACGCGATACGTGTAAGAGCGATGACATTTACCAACGTGGAATTTGTCGCAATATTCGAGTCCGAGACAAATTGTATCAAGTGTCGCCTAGTTTACCTGTTTATGTACGTAACGGGTTGTGTGAAAGGGCTGAACGAATAATCAGATATAGGGATCTTTCGGATAGCCAACTTAACTGGTTAGAATGAAGACAGGATGCGAGGTGCAATAAATGAACTTTTTCAGTGAACCACCAAATTCACCAACAAGTAATCAAAACCAATGAAAAGCAATTAAAAAACAGTAACGTGATCTAAAAAATGTAAAAGTTACCATCAAAAAGTTGACATTTTACTGACAGGGTGGAATCGAACTTGCGACTAACTCAAAGCGTTTACCTTGGTTCACTTTTGTTAGAAAGTAGAACCCACAAAGACAGAAATTTTCGATGACTCGAACAGCTTTTACTTCTCATGTTAGTTAGAGATATCAAAATGCTATTTCTCGTCAGCTGTCTCGTTCCTGCTCGTACTGAAAAGGCACGTACGTGAGGAAAGAAGACTTCCAAAAACAATGTAACTACAAACTCGTAGTAAATTATACACTTGCAAACATACTGGTAAGGTAAGGTAAGGTAAGGTAAGGTAACTTAGTGGAGATTAAAATTAACTGATGGTAATGCCTCGCTAAAATAGTTGGTTTCAAACGAAAAACTTATGCATCGCCATTGCCACTTTGATAAAAAAAATAGCTTGTTCATCTGCAGTCTCCTCCACTGTCATGTGCTATATTTGTAATTTCAATGTGGTCCCAAGGAAAAGGGTTTTAATTAATAAATCCAGTGTGACTGGCAAGTGTGGATTTGTTCATTACCATCTATAAATTCTACCTCGTCATCAGTCCGAGTCACTACGGAGTTACATGAGAAGCATGCGCATGCTTATCTGGTCATTGCAGTGCTTGCTATCGGGTCAGTCGACACGCGTGTTTTCTGCACTGAACGAAACTAGTTCTTGCTACGATAACCGATATCTACTTTAGCCTCTTTCGAAGGTGTAACTACTAGCAGGCCTTGTGATACCAGTTTGGCAGGGATCGTCGTACGTGAGTAGAATTTTGAGCGATTTCGCTTGCCGTTTTGCCTAACCCTCTTTCCCGCCAGAATCAACACCTCTCAATGACGAGCGAAAACGTTGATATAGTGCCTGCTCCTGAGGGCCCAACTGGCGCAAATCATGACCCACCGGGTCGCGAAGAAAACATTGAGTCCGCCCTGCATCAAATTAATACGACCATGGGCACAATGACTAAACTCTTGTCTGACGTGTGCGCACGTCTTCCCACTACTGATGCGCGCCACGAGGAGCGATCCTCGAGCCGAAGCCCACCGGGCGCGGACGGCCAACGCCGAAAACGGCGTTCTACTTCTGCCTCCTCAGAGGACTCTTCTGAGAATGATGACTATGAGCCCAGACGCAAATCGAGCAAAGAGAACGACTCACTTAGTGTGCATGCCACAGATGATGACGTGGCACAACTGCTGGCAGAACCATCGGTTCAAGACAAAGCCACCGACAAATCGAGTGATAAAGCGAGCGAGGACGAGGTACTAAAAGAACTCGTAGCCGCTCTGCAAGACGAGGATAAAAAAGGCCCAAAAGTCCAAGAACAACTGGCCGACATCGCTATGAAGCGATGGGGAAATAAGCTGACCTCAGAAAAAATAACTAGCATTCTGGGGAAACACCCGCAGCCTGAAAACTGCGGAGACATGGCCATTGCACGGGTAAACCCCGAAATCTGGACGCCTTTGAATGCCGCTAAGAGAAAGTCAGATTTACGCTTGGCCAACATGCAGCAGGCTTTGCGAAAGGCTACCTTCGCAATTATTACAACTTGCGATAAGCTTTTGGCGGCAAAAGCCAAAATTGACACAAAAGAAATGCTAAGCGATAGCATTGATGCTATCGCTTTGGTGGGACATGTGGCTTCCGAGCTTTCCTTGCTCAGGCGCGAACAGCTTAGGCCATCGTTAAAGCAAGAATATCACACTATTTGTTCAAACAACGTCCCAACGTTATCAAAACTATTGTTTGGTGACGATCTTGCCAAGCAAATTCGCGACGCAAAGGAGACTAGTCGCATCGGCCATACAGTTGGCGTCACGAAGCACGACCACAGCAGAAACTACCGGCGCCATGGCTCTTATCAATCTAGCCGGCATGATAAAAGCAGCAAGGGTGGTTCACGACAGCCTTTTTTGGGGAAAGGCTACCGCTCAACTGGGCGGAAAAAATCGTACAACGGCACGAAGAACGAGACCGAGAAGAAATAATGTCCTCACTGGAACAACTGAAATTGGCGGTAAGTGATTTTCCGCAATTCACTAATTACCGGGGCACAGCCACGGTTATAAAATGCTGTCCGTTCCTATCGTTTTTTTAAAGTCTCGTTTCCAGGGCACCGCTTTCCTTTCCGCTGTGACAAAATCGTTGTCATAGTAACTGTACTTCCTCAGATGTATCGCTGGCTCAGTTGAGTTCTTATTCGCCATTTTGTGAAAAGCACGAGGCAATGGAGGGCATTCAAGACAAAGATTGTAACCTTTTGGGGAACTGCGAAAAGCACGAGGCAATGGAGGGCTTTCAAGACAAAGATTGTAACCTTTTGGGGAACGGCAAGTTCCCCAATCTTAACAAGAGACTACTTCATGAGCGAAAACTTAAGAGTGGATATTTAGAGAGACGTATTTACGAGCGACCACTTAAGAGTGAACCTTTTATCGAGAGTCAAAGCGAACATATGTCAAAACTATCTTTACATCAATCTCTTGTAAAACGTGAGTTTATTGCAAAGCGTCATAGACGTGCCCGTGAACCAAGCAGAATTCCACTGCGATTTCTAAGACGTCTTAAGAGCAAGAGTGGCATTTTGAAAAAGATTGTCTTCAAAAGGATTTCGTCGATTCCAATACCGAAGTCCTCAAAGCTGCATCGCTATGTCAAAAAGGTTAGAAAGCTTTATAATACACGTTATAAATATAATCATAAACACGATTCAAAGATAGTTTATTTAATTAAAGGTACTGTTCCCAAGAAAACTTATTTGTTGTCTTTTAGTAGTCGGCTTTATAACGTGATAATGAAACTAAAGTGTAAAGCACGTCGATATTTATCATTGTTTTCTTGTAATAGCGAAAGTCATATGACTAATTATTTGAATTTCAAACTACGTACAGATGTCGAGAAGAATCCAGGACCAACTCAAAACAACACTGATTCTCAAGAAACAACAATTATTAAGCCTTTTATGCAAAGTGACAGCCCAATAATGCAGTTGGTTTCTCCTATGATTTTGATGCACTCTAGATTATATGAACTTGGTTTACAGGCAATAGATGTTGGAGGTGCAGGTGACTGTTTCTTTAGATCTGTATCATATCAATTATATGGCAAAAACAACCATCATATGCAAGTCCGTAGTGCTGGAGTTCAATATATGCGAGATCACCCAGAGAGATTTGTTGAGAGCAATACTGAAAATTCATGGCTCAGATATCTGAATAATATGTCTATTCAAGGTACATGGGCTGATGCACTTATTGTTCAAGCAGTCGCTGATGCATTAAATGCATTAAATTTTCAAACTTTGTTTGCCCCATTTTCAACACTGGGGTTGACACTGGGGTTGACTCCATACAGAAGATAACTAAGTATTTAGAGTGTGTGTCCATTGTAGCAAATGAATAATCCAAGGAACATGCACAGATATGATAATTTGTGAACACTGTGGCTACATGATGAAGACAGAGTCCTGTCAGACAAAAGTTGTTGCGAAGATAGTTATTAAGATGGATGACGAAGAAGTAGTTTTCAAAATTGATCATCCTCTACTCGAAAAGATGTTTCCTGGTGTAATCTCTATGGAACACTCGGTCTTAGGAAGAGAGTTGCTTTATAGTGTTGTTGATCATACTCTTGTGTACAATACTGAAAACTTTAATGTTTTGGATATCAGGGTTTAATTATGATATCATTTTGTCAAGACTTGACTATTTTGTTAGGATATGCTGTTAAGGTTTCATATGTAACAATGACTTGAGTATTGTTTAGAGGAATGTTGTGTAACAATAAATTTGTTTGGATAGTAACTGTTGTGTCTTAATATCGCTTAATTAAAAAGCTACGCGCGTGCACGACTGCGTTATATCGGCGAATAGAAAACAGTGGGAGAACAAATCAGATTCGTGGATTTGCAATAGAACACTTAGTTTCTTCTAAGACTCGATAGAAACACGGTACATGTTTTCTATTTCTTAAATGCAAGAGCAAAATTATAAATGCGCGCACTTTTAAGACGTTTGTTAAAAGCGCACGTGTTAGATGTCACGGTAACGCTGCGTGACTCTCCGAGAATAAGGAGCGTTACACATGCGTTAACATAACATCGAACCTGCACATTTTTCAAACAATGCAATGAGCGCGTTCTTTTATTATTTAACACATGTTTACAAATTTAAAAAAATGATATATTATCTGTTGAGCTGCCTGTGCATTCATTTCGATCAGGCCGGCAAGGGGCGCCTATGCTTTCTCGCATAAAAAGTGGCATTAAACCTAAATTAAATCAAAAGACTGATTCTTAATGATATCCACAATTTAATTTTGTAATCGCTTACTATTTTTAAAAACACGGGCACCCTGTGCTTTTAAAACAACTTTTCCTAGGAATCAATGCAATTACGGTAAAAATATTCCTTTGACTTTAATATGATGCGACAAAACTGAATGTTTCAAATAACCTTTGTCACGCAATATTTACATTAGCAAGAATTGAAAATTCTCAAGTGTTCAAAATGTAGGATTCCCGAACATTTTCTCTTTTCACATTATTCATTACACGTTTTTTCTAAAGAATATGTGCCATAAATTAGTTTTTTATGTCGCGCGACAAACCCATTGATCTAAACGACCCTTATGCATGCTACTGTAAACGTGGGTTGCCAAGGTAAATGTGCCCCGGTAAAATTCACGAAGTGATTCTCGTTCATCTCTAAGAGATTATCTACAATATCGTTGTGATACCTTTGCGGCCGGATGCATCGCGCATTCTTTACCGGCCTGGCGTAACATCACATCAGATAGTGAAATTCTTTCTACTGTTATGAGGATGAAAATTGATTTTAATGCCACACCCTGCCAAAAATTTCTTCCCACTTGCACAAGGTCCGTCACTGAAACGACCATTATCGATCTCGAGATCCAAAAACTCCTGTCAAAACATGTGATTGAGCCCACCGGGCATTGACACAAGGAAATTATTTCCGATTCTGCAGCCACAGAATGATTCTTAACCTTAAAAACCTCAACCAATATGCAAACAAAATCCACTTTAAGATGGACACCCTCAACACCATCACTAAACTTGTAGAACAGGATTGTTTTATGGCGTCCATTGATCTGAAAGACGCATATTATTCCATACCGATAGCCACATCGGATAGGAAATACTTAAAATTCTCTTGGAAGGGAAAACTTTTATCAGTTTACATGTTTGCCAAATGGTCTTTCATGTGGGCCTAGGAAATTCACTAAACTTTTGAAACCAGCAGTATCCCACCTGCGTTTGCGGGGCCATATATCTAGTGGTTATATTGACGACTTGTACTTGCAAGGGAAAACATACAAGGACTGTGTACACAACGTTATAGACACAGTTATTCAGATTGATTCCCTTGGCCTCATAACACACCCAGACAAGTCGGTCTTTGACCCTTCCCAACAGCTCGTAATCTTGGGTTTTGTACTTAATTCGGTCACTATGACGATCATGTTAATTGGGGAAAAGGCTTTGGCACTCCAACTCGCGTGTAAAGCGCTTCTAAACACCACTTCTCTAACCATAAGAGAAGTTGCCTGTGTCCTCGGGAAGATAGTTTCCTCTTTTCCCGGGGTTATGTATGGGCCTCTACACTACCGCCACACCGAGCAAGACAAAATTCGCGCCTTGCGCAACAATCAATGAAGTTTCGACAGGCACATGTCTCTGTCACTAGGGGCGAAATCCGAGCTCGAGTGGTGGGTAGAAAATGTGATGACAACTAAGAATGTCTTGACTCGCGATGGACCGACGTGTACGCTTACCACAGACGCCTCTAACGAAGGCTGGGGAGCGGTATACGGTAATCAGTCCACAGGAGGCCTCTGGTCCTCAGATGAAAAGAGTCATCACATTAATTACCTCGAACTTCTAGCTGGTTTTCTAGGACTTAAAGTTCTCTGCAGATCGCACCGCGATACGCATATTAGACTTAAGATCGATAACACTACGGCAGTTGCGGTAATTAACCACATGGGAACTAGCCATTCCGAACAACTGAACACATTAAACAATGAAATTTGGGCTTGGTGCATCTCACGCAACCTTTGGATCAGCGCAGCACATATTGCAGGGAAATCTAATGTTGAGGCTGACCACGAATCCAGACAACATCAAACTGCAACTGAATGGATGCTAAATAAAGCATTACTGTCCTGAGTCATGCGCACTGTAAAAGATCTTATCATACTTGAATAGGCGCTCTTTTTACTCAACCCTTCGAGCTGAACAGACCTCGCTCACTGAGCTCCAAAAAAAGTCACCGCAATGACTGAACAGACCCCTCAGTTACCTTCTGGTAACGTTAGTACTATTTTAGACGGGGAAACAGCCTCGACCTCCGGGTCTTCCGGCAGTTCTGGCCAAAATAAAACCTCCGAAGCTCAAGCAGGCGTCGCGACCGGTACAAACCCGACCGCCACTTCTCAGCCACCATCAGCTTCTGGATCTGTTGCTGCTGGCGCTTCCATCAGCCCATCCAAGGCGTCCTATCAGGTCAGTTCTCTCTGAGTTTGCAGAACCTGCCCTGTTTTAGAACACGGTGCGTTTAGGAACGCAAAATTTCGTTATATACGGGGAACATTCCCGCCTTTGCAAGCGCGGGCTTCTTCCCGCGCGGGCGTTGCCTTTCCACATTTAGATTTCTGTCTTTCTTCACCGTCGTTTAGAATACGGTTTTCCCCCATAGAGCGGACTAGCGGGTCTATATCGGTCTGTCATTCTTATTAGGCAAACAAGTTTTGCGCTGTGGGAATTTTTTTTTTTTGTTACAATAGCTAAGCACATGCTATCCTTGTCTACTTTCACACCGCCTATATGTTAGGCTATTAGCTATCTCTAGCTACTACCTTGCTGGGTTTTTTTTATTTCTACCCCTATATTACTCGCTCAGTTTCATGCTATGTACGGCGATTTTTTACTATTTGATGCCTTTGGCGTGAATTACCTTCGGTCATGCAGGCCGACATCATATAATCTTTTAGATGGGCACAGGATCGCTATGGCCCTGTTCAAATGTTTTTACTTTAATGTAGCTTCTGTATTTACTTTAATGATTTTACCGTGAGCCGTGCTTATGGTGATGTAAGTAGCGGTCCGTATGGCAAATGTGTATGTACTTCAAACATCAATTTGGCGAGCTCACCGAGCGCTTTCGTTTTGTGCGACTAACACAGAAAACTGGCGAGATCACCGAGCGCTCTCGTTATGTGCGACCAACACAGAAAACTGGCGAGATCACCGAGCGCTCTCGTTTTGTGCGACCAACACAGAAAACTGGCGAGATCACCGAGCGCTCTCGTTATGTGCGACCAACACAGAAAATTGGCGAGATCACCGAGCGCTCTCGTTTTGTGCGACCAACACAGAAAACTGGCGAGACCTCTGAATAAGTAAGCATATCAGATTTGTGTGACCAACTCACATATTGGCGAGACCACAGTTAGGTTGTTTTTTTCACTGTTCTAGAGGCAACACAGCACTGGCACGACTATTACGTAAATCAGTTTGCGATCGACACGGAGTATGTTTGCATCTACACGTAAACTACGATTATTTGCGTACACTGAGTATCGTGAGGTGTATCCTCGTATGGGACGGACTATAGCACTATGGGGCAAGGCACTTAGCTCGGACCCCAATCCTCAGGGCTTTTATTGTAATCTCTTTCAACGGGAACTTTCACGGTCCCTGGCAATGTCTATTTATCAAATTTTGTTTCTCTCGTGACCCAAGATGATAAGGAGCCCTTTTGTGTATGATGTTCCGTATAGGGTGACGTTGTACCTGCCCTCTGCGTAGGGCGAAAAGTCTGGATTCTAGGACCCAACGCAGCCAACAGGCACAGTACGAACATTTTGGATTGCTTTGTTACTTCCTCACACCCGTTGAGTAATTTCGTGGAGGATACTATTCATCTTTTGTGTTACCCTCGCTCATCGCGTGCCTGTGTCCAATTATCGTTATCTCCTTCATCTTTATGCAAACAAACTGAGCGCATTGTTATTTTTTTTTAATTACTGTCATTATCTCTATACGTTCCCGCGTGATCTACGAATAGAACTCTCGTCCGTTTTAGATCTTCCGATCCACATACGAACAAAATTGGCAATGGACACCGCGTTTCTTGTCCATAGTACTAAAGAATATGTCAGTTGAGTTGAGGAGCGCAGATATCGTATTGCTTTTGAAGCTTCGATTTGCGTGCTTAGATGACCTTTTTCGCAATTTGATACCGGTACTTAGAGCCCCAAGAATAATATCGGCGCGGCGGTGCTGACATTTGCACCAACCTTGATAACATCTAGCTTTGCCTTTACAGGAACTTGTCTCCCTCGTTAAAGATTTGAAAGGTCAGGTCTCCGACCTCACTGGCACGAATCACTCGAGGCGTTTTCAAAGCCTCCGTGACGAACTAAAAACCTATTGTCACGCGCTAGACTTCAGCGAGGCGGTCGCCCTCAATAAGTTGCGAGGGTTACTTGAGGAGGCACGCCGTGGTCAAGCTACCGAAACGGCCAAGCTGGCGGCGCTGTGGGAGCGACTGGCTTATTCCCAGCAGAGCGGTCGCCCCGTGGACCTACGGGCTACGATATTCGCCTCCCTGGCCACAGAGGCCGAACTGGAAGCGGACAAACTGGTCCGCCGATACGAACGAGCAGCCAGACCCACAAGCCAGAACCGCGGACCACCCGGTCCTCGACGCGAGTGGGGCGAAAGGCGTGTAGGAAGTGCCCATGGCCGTTGCTATTCCTGCGGGGATCCAGGGCACTACGCTAGGGACTGCCCAAAACGACGTCCACGTGACCAGCCTCCACCAAAGAAACCGAAGGTTGAATAAACCACGTTAATTTAGGCTTATATGTGTCTGTTTTTCCTCTGTGTCTTATATGCCCCATATATGGTAGTTTTTCGATTAGCTCGACCGCTTCATCCGGGGTCCAAATTACTGTCTGGTAATCAGACCTTAAGCTGCTTGAATTCAGGTGGCGGGATGAGGCGGTCCTCCCTTTCTGGGTGGCTCCTATTACTTCCCTTTATTTTTTCACCATAGACTCCACACGTTCCACGGTGGGAGCTAGAAGCCGAGTTCCACCCCCTAGAAGCGGAACGAAAATTTCGACAACGAGAAATACGTTTTATGAGGTGGCCCCCTGGAGAGGGAGGACCGTTATACTCATCCGCCGAGCCCTCTATCGAGTCAGTAGCAAAAGGGAGAGCATCGGCATCCGCTGGGGATGTCTGGGTACGGGACCCTGATGGTTTTATAGCGGGGGAACCACATCGCCACTTCGCAGTTTGGGATCAGATGACAAAATCTCACCCCCAAAGGAACACGATCCTCGATTGGATAAAAAACGGAGTCCCAGTTAAGCAGTTCATTGTCCCTTTCAAAGGGAAATATCGCAACGAGCCCTTCAACCATTCCTTTCCCCCAAACAAGCACTTCCCTAACAACCGGAAATGTAAACTCTACAAAAACATTATCTCACGTGAGATCGAGAACAAAATAGCTATGGGCGCCATCAGAGTATGGGGTAAGGTTGGTGAGACCCCTCCACCCGCCATAGTCATGCCTTTCAGTATTGAGCCTTCGAAACCACGCTTGGTCCATGACCAACAATATCTGAACTGTTTCATGCGTCCATGTCCCTTCTCCTTGGACCAGGTGATCAATCTGCCACGTTACCTTTCCCGTGATTCCTTCCACACGAAGCTAGACGATAAATCAGGTTTCGACCATTTCTTCATTTCTAAAGATAGCCAGCCATATATGGGTGCAGAGTGGGGTGGTTGGTGGCTGGTGTGGCGCACCTTACCCCAGGGATGGAAGGAAAGCCCGTATATTTATCAGACTCTAGGTATGGTGGCAACCCACGTTATGCGCGAACTAGGAGTTCCTTGCTCCCAGTACATAGATGATAGACATCTTGGCGAACTATGGGGATCAGAGATCGCACGCACCTCCAGTTTGGATGCCGCAAATTGTGCCTTTTTCGTGGCGGCCACTGTTTTAACCCAACTTGGGTATTTTTTACACATCGCCAAGTGTGTTTCTGTCCCCACACGTCGTCTCATCTTCCTCGGACACCTCGTAGATACAGAACGCCTGACGTTTTCCCTCCCTGAAGAAAAGAAACATAAGTTCATCGCGTTACGCGAAGAAATTCTTTCTCTCGAAGAGGTAACCTTGACCCTCTTACAACGTTTTCAGGGTAAATGCATTTCCCTTACCTTGATGGTCCCCGCGGCACAGCTGTATACGCGAATGACCGCCAATGCTATCTCTCGTTGTCAGAGGCTGGGGACACCCGTAAAACTCGAGGCAGAGCTCCAAGCTGAAATAATGCACTGGCGATTCATCGACACATGGTCTGGGTGCGTCCCATGGCGTACGGAAGACCACAGGGTCGTGCAGACCCTCGCCTCTGACGCCTCTCAGTCCCGGTGGGGCGCTACTCTAACTCTTCCAGAAGGGTTGATAAAGACAGGAGACTACTTCAGTCAACAGCTGGGCGATCGCGATATTGCTATAAAAGAGGCCTACGCATTGTTATATGCCCTTCAAGCTTTTTCTTCTCATCTCGAGAACACGCGCGTGGATGCGTTGGTAGATAACAAAGTGCTCTACCATGCGTGGCTGCGTCAGGGCTGTAGGAACCAAGGGGTCAATCAGGCTTTGAAGTCCATCTTCGACACTACTCTACGTTATAATATGGCTCTCTCTATGCAATGGATTCCGAGTGCTTCGAACCCTGCCGATCAGCCGTCACGCGAGTGGTCAGATGCTGACGCGCAACTCGCTCCGCCTTTGTGGGAACGCGTAGAAGAGCTCCACGGACCTCACACTATCGACCTCATGGCATTAGATTCGAATAGCAAGTGTCCTCGCCACTACACGCCATCGCCGTCACCCCTGTCGACGGGATTAAATTTTTTCTCACAAAATCCCCTCTATGATGTGCAGGGTCGGGTAGAGAATGGATATATATTTCCCCCTATTTATGTCATTGGACCTGCTATCCGACACATTTTAACGGCGCAGGCAACAGCTACCGTAATTGTACCTGGTATCACCCCCCGACCTTTTTGGTGGCCTACACTACTTCATCATGCTAGGGATCGACACCGCCTCGCTAGGCAGGGGGACACAGACGCCCTGATTTGGCCGTCAAAAAAACATGGTTTCCACCAACCACGCAATCTCCCCCTGCCATGGGATTTGTGGGCTTTCCGCCTTGTGGGGCTCCAGCCCGAGTGACTTATCCTTTCAACTCATATTGTTTCAGGAGGTGACTACAACATTTTGTCCTGGGAATCCTGCAACCCAGGTCGACTGCCCTTCGTGCTTCGCTCCCAACAACCCGAACTTCTTGTTCTGCCCCATTTGCGGCTCACCAAAACATAAGAAACCGCGAGGAGCCAGACAGTCAGAAATTGATACGACCCCGCTCGAGTCTCGTTGGAAGGCCTTAGAGGACACTATGGCGTCTTCCAAATATAGGAAACGACGAAGCGCTCTTGAAAACGAATTCATGTCCTTTCTTGAGAGATTATCCCCCCCTAAATCCTTGGATAGTGTCTCACCTAGAGACGTTATTTATTTTCTCATCTGGAAAGACAAGGATTCAAAAACTCAGATACACAAGGAGTCCTGCCCTCACCAAGGCACCAACTCCAAACAACTCCTACCATGCGAGTGTCCTCGTCGCTTGGCGTTCAAAACCGTCGACTCTTATCTAGGTCAACTTAGAGCTATTATGCGCGATTATTTGGAAAGTACTGGTCTCACCGCATCGGAGGTCCAAGCATCTAATCCAGTTGCCCATGCGGCGGTCAAACGATACTTAAAAGGTGTGACAGAAGAACAACTGCAAGCGCGCGCTACCCCCAAACAGGCGGAACCTTTATTTATCAGTGACCTTTTAACCCTTTGCCAGGTCATCGATAATAAGCTACGTATGGCAGGAACCGACCCAATTCATATTTATATTCATGCTAGAGATCTGGCTTACTTCAAATTACATTTCTTTTCTGGCGACCGGCCATCGGACCTGAGCTACATCAAGGCAGCCGAAATCTTGCGTTTTCCGAATGACAAAGGCGTCATATTAAATCATGTCTTCGGAAAAACTCTTCGCTCGGGGGACTCCAGGGTTTTCGCGGTCGCCCGACACCCCAACCCCTCTATCTGCCTAGTGAAGGCTCTCGATGATTACATGGCCATCTGTCGCGCGATTAAGATCTCCGTGGATAACGGCCCTCTGTTTCGGACGACCAGTGGAAACAGAGTCCTTCTTGATGCCTTTTCAACAGATGCTGCTGAAGCCCGCCTTAAAGGTTACTTGTCTGTGGCTGGACTCAGCAACAAAACTCTCTACAGCTTCCGTTGTGGAGGAGCCATTACAATGGCCCTTACTGGTAGTAGTTTGGACGACATCGTTGACCACGTAGGATGGAGATCAAACCGCATGGCGAAGTATTATCTGCAGCTACACAAGTCCCTCCAGCCTGACTCAGTCGCTGCACGAATGGCCCAAGCCACTCCCGAAACATCTACTCGCTACGAGGAGCTTAATCAGCTCAGTGGTTTTGAACCAGCTTTTCCTCTACAACTGGCTCCCCGGACCTCCGAGCCCCTACCCGTTACAAGGCGGTCTCCCAGGAAACATAAACTTGACAAACTGTAGTCATCGGCTCTTTCTTTTATCCAGATTGGTCAGGAGTGGGATTGGGATTGGGTATAAGACACGTACTAGTGGGTGGGGGAAGTAGTGATGTGAGGAGAAGGGTCCTTAGGGGTTTTCGCCCTATCTTTTACTGTAAGCATGGGTTAGGATATAGCACTGTCCTGAGTCATGCGCACTGTAAAAGATCTTATCATACTTGAATAGGCGCTCTTTTTACTCAACACTCGGGGAATAGGGTCGGCCATTCGAGTATCCTGTGTGGTATTGGAGACCACGCGAATTCACAGTGGTCGGTCTGTTTTCCCACCCGCCCTCCCTCTAGTCCGACCTGTGCTTACTCACTCTACGCCCTTTTACGGGGTTTTCGCCCTATCTTTTACTGTAAGCATGGGTTAGGATATAGCACTGTCGCAAGCTCTCGAGAGTTTGCAATTCAAACCGGAAATCGGTTTGTTTGCCTCTCGACTTAACTGTCAATTCCCGCAATATGTGGCGTACAGACCTGACCCCGGGGCTATGGCCATCGATGCATTTTCCATAACTTGGACTGGGCTAAAATTTTATGCTTTTCCTGCCTTTAGTGTCATACCCTCCGTTCTAAAGAAGATCCAGGAGGACAGAGCCGAAGGAGTATGTGTGCTGCCAAACTGGCCAACACAACCGTGGTTTCCAAAAGCAATGCAAATGATCACACGCTCGCCTGTCAAGTTAAAAGCATGCGAGACGCTAATGTCCCTTCCAAACCAACCAGAACAGATTCACCCTTTGCACAAAAGGCTGAATCTCCTAATATGCCTCTTATCCGCAAAAAGCTGAACAATAAAAATTTGTCACAGTAGCTAAGGACATTATTATGGCCTCTTGGCGGTCAGGTACCGGAAAACAATATCACTCTTATCTAGGAAGGTGGGAGAAATTCTGTGCTCAGAACGCAATTCCAGAGGAAGACGCGAGCGTTGAACATGGGATAGATTTCTTAGCATCCCTTTACGAGGAAGGCCTCGGTTATAGCGCCATTAATACCGCTAGGTCGGCATTGTCCTCTGTACTTACACTCCCGGGAAACGTTACGTTTGGGAATCACCCTCTCGTATCTCGATTTATAAAAGGCGTCTTCGAGTTAAAACCCTCCCTACCTAGATACAACCACATTTGGGACGTTAGCGTAGTCTTAGAACATCTTAAGACTCTAAAACCTGTAGCTAGCTTGGACCTAAAAGTTCTTACACGTAAGTTGACCATGTTACTGTGTCTTCTTACTGGCCAAAGGTGCCAAACTTTATCTAAATTAGACATGCATTCAACTGATGCAGAAACTACCCGGAAAATATGTTTTCACTATTGGCGAAAAACTTAAGAGAACTAAGCCTGGAAACACCTGGAACCAATTGAGTTGACAGCTTTTGAGTCCGATATCAACCTCTGTATCGTCACACACCTCGATCAGTACCTCGCCAAAACTGAAAGCCTCAGAGGCTCTACCTCACAGCTACTCATCAGTTATGTCAAGCCGCACAAAGCTATCTCAAATACTACTATAGGCAAGTGGTCCAAGTCTGTGCTCAAAGATGCAGGGATTGATGTCACAAAGTTCACCAGCCTCACTTTGAAAGAAATCCTCAAAGCTGGCGGCTGGTCAAACGCTCAGACTTTCGCTAAACATTACAATAAGCCAATTGTAAGGACCTTTGGCACGAGTGTGCTTGAAAATTTTCAAAGCAATTCACGCTGACTTTGTGCAGGTCATATTGTATATTCTTTTTTATCTTACATTTTTTATTTCACGTAATATTATAATTTTTGGCCACCTGAGTGGCAGTCTGCAGCCTTTGTTAGGGAAATATATCATACCCTTTATACGGATCATTGTGTTCCTCTTGTCTGCCCTACATTGCTACCTTGTTTGGGCGCGTTTCCAGGACTTTCAATTCTCATGTAACTCCGTAGTGACTCGGACTGATGACGAGGTAGAATTTAAAAATTAAACGAGACTTACCAAGTCGATGTTTGATTGGAATTCTTCCTCGTCATCAGTCAGGAACGAAGGAGTTACATGCCCGACCCGTAAGTTGGTTTTCTTCCCTCCTTATCCTTCGTTCCTGTTTTTTCTCCTGGAAACACTGCCTCTTTAAAGACTGACCAGATAAGCACGCGCATGCTTCTCATGTAACTCCTTCGTTCCTGACTGATGACGAGGAAGAATTCCAATCAAACATCGACTTGGTAAGTCTCGTTTAATTTTTAAATCGATCAGCAACATATGGCAGAACAAATTTGATATCAAGTCAGGAGGTACTCGTAAGATGTACTTGGAACTTAGTTAACGTGATTGAGGGAGTGGATGTTTGGAAAAAGGATAAAACTGAAGACTCGAACGCTTAACGAACGTAAAGGTCGATCGGAACCTCAACAAAGCCAACTTTGTCGTTTCGAAATACATCCAGTTATTAGTTCCATTGTATTAAATGAAATCAATCCTCGTAAATGTAGCGGAAAATACAGAAAAATACTCCCTACCAAATTAACTAATTTGCTTCCAAAATGAGATCTTAATCTGCTTGCAAGTTTCGTGTTGCTCCCACCGCCATTCTTTGCGCAGAGCGTAAATGTGGTCTCGAACACTAGCTCCAACGATTCTCTCAGAAGACAGACAGTAGTAGTCTCCTAAACGAGATATATTTTTTAATTGCAAATATACGTCCACAACTAAGCAAAATGACAACTCGGGAAACCATCGCGCTGTTCACCTTCGTCAGCCATCTTGAAAACTGAGGTCTGTTTTGATACATGATCCGCGAATCAAAAGGCGGCTTCTCGTTCGTTGAATAGCCAGCCAGTTGGCCCAGCAGAACGTGGTAATGATGGTCATTGCGTTCGACGAAGGTGAACGCATTCCTAATCTTGTGTTGGGTGTCCTGTGTCATACAGCCGGAAAAAATCGAGATTTTCTCTGTAATGGACGCCAATTTAGCCCCCCGAAGATTTTTGCAGGGGCCTACGCTCGGCCGGAAACCGGTATGGACTTTGGCCCCGCTTTCATGACGCCCAGGACCCAAACGGTCAATTTAGCGTATAAACACACGAGTGCAGGCGAACATGGATTCTGGTTGAGATATTTTGTTTATTTTCTTCGCGTTTTTTAGAAAAGGTTTTAAGTTTGCCGACAAGGCACAGTTTGCAGTTCACTTGTAAACACAAGTGGCGCACCTAGGATGTGTTAGCCGCCGAGAAAAGATCTATTATTCGTATGAACTCGGACTGCTATACCTGTGATTTTGATTAGTGAGTTCTGCCGAGGACCACAAAGGCCTTCACAAGACTTTTTGGAGCCAGAAACTACCTTTTCTGGGAAATTTTTCAAGTTGGTTGACAAGTCACAGTTTGAAGCGCTGGTTAACGGTTGCAAGTTTGAGTCTTGAACAGGTGTACTTATTTCACTTTCTTTAATATATTCTCCTGATTTATTTTAGGAATATTTTCATTCAATTTAGTCTGTTGATTCAATCTAGTGCACTGTCGCCACTTGTGCGACAGTGGCGCGGGAAATTTCTGAACATCGCGGCGAAAAGAGTAATAGTTGATACGCTGAGTTCTCATTTATTTTAAGTTTCTTCCCAGGTAACTCATCATTTTGTAAATATTTTCTTAATCTATTTTGCAAAGGTTTTCATTAACCGTATCTGCCGATTTCTTTCCATTCGACAGTTTTGTGCACATGTCTGCTTACTATTCGACTTTCACAAAACATTTGGTGACGTTAACCCTCGGGAAGTTGGTCGAATTAAAGCTGGTTGCACACAAGCAAGTTGTATTGTCCTTGCGAAGTGTTTTGACAATTTATACATGTTCATGTGTTAAGAGTGAACAAGTTTTCCATGAAGGCTTTTATCAATTCAACTGAACTACGGAAAGGAACAGCGAATGTCCCATTAGCTGTTCGGCTCCGTCGAGAGCCAGTGGAGACAAGTTAAGGCCACACGATCTGTAAAGAGCGTATTAGTAGAAATTTACGCTCAAGAACGATCGATGTGGTGAAACTTTGTGTGAATTACAGCGTAATTTTGTGAGCTTTCGCGATCGAAAACTTGCCGAATTTATGCAACCGATGTACTTTTTTTGCAATTTGATGCACACCTTCAAATACTCCCCCAGAAAAGAAAACACTATTGTTTCAAACTTGGGAGTGAATAAAGCTCGATTTCCGGCTTAGTTTTAATCTTTAGTTGATTTCAGAAAGAATTCTTTCCATTAGTCTGTTACAATTTATGACAAAGTGATTGTCTCAGCGTCAATAACAACGTAACATCACAAATCTCACCAAAATGTGACTGCTTGAAATTGAAGGAAAGCGTTTGCAAACTTGATCACCAAATAGTAACATGTTTACAATTACAATTAGAAACGTTACTCTCCTACTCTGTTCTTCCTCTTTTCTTTACTTAGACACTAAGAGAAATCTCTAAGTTCAGTATATTGATGTCCTACTAAAGCTGCTTACTAGCGGACACAAGACACACGATTGTGTGATCATTTATAACTGATTAAAATGTCATGCACTGACTTATTTTATAAGAGCATTTATTTGTCTGATGTCCAACTGCGAATTCAAAAGTTGAGTAGACAGTGTTACATAATAGAGTAGACTGTTCTGTCGAGATTTGGTTCAAGCAATCGTATTTACCTGTGTGATACGAGCTGCCGCTACGAATAAGACATCAAATATGTAACAGGTAAAATCGCTAGAATTGCAAATATGCCAAGTAAACAATTCACAAAATGAAATTTAGCGATGTGCTAGCTAGACTTACGATCATGGAAATCTTAATGTAACTGCAATGCTTCATAATTTAACAAGGCTTAGCTTCTTTAGTGACGATGGCGATTGTGGGGCGGGCGAAATACACACACGCGCGCGCGCGAAATTTCGAGGAGTCGCGATGCGGAGGGAGCGCCGATAAGCCAGGGGACTTGAGTTTGAGTTTCGGCGCTCCCTTCTTGTCGGGTTCCATTCGAAATTTCGCGGGCGCGCGTGTGTGTATTTCGCCCGCCCCACGATCGCCATCGCCAAAATTAGAGACCACTCGCAGTCTATAGCTTCTTGGATACAGAAACTAGGGTATTCATGAAGAAGAAGGCCATCATAGACAAAACAAAATGGAATTTTTAACATGTGGTACCCACATACTTGCTCAAGCGAATGGTAAACCTCGTGACACTTTTTACTTTTGAAAGCTTTTCTCATTCCAGCGCATCTGAACCAGAATTTAAGTCAAACCCCACTATATTGCACTTGTTACGAAGAAGTGAACGCAGTTAACTGTCCGACATAAAACTTTTGCATGCCGTGATAAAGTGATCGCCATAAAATATAGGTGCAGCGCTGTTACAGACATTACACACCAACCACTGACTCTAAACGAATGATATATCTGTCCTTACTCCGTTCAAATTATGAAGCAGTAATTTCTGGTTTACCATAAAAGTTCACCCAATACGCCAAGGCGCATGGCGACAGACATCATTCGATCCTTCTATTGCTTTCATGTGTATGTATATTTTAAGCAGGTCACAGATGAAAACTGTCAACTATCTCTTTTTAATGCGGCCAGTGAAGAACGCTTAGTTTTTAATGACACTTGAAGGTTAAGTTATTGAATACCCAATCGCCCGAAACCACTACACAAAGAGATAAACTAACAAACCAACCAATCTTATTAGACAATCAGTATTCGGAAGGAGTGGGGGAGTCCGCTTGATTTGTAACGAGAAAGGAAACAATGAATGGAACTTCAATCTCAAAGTACGAAGCTACAAACAAATCTTGATATGTGGAGATCGAGAGATCTGACATTGTTTAGCAAACTGATGATATTTAGATCTCTTGGCTTGTCACAGTAAAAAAATCCATAACAAATCGATCTTACTTCCGGACTTCAACTTAAAAAAAACATTAAAAAAAACTTCAAAAAAACATTTGTCATTAATGAGATACAAAGAATTGTTCCCTCAAACAAATTCTGTTCATGTGTAAATTACTCTCGAATGTAATTAAGTCTCTCCATTTGTATTCGGCTGGGCGCTATTATGGAACAGCCTACCCGTCGATTTACGGAAATTAGACTCTCTAGGACGCTTTAAAAGGGAAAGTATAACATAGCTAACAAATCCGCACAATCAAATTCACCCTACGTAAGCGTGCTCCATGATCTCGTTGACTGCACGCTGATGGCGTGAGCAAACTTAACCTGTTTTTTTTTTTTTCTGTCTGTGACGGCCAAAAGTGTCTTCTTCGCGAGCAACTCGGCGACTATTCCGAGCAGAGTTAAACTACGGAGACTTACAACAGCGAAATTGTTGCAGAGTGTTTGATTTCTTAGGACAAACAAGAAACTTTGTTGAAAAGGAAACTCAAACTTATTTAATATTTGGCGTTGTGTTTACGATTGCTTTCACCGTCGCACTGTCTACGTATGTTCAAAAAGGTAGGTTTTATACGAAAAGCTTTTGACACCAAATATGAAGACTGACACAAAATAAAACAGTAAAATTAAAGAGAACCGTTTAATAATAAGTGCCACAGTGACTCACTACCAAACTCAAGCTAAATAAGCACTCAACAAAGTAATGAATACAACAGCTTTTCAGGAATCATCAAACCTGTACCACATTTTAGAGCCAATAATTGGAGACTTTTTTAAAATTTATCAGATTCTCGGACGGTCACTTCGGAGCAGTTTCATTGATTCATTCAGCTTTGCAAAGAAATGCTGCAACATTTCGCAAGGTTTTGGCGCCTTTTTCTTTCAGTCATGTGATCGATCATTGTATTTTTCCTTTTCTTCCTCTTTTACTTTTTTTCTCGTTTCTTCTTGATTTTCAAGGTAACTAGTGATTGAGTTTTGAATCAACTGCGCACTCGTATCGATTACACTGATTTAAACGGAAGCGAAATCGAACTGTCTACAGCATCCTGTAGAAAAAAATGCTATTTCAGGCTTTATGTAATCGTTCAGTTTTTGCCGGGATTTCCACTGGCTATGTTAGAGAACAATTGGTTTCAGTTCAGCTGTACGTACATCGAGTTATGGATGCACTTGGGAAGTTTGGAGAGCACTCACGAAGCTAGAGTTTCTTGGCTAACTCTTATGCTTCTCGTGCTCTCCAAACTTCCTAAGTGCATCCATAACTCGATGTACGCACGCTAAAGCATGAACCAATTGTTAATTGACCCATAACTATTTATGCACTGTAATAGCACAATGCGGACCTTAATTTTACTGAAGTGTATATAGGTCTTTATGTAAACAAATTAATAAAAATCAGTAAGGAAAGCACACATTTGTCAGTTTGTGACACCTTCCGAATATGTGGGCAAACATTGTTCAGTGTGGTACTAAAAAGGATGATATCGACAAACGCTTATATCCTAAAAAGGACTGCGTGGGAGGCTAAAGGGTAGGTTAAGACAGAAAAACAACCACCGGCACCATGCATGGGACGCCAGCAACGAAGACCCGTCCAATCAGAAGTCATTGAGTTTAGTTTTAAGGTCAAGAGACTAAAGTATGTGCAGTGATTTTTAAAAAATCGGTGATCCCAGTACACGAAACGCAAAGCGAACGGCGGTTCAGATCGTATGGAAGCCTAGAAGACTAAGAGGTTAAAAAGCGAACCTTGGCTTAACAGCAAAAGTCATAGAAATGTCTCTTACAAAACCTGGACTCGATTCGGCTACTACAGAACATAATGACGATTGTCTCATTTGCTGTTTCATACCTCGAGAGGCAGCAGAGACAACGATAAGTGAACACAGGATCTGTAGCGGCTTCATTACGAGGCCCACCAGGTATGGTTATTTTAGTGAACAGCTCTGAGTTTGACTTTCATCAAGTGCCAAATTTTCTTTATCTCTCAATTAATTTTACGAGGCTCACGACCTACTGTTTGATTACAATGAATCATTCCGAGGTTGAGTCTTAAAAAAGCTTACTATTTTCTTTAATATTTTCTCTTGATTCAAGTATAACTTCGTGATGAAGACCATGGAAAATAGAGTCGATTTGTCCTTTCAATAGCATCCAAATATCACGAGAAGAAAGACTATCTTTGAAAAACGTGCGCGCGCGCGAAAGTTCTTTAGTGGACTTCGTGGGAAATACCGCCCACGCAATATTGCATTGGATAACTACGAGTCAATCAGCGTGCGAGAAGAATGTTCTTGCAGAGAATGAACTACTTTTCCGTGAAAGCTTTTACCAATTCATCCGAAATACAAAAACCGCCGCGTCGAAAGCTAGCGGAAAAATATCACGGCGAACAACTGGTGAAGAGTCTATGAAAAAGTTTATGCTAAAGTGCAATCGATAAAAATTGTGATGAAACGTTCATTCCGAGTCCAGTTGGTTTGTCTTGCAACCACCTTAAAGAAAGAACTTGAATCAAATGTGTTGTTATCTGTAATCGTAAATATGTTAGATGTATGTTTAAGGACATCGGATGCGGTAAAAATTATGCCAAGATTCTGAAGGTAGTGAAGGCTTACAAAAATTACAATGAAATATTCAAAATTTTTCTGTCACACAACCGTCAAAACAAAAAAGTAAAACACTGAAATTTAAGGTCAAGCTTGTTTATTTTTTGCTATATTTCTGTTTCAATTATAACCACGATAGACTTATTCTAAGATTGTTTATCCGCGGTAGAAATAGCTATTAATGACCATATCATTAACGTTTCAATTGTACTGAAAATATCATTGACATATACTAGCCTAACACTAATACCTATTTCTATCAGGTTATAAGTGCTGTTACTGTTGGAATAAAGGTTAAAAATTCCGGGACATCGAAATAAACTTTCTATTTAAAATTTCTTGTTCGTTTTTAAACATAAAAAAAAACTTTCAAACTGTGGCGGTATGAAAAAGTATTTGGGCATCAGTAACGACATACCATTAAAATAAGAATTCTAAGAATTGATTTCAGAAAAAATTATCTCCATAAGTCTGTTATATTTTATAACAAACTGATTGCGGTAGTGCCTACGTAACATGACAATTCTCACCAAAATGTCTGCTTCACACTGCAGGCAATTGTATGTAAACTTGATCTCCAAATAGTAACATGTTTACAATTACAGTTAGAAATGTTGCTCTCCTGTCCTGTTCTCTCTTTCCTTGACTTTTTTAAAATCTTTTGTTTAGATATCGAAAGAATTTTCACGAAGTTTATTACAATGATACCCTAAAGAGCAGTTGACTCAAAAATTCAGGAATTATATATTGATTTGTAACTGAGTTTTCATTCTATACTGGCTTTTTTAACAGCACTGATTTGTGTGGACATTTCGCAGTTATGCAGTGAAACGAGATAACCAGTTACATGTCAACGGAAGACTAATGTCAAAGATGCATGTGTTCTGTAATGTACAAAAAAAGTAATCAGTGAAACTAGTGCCCAGATTCGAAGTGGTTGTTGAGTAGGCAATGATACATCGCAGACTGTACTGTGTAGCCGAGGTTTATTTCAAGCAATCGTTTCGAACACACGAGCTCTCGCTACGAAAAATACTTCAAATGCGTGTTACATGTAAAGGGTAAAATAGCTAGAATTGCTTACTGATGCCAAGTGATCAAAGCAAAGTAACAAAAATATTTAAGGTGCACTGAACAACTCACAAAACTAAATTTAGTGATGTGCTACCTAAACGTACAATCATGCAAAATGTAAGATGCAAGTTGGCTTAGCTTCTTGCATAGATAAAACATGCTAGGGCATTTTTGACAAGTAATTCATTATTACTATTATTAACAAAACAAAACTGAATTTTTAACATAACATATCTACAGACTTGCTGCTGAAGTGAATGGTAAACCTCGTGACACTTTGTCCTTTTGAAAGCTTTTCTCGTTCCAGCACATCTGAGGCAGTGAAAACCCACTGTATTACACTTGTTACGAAGACGTGAACTCAGCTAATTGTCGCTGGCTTAAAACTTTTGCATGTGATCAAGTGATCGTCACAAAATAGAGGTGCAGTGCTGTGTCAATTACAGACCAACAGGCCGAAAGGAACGATATATCAGTCCTTACACCGTTCGAACCATGAAGCAATCATTTCTGGCTACTAAAAGTGTCCTCTTTCACTCGTTCTCGTACAGGGGGTTGCAATCCTACTGCAGTCCACAAATCACCGACAAAGGCAATAGCTTGTTACTTCGTAACTTGAGAGAACGAACTGGCTGAATCGCTTCACCACCAAAAAAATTGTGAATCTCAGCGATTCTTCTCGCTTCGTTGTGCATCAATTCACTTCAACTAATATTTCAGTTGAATGCTTTGAAGTATCATGCACCTCGCATCAAAGATAAAGCCCTGCTATGAAATGTAAAAGTTCATCTATGCATGGCGACAGACATCACCCGATTCCTCTACAGCTTTGTCGTCAGTACGCATATTTAATGCGGGTCACAGATTAAAACTGTCAAACTATCTTTTTTCAACCAATCAAGAACACTGCGTTTTTAATGACCTTCGAAAGTTAACTTATTTGAATGCCCAATCACCCGAAACCACCACACAAAAGTGAAAGGTAAACAAACAAACCAATCGTATTAGACAATCAGTATTCGGGGACTCCCCTCAATATGTGATGTCATTGCACTGTCTTAGCTACAGTAGACAGTGTCGGTAGTTTGGTAGGATACGGTCGTGTTAAACTGAGGGGGAGGTATACTCCCATATTTAATATATATGGGTACGTGCGGCTGGAATGAGTATGGTTTTTCAGTAGCTTAGTCTCCTAAGGAGGCGTTTACAACTTGAAAATGTTTACGCGAGAACGTATTTCTCTCTAAGGTGAGGAAGGGATTGCTGAAAAACTGAACGCCTCTAAACGTATATCATCTCATTAAATAACAACAACACAAAACGACATCAGAACGACTAACCTCTTTTCCACGCAAGGAAGAGCGGCACCTGACTGATGTTTGTTTTGTTTTCCAAAAACGAAACCTAAAATAAACCACGTACATCAACCAATCACAGTGACCGACTGACTGACTGACTGACCGAGATCTGTCCAATTAGAGAGCCGGATCGCTTCACGGAAAGCAAAGGTCATATCATGCAAATTGTATGTACAGAGCGCTCCAACCAAGAAATGTCTCACACAAAACGTGATTCGGCACTTACATCACGCAACGAGTGTCTTATTTGCAGTTTGATATCTCGCCGAGAGGCAGCAGAGGCAATGATAAGTGATCACAGGATCTGTAGCGGCTGCAATACAAGGCTTACCAGGTACAGTGAACAGCTCCGATTTTGACTTTTATCAGGTGCCTTATTTTCTTTTTCTCTATTAAATAGTTTCTCTCGATTTATTTTACGACCTACTGTTTGATTACAATGAATCGTTTCGCGGTTGAGTCTTAAACAAGTTTGCAGTTTTCTCAGATTTCTTTAATATTTTCTGTTGATTTACATATAACTTCGGCATGAAGGCTACAGTATGTTGCCCAGTTTTCGTACGGGCCCAGTTTTCGTACAGAAACAAATTTATTTCATTATTTTCGTCGGTCATTTAAATCTTCGTCAACCGAAGAATTCCAAAAATAAAAGGAACATTTCAGCCATAAATTGCCGGTTTTGCCGGGCTTTTTGACGAAGAAGCAGGTCAGTACGGACAATTTCTTTCGAGGTGGGTAAAACTTTAGCGGCTAATATTTGCACTTTTCACCGCACAGTAAAGGTATTGTAGATGACCAAATAGCCCGTTTTGTAGGTAATTTTGCAAGGAACCTCATGAGTTTTGGACAGATGATAGATAAAAGATGAAAGTGAATGGAAGAACTTTCAACGCCAGGTTAAATTTAACTGCTCGTGAATTTTAGCGGTGAGAATATTCGCATACATTTCGACCCCCTGTGCCAGTTTTCGTACACTTAGCTGCACCTTTCTCAAAACCTATTTTTAAATAAGTTAAAGAACTGAATTTTAAACTTTACTGTTCGAAAACTAATAAGTCGCAAGTGCAGCAAAGATTATACAACAATCCTTGCAAAGTACGAAAAACTGCATGTATTTGTTGTGGTGTGACAGCGACGCTTTACATCCCGGTCATGCAAAAGTCACGAATATTTAATACACTTAATCCCACGCAAACAATCTAAACCGTCAAATAATTAACTAAGGTAGATTTCTATGCATAGAATGTTGATATACACCTTGAAATATCGTTAGTTTACCGGTTTAACCGATTTTTTTCCACTCCGTTGCGATTCTAATAAACATTTACAAAAGTAACTAAGAAAAGCATGCGTAAGCGGAAACGAAAGTAAAGCGTTTGCTATTCTAAAGGCGTAAGCGGAAACGGAAGGAAAACGTCGAATCTTATACAGGCCTTTTCTTAACAGTCGTAATACGCAGAATAGTAACCTGTCAATTACCTTTACCAAGGCAGTAAATGACGTACGAGACAGTGGATTAAGCATAAGAAAAGCCGCCCAAAAGTGAGGGACCAAGAAATCAACACTGCAGGATCGATTAAACATCCACCTCCTGAATAACCATTTGCTTTGTACACGAAACATTGGTCGCTTAGCGGATATTTATTCACAAACCGAAGAGAAAACACGATAAGCATTCGGCAGGGTGGCTGACACATCAGTTTGCGTCGAGCGTTTGCGTGGAGAAATGTTGTTTTGTCGATGTACGAAAACTAGGCCAGGTGTACGAAGACTGGGTAACTTAGGAGTTTTGGGAAAAATGGTATAATTTTGAACATACGTCGATCAAGCGGCCAATCGTTTTATATATTAAAGGTAAGTAAATGGGCTACCTTTAAGAGAAATTTCAGAAATTTTCATCTCACAGACGAAAAGATATAGCGATTACAAACTAAAGTGTACGAGAACTGGGCAACACACTGTAATGGAAATACAGTCGATTTGTTTTTACAATAACATGGAAAATTTTATTAATTTGAGAAAAGAGCAAGCGAAATTTAAAAAGAACTTACCCGCGCTGTCACGAGCCAATCAGAGCGCGAGAATCCTCGCATTTTGAGGGCAAGTTTTCCTTGACAACTTTTTGACAATATTTGCATTTTCTTGCGAAGAGAGTGGACACATTTTCCGTGAAAGATTTTACCAATTCATCTGAAATACAAAAAGCAACAGCGAAAATGTCTGAGTTGCTTCTGCGTCGAAAGCTAGCGGATATATGTTGTAGTGTCGTGAGTATGTGAGAAAGAATTAAGCAGTGTGCGCTCATGAATAAGTATGTAACAAACTATATAAGCGAGTATGCTAACTCATTAAAGTAGTTGTAGAATGATGTCATCGCAACTGGTAGTCATGAGGCTTTACTTTGGCGACGAGCCACCCGTATTCATCTGAAATACAAAAGAGCGAATGTCTCATTTGCTTCTGCGTCGGAAGCTAGTGGAGACATGTCATGGCGAACAATCTGTGAAGAGTATATGAAGAAGTTACGCTAAAGTGCGATCGATAAAAATTGTGATGAAAAGTCCAAGTTGTGTTGGTTAGACTTAGAACTAACTTCAAGAACTGGAATCAAATGTTGTTATTCGGTAAACGTAAATATGTCGAAGTATTTTTAATGACATCGGAGGAGGTACATTTGTGCCAAGATTCTAAAGTTCGTCAAGGCTCACAAAATTATAATGTAATATTCATAAAGTTGTTTGTCACGCAACTGTCTACATGAAGAAATAGGACACTAAATTTAAGGACAAGCTTGTATTCTTTTCATTTTTGGGGGGTATGTTTCTGTTTCTGTTTTATAACCACGATAAACCTATTCCAAAACTGTTTATCGGTAGGAAATAACAGTGACCATTTCATTTACGTTTTAATTGCACTGAAAAATATCATAGACATATACTACCTAATACTATTACCTATAAATGCTGTTATTGTTAAAATAGAGCTTAGATATTACAGGACATTGAAATAAACTTTCTATTTAAAACTTCTTGTTTGTTTTTAAACAAATAAAATCATTTTCAAACTGTGGTATGTAGAATTAAGTATTTGGGCATCAGTAACAACACATCATTAAAATAAGATTTCTAACAATTGATCTTAAACTGATTTCAGAAAGAATTCTATCCATAAGTCTGTTATATTTTATGACAAACTGATTGTGTTAGTGACCGCGAAACATGGCAAATCTCACCAAAATATTACTGCTTGAAACTGCAGGCAATTGTATGTAAGCTTGATCTCCAAATAGTAACATGTTTACAATTTATACAATTAGAAATGTTGCTCTCCTGTCTTGTTCTCTCTCTCCTTGACTTTTTTAAAATCTCTTTTTAGATATCAAAAGAATTTTCACTAAGTTTATTACAATGATACCCTAAAGAGCAGTTGACTTAAAAATTCAGGAATTATTTATTGATTTGTAACTGAGTTTTCATATTCTACTGGCTTTTTTAACAGCACTGATTTATGTGGACATTTCGCAGTTATGTAGTGAAACGAGATAACCAGTTATGTCAACGGAAGACTAATATCAGAGATGTATGTGTTCTGTAATTTATAAAAAATAATCCGTGAAACTACTGCCCAATTACGAATTCGAAGTGGATGTTGAATAGGCAATGATACAGCGCAAACTGAACTGATTAGTCGAGGTTTAGTTCAAGCAATCGTTTTGAACATACGAGCTCTCGCTACGAACAATACTTCAAATGCAAGTAACATGTAAAGGGTATAATAAATAAAATTGCTTATACGCCAAGTGATCAAAGCTGAACAACTAGCAAAATTGAATTTAGTGATGTGCTACCTAGACTTACAATCATCCAAAATGTAAGATGCAAGATGACTTAGCTTCTTGCATGGATAAAACATGCTAGGGCATTTTTGACAAGTAATTCATTATTACTATTATTAACAAAACAAAAACTGAATTTTTAACATAACATATCTACAGACTTGCCGCTGAAGTGAATGGTAAACCTCGTGACACTTTTTCCTTTTGAAAGCTTTTCTCGCCGGTCCCAATGCACCTGAGCCACCTAACCCTAACTCACTGTATTGCACTTGTTACAAAGACGTGAATTAGGCTTATTGTCACTGGCTTAAACTTTTGCATGTGATAAAGTGATCGTCACAAAATAGATGTGCGGCCCTATGTCAGTTACAGACATTACTCACCAACCAGCCAAAAGGAACGATATATCAGTCCTTACACTGTTCAAACCATGAAGCAATCATTTCTGGCTACCAAAACTGTTCCCTTTCACTCGTTCTTGTACCGGTAGTTGCAATCCTACTGCAGTCCATAAATCACGACAAAGGCAATAGCTTGTTACTTCATAACTTGAAGAGAACGAACTGGCCGATCGCTTCACCACCAACAAAAATTTTAAATCTCAGCGATTCTTTTTGCTTCGTTGTGCATCCATTTGTAGGCTTCATTTCAATTCATAACTACAATCAATTTCTGTTGAATGCTTTGAGGTAACATGCACCAAGCACCAAAGATAGAGCCCTGCTATGAAATGCAAAAGAATAAAACTTTCTCTATGCATGGCGACAGACATCACACGATCCCTCTACTGCTTTGTCCTGAGTACGCATATGCGGGTGACAGATTAAAACTGTCAAACTATGTGTTTTCAACCAATCAAGAACGCTACGTTGATTTCACTCTAAGGTTACCTTATTTGAATACCCAATCACTCTACTTCAAAAAGAGATAAGCAAACAAACCAACCAATCGTATTAGACAAACAGTATTCGGGGACTCCCCTTGTAGGTGCGTTTGGTGCGTGAATAAATTACATGTGTCAAAAAAAAAAAAGGCTATCAATCGCAGTTGAATATGGAGACAGGAACTAAGATGACTAAGATCTGTCCAATCAGAGAGCACGTCAGTTTGGTATGTGTATGTGTATGTGTACGAAGGTGACTTCGCAAGGAAGGCTATAAGACTTAAAGGCGAACCTTGGATAAACAGCAAAGCTCATATCATAATCATCGCTCCAACCAAAAAATGTCACATACCAAACGTGGCCTCCATTCGGCTACTACAGAACATAACGAGTGCCTTATTTGCTGTTTGATACCACGAGAGGCAGCACAGACAATAATAAGTGATTACAGGATCTGTAGCAGTTGCATTACAAGGTTCACCAGGTACGGTTAGTTTAGTGAACAGCTCCGAGTTTGACTTTTTTCAGGTTCCCTATTTTTTTCGCTTTAATTTATTTTACGAGGCTCACGAGGTAGTTATTACAGTTAACCGTTCCGAGGTTGAGTCTTAAGGGGGCATTCTGGTCAGATGCCCTGTTTTCCCAATGTTTTAGCCCTTTTTCTTAATTATCTCCACAAAATTTCACTCAATCCAAAAACGCTCCCATAGGGTTGTACAGTCTGTTCCCATAAATCTGTAAGAATTTTTTCTCGATTTTTAAAGTGAGTGTAAAGAGAAAATGTGGGGGGGGGGGGGGGTTGATGAATCTTAAGAAAATTGAAAATTGATAGACAATAAAGTTGAGTTAAAATTAAATTTAAAGTTAATAATTAATAGACGGATACCAAAACAGGTCACAAACAACCCCGAGTGCTCTTGCGATCGATAAAAATTGTGGTGAGAAGTTCATTCCGAGTTGGATTGGTTTCAACTACCTTAAAAATCAGATGTTGTTATCTGTAATCGTAAATCTGTTAGAAGTATTTTAAATGACATCGGAAGCGACATATTTATGCCATGCTTTTGAAGATCGTCAAGGCTCACAAAGTTACGATGTAATATTCAAAATTTGTTTGTCACACAACTGTCGAAATAAAGAAGTAGAACACTGAAATTCAAGGTCAAGCTTCTATTCTTTTCATATTTATTTTTTGCCCTATTCCTGTTTCAATTTATAACCACAATAGACCTATTTTAAATCAGTTTATCGGTAGGAAATATCTATTACTGACCATTTCATTTACGTTTTAATTGTACTGAAAAATATCACAGACATATACTACCTATACTATTACCTATAAATGTTGTCATTGTTAGAATAGAGCTTAGATATTACAGGACATTGAAATAAACTTTCTATTAAATTTCTTGTTTGTTTTTAAACAAATAAAATTATTTTCAAACTGTGGTATGAAGAAGTAGTTGGGCACCAGTAACGACATATCATTAAAATAAGATTTCTAAGAATTGATCTTAAATTGATTTGAGAAAAAATAATCTCCATAAGTCTGATATATTTTATGACAAACTGATTGTGTCAGTGACTACGTAACATGACAAATCTCACCAGAATATTTCTGCTTGAAACTGCAAGCAATTGTATGCAAACTTGATCTCCAAAGTAAAACACAATCAGTGTCCTAAATACATAAGTGACCTGTTCAAAAGGACTTCGTGCCACTATTCCCTTAGGAACTCAGACTTTTCCATACCAAGAGTTAGCACTGTAACATTTGGCAAACATAGCGTCAGCTTTTTAGGGCCAGTGCTATGGTCGAAACTGAGCTCGGAGGTGAGACAATCAGAGACCATAAAGATCTTTAAAAATCGAGTGAGAAGTATGAGACTGGACGAACTAATAATGAAACAATGCCATTGCTCACTATGTGATAGTTAGTTAGTTAGTTAGTTAGTTAGTTAGTTAGTTAGTTAATTAGTTAGTTAGTTAGTTAGTTAGCTAGTTAGTATTTTCATTACGATCACTTGAATTATACAGAAAATTATTCTTTAGATATATATTGTTTAGACATAAGTGCATTTTTTAACAATTTGGAATATTATTATTATTATTATTTAGTGTGTCCCCAATTAGCACCCTGTCCTTACAGGGAGCTAGATCAATTTTGACACGTAAATAATTAAAAAAGTTATTATTATTATTATAATTTCAATTAGAAATGTTGCTCTTCTGTACTGTTCTCTCTCTTTCCTTGACTTTGAAAGAAATCACTAAGTTTACCATATTGATATCCTAAAGAGCAGCTGACTTTGATCACAAAACACACGATTAAAATTTCAGCAATTATATTGATTTATAACTGAGTTTTCATTCTACACTGACATTTTTTTTAGTAGCATTTATGTGGACACTTTGCAGTCATGCAGCAAAACGAGATAGCCCGTTATATCAACGGAAGACTAATATCAGAGATGAATGTGTTCTGTAATGTATAAAAAAAAACAGTGAAACTCGTGCCCAATTAATTATGAATTCGAATTGGTTGTTGAATAGGCAGTAACTAGACTGTACTGTTTAGTCGAGATTTAGTTCAAGCAGTCCACCGTGTCGAACATGCGAGCTGTCGCCACGAGTGAGACTAAGACATGAAACAGGTAAAATAACTAAAATTGCTTGTATGCAATGTGATCACAGCAAAGTAACAAAAATGTTCAAGATGCACTGAGCAATTCACGAAATTTGAATTTAGTGATGTGCTAGCTAGACTTTTAATCACGCAAAATGTAATTACAGTGCTTCATAAATTTACATAACAAGGCTTTATAGCTTCTTACACAAAGAAAACATGCTTGAGTACTTATGAGAAATAGGACATCATAGACAAAACAAAACGGAATTTCTAATATGAAATATCCACGACTTGCTCGAGTGAATGGTAAACCTCTTGACACTGCTTTTCTCTAAAAGCTTTTCTTGTCTTTATGAACCTGAGGCAGAATTTAAGTGAAACTCACTGCACTACTTTTGTTACGAAGATGTGAACTAAGTAAACTGTCTGACATAAAACTTTTGCATGTAAAGGTGCGGCGCGGTGTCAGTTACAGACATCACACACCAACCAGTTGAAACAAACTAGATTTCTATTCTTTAAATACTCCGTTCAAATCATAAAGTAGTAATTTCTGGTTTACCAAAAGTGCCCCCGTCCTCGTTGTAGCTGCAATCCTAGTGCAGTCCGTACATCACCGACAAAGGTAATAGGTACCTTGTTACGTCGAAACTTGAAGAGAACGAACAGGCCGAATTGCTTCACCAACCAAAAATGTCATTTTCAACGTTCTTTTCGCTTCGTTGCGCATCCATTTGTAGAAGGTTTCCACTTCAATTAATAATTACAGTCAATTTCTGTTGAATGCTATTTAGTATGTGTATCAAAAACCAAGCATCAAAGGTTGAGCTCTACTCAATACCATACTGAAATGTAAAAGAATAAAGTTCACCAAAACACCGATGTCGACAGACATCACTCGATCCTTCTATTGCTTTTATGTCTAGGCATATTAATGAGGGTCACAGATTAAAACTGTCAAACTATCTTTTATTCAGCCAATCAAGAACGCTGCGTTTTAATGACCTTCGAAAGTTAACTTTTAATTGTATACACTACATTTGAATACCACTACGTTTTCGGCAATCGGTATTCGGGGACTCCACAATAAATTATCGCAGCAGGAACTGAGATGACTAAGATCTGTCCAATCAGAGAGCACGTCAGTTTGGTATGTGTATGTGTTGTATGTGTTGTAGCCTTCACAACTTTAGCCTTTACGGAACGAAGGTGACTTCTCAAGGAAGGCTATAAGACTTAAAGGCGAACCTTGGATAAACAGCAAAGCTCATATCATAATCATTGCTCCAACCAAAAAATGTCACATACTAAACGTGGCCTCCATTCGGCTACTACAGAACATAACGAGTGCCTTATTTGCTGTTTGATACCACGAGAGGCAGCACAGACAATAATAAGTGATTACAGGATCTGTAGCAGTTGCATTACAAGGTTCACCAGGTACGGTTAGTTTAGTGAACAGCTCCGAGTTTGACTTTTTTCAGGTTCCCTATTTTTTTCGCTTTAATTTATTTTACGAGGCTCACGAGGTAGTTATTACAGTAAACCGTTCCGAGGTTGAGTCTTAAGGGGGCATTCTGGTCAGATGCCCTGTTTTCCCAATGTTTTAGCCCTTTTTCTTAATTATCTCCACAAAATTTCACTCAATCCAAAAACGCTCCCATAGGGTTGTACAGTCTGTTCCCATAAATCTGTAAGAATTTTTTCGCGATTTTTAAAGTGAGTGTAAAGAGAAAATGTGCGGCGGGGGGGGAGGGTTGATGAATTTTAAGAAAATTGAAAATTGATAGACAATAAAGTTGAGTTAAAATAAAATTTTAAAGTTAATAATTAATAGACGGATACCAAAACAGGCCACAAACAACCCCGAGTGCTCTTGCGATCGATAAAAATTGTGGTGAGAAGTTCATTCCGAGTTGGATTGGTTTCAACTACCTTAAAAATCAGATGTTGTTATCTGTAGTCGTAAATCTGTTAGAAGTATTTTAAATGACATCGGAAGCGACATATTTATGCCATGCTTTTGAAGATCGTCAAGGCTCACAAAGTTACGATGTAATATTCAAAATTTGTTTGTCACACAACTGTCGAAATAAAAAAGTAGAACACTGAAATTCAAGGTCAAGCTTGTATTCTTTTCATATTTATTTTTTGCCCTATTCCTGTTTCAATTTATAACCAGGATAGACCTATTTTAAATCTGTTTATCGGTAGGAAATATCTATTAGTGACCATTTCATTTACGTTTTAATTGTACTGAAAAATATCACAGACATATACTACCTATACTATTACCTATAAATATTCTCATTGTTAGAATAGAGCTTAGATATTACAGGCCATTAAAATAAACTTTCTATTAAATTTCTCGTTTGTTTTTAAACAAATAGAATTATTTTCAAACTGTGGTATAAAGAAGTATTTGGGCATCAGTAACGACATATCATTAAAATAAGATTTCTAAGAATTGATCTTAAATTGATTTGAGAAAAATTATCTCCATATGTCTGATATATTTTATGACAAACTGATTGTGTCAGGGACTGCGTAACATGACAAATCTCACCAGAATATTTCTGCTTGAAACTGCAAGCAACTGTATGCAAACTTAATCTCCAAATAGTAACATGTTTACAATTTAGCAATACTGATGTACAAAGTAAAACACAATCAGTGTCCTAAATACATAAGTGACCTGTTCAAAAGGACTTCGTGCCACTACTCCCTTAGGAACTCAGACTTTTCCATACCAAGAGTTAGCACTGTAACATTTGGCAAACATAGCATCAGCTTTTTAGGGCCAGTGCTATGGTCAAAACTGAGCTCGGTGGTGAGACAATCAGAGACCATAAAGATATTTAAAAATCGAGTGAGAAGTGTGAGACTGGACGAACTAATAATGAAACAATGCCATTGCTCACTATGTGATAGTTAGTTAGTTAGTTAGTTAGTTAGTTAGTTAGTTAGTTAGTTAGTTAGTTAGTTAGTTAGTTAGTTAGTTATGTAGCTAGTTAGTTAGTATTTCCATTACGATCACTTGAATTATACAGAAAATTATTCTTTAGATATATATTGTTTAGACATAAGTGCATTTTTTGACAATTTGTAATATTATTATTATTATTTAGTGTGTCCCCAATTAGCACCCTGTCTTTACAGGGAGCTAGATCAATCTTGACACGTAAATAAAGTTATTATTATTATTATAATTTCAATTAGAAATGTTGCTCTTCTGTACTGTTCTCTCTCTTTCCTTGACTTTGAAAGAAATCACTAAGCTAACTATACTGATATCCTAAAGAGCAGCTGACTTTGATCACAAGACACACGATTAAAATTTCAGCAATTATATTGATTTATAACTGAGTTTTCATTCTGCACTTGCTTTTTTTTTATAGCATTTTTGTGGACACTTTGCAATCATGCAGCAAAACGAGATAGCCCGTTATATCAACGGAAGACTAATATTTCCCTGCTAACAGAGGCCCCTTTTCCTTTGTATTCGCTGAGCTGACGGGCGGGACGAAAAGCGACCTCTGCCATGGGTCGAAACTCCCTTTGATTCAACCGCCGTCCATGGTCGTGGATGGCGGTTTCGAAACGCATGCTCCCTGTATTGTTTGCTGACAGTGACTTGAGCCCACTGTATCTCGCGCATTCCTTTACAGTTATTCCGCTGTCATTTAGAGAGCCTGCATAGTAACATGCCGTCCTGGAAAGAGAGCAAAACTCGTGAAGAGTTACAAAGTCTACTTTCTCTCGTTTTTGTTAACATGGACGACGGAAAGATAAACAATCGAAAGAAGAAGCTCTAAGAAACACTCGACAAGTTAAGGAATGGAATTTAGAGCGAAGAAAACATCTGTCAAGGCGAAGGACAGCCTTCCACCTCCAAAGATTTTTCGAGCTACGGACTTTCTGTGAAATACTCCAGCACTTCTACGAGTCTACGGTAGAGTAAATTACACATTTGATTGTAAGCTTGTATCGAAATCGCTTTTTAATTGAGGGATTCTTCATATTCCTTATAGTTTTCATAAAAGTTTTGAAAAACGTGCACAGTTCGCATCACCAAATGCTCCTCAAAATAACTTCACATCGGGCGATCCCTTGCGCGTAGCTTCCCTCGAAGAAAGAATTGAACGCGTTTGGTCTTCAGAAACAAGTGAAGGCGTGTTTTAATAAATGTATTATTTAGAAAAGCTTACTGTCTCTTCTTCTGTGTACCTTCATTCAAAAAATTTCGAAGAGTAGTAATATGACGTAAACAGACACAAATGCTCTGTTGTGGTTTGATTTCACGCGCGAGACAACATGAGAAATCTCTTGTGGAAATTTTCAAAATTTTGACTTTGAGATTGTATTTTTGGATAATTCTAAATTGACAACTGGTGTATTTTATTTAAAAGTGAGAAAATTTAACCATTCTAGATCAAGTGATTGTTGTTTTTTCGAACCTATAAATTGTCCTTTCGTACTGCACATGGGTTGTTTATTACCAACTGCTAATTTAGTGAAGCGGTCATAACTGAAACACGCAGCCTTCAATAAGTTAAATTGTCTTTGATTCCTGGAGTTGTGGTCATGTTAAAAAAGCTTCCTTGTCCAGATAACTTGAAATTAATACCGTAGATCAGTAGACAACAACTATCTCTAGACGAACTGTGCAGGTGTTTTTTGGCACGCTAGTTGAGAAAGGTGCGAGTCGTCAGCTGATCACGTGCTAAAAGCATCACGTGACGTTTCGGTCACTAAGTAACCGTGGCGCATGCTCAACACAGTTCATTTCGACCCATGGCAGAGGTCGCTTTTCGTCCCGTCCGTCAGCTCAGCGAATACAAAGGAAAAGGGGCCTCTGCTAGCAGGGAAGACTAATATCAGAGATGAATGTGTTCTGTAATGTATAAAAAAAACAGTGAAACTTGTGCCCAATTAATTACGAATTCGAATTGGTTGTTGAATAGGCAGTAACTAGACTGTACTGTTTAGTCGAGGTTTAGTTCAAGCAGTCCGCCGTGTCGAACATACGAGCTGTCGCCACGAGTGAGACTAAGACATGAAATAGGTAAAATAACTAAAATTGCTTATCTGCCAAGTGATCAAAGCAAAGTAACAAAAATGTTCAAGGTGCACTGAGCAATTCACGAAATTTGAATTTAGTGATGTGCTAGCTAGACTTTTAATCACGCAAAATGTAATTACAGTGCTTCATAAATTCACATAACAAGGCTTTATAGCTTCTTACACAAAGAAAACATGCTTGAGTACTTATGAGAAATAGGACATCATAGACATAACAAAACGGAATTTCTAATATGAAATATCCACGACTTGCTCGAGTGAATGGTAAACCTCTTGAAACTTCTTTTCTCTAAAGGCTTTTCTTGTCTTTATGAACCTGAGGCAGAATTTAAGTGAAACTCACTGCACTACTTTTGTTACGAAGATGTGAACTAAGTAAACTGTCTGACATAAAACTTTTGCATGTAAAGGTGCGGCGCGGTGTCAGTTACAGACATCACACACCAACCAGTTGAAACAAACTAGATTTCTATTCTTTAAATACTCCGTTCAAATCATAAAGTAGTAATTTCTGGTTTACCAAAAGTGCCCCCGTCACTCGTTGTAGCTGCAATCCTAGTGCAGTCCGTACATCACCGACAAAGGTAATAGGTACCTTGTTACGTCGAAACTTGAAGAGACCGAACAGGCCGAATTGCTTCACCAACCAAAAATGTCAGTTTCAACGTTCTTTTCGCTTCGTTACGCATCTATTTGTAGAAGGTTTCCACTTCAATTAATAATTACAGTCAATTTCTGTTGAATGCTATTTAGTATGTGTATCAAAAACCAAGCATCAAAGGTAGAGCTCTACTCAATACCATACTGAAATGTAAAAGAATAAACTTCACCAAAACACCGACGTCGACAGACATCACTCGATCCTTCTATTGCTTTTATGTCTAGGCATATTAATGAGGGTCACAGATTAAAACTGTCAAACTATCTTTTATTCAGCCAATCAAGAACGCTGCGTTTTAATAACCTTCGAAAGTTAACTTTTATTTGAATACACTACAGAAAGTGATAAGCAAACAAACCAACCAATCGAATTAGACAATCAGTATTTGGGACTTCCCTGATTTATGATGTCATTGCATCGTTTTAGCTACAGTTGACAGTTCACGATCACGACAGTAGTTTAGGCTTCTATTCGGAAAAGAAATCAGAGTGTTCAATGGTCTACAGAAGGGTTAAATTCATTGGGAAATTGATTAGTGATCAAGAGAACTTAGCCAAAAAGAGGACTAGTTGTATGCTGTATATTTGTAAACGTCAGGAGCTCATTATGGGCTCCTGTAAACGCAATCCGGAGACCCTTCAGCGCGCGACATACACGCGTGCTACCCTTTTACACAAGGCGTACCTTGGGGGAATTTGAAAGTTTACAAGAACCAAGAAAAAAGAGGATACTCCATATAGTGGGCAATACAGGGAGGCTTCCACCTAAAAAGGGACTTTTTCCGACCGTCGTAAGTACATGAAACTGGCTAGATAAATTTTAAACGTTTGGTATATTCGAGGGTCGCGAAAGTAGCCTGTGAAATAACTAGCGGATCCGTTCGGATAGTTCGCAGTTGTTTTTTAGATGTTACTACTATTTTGTCTCTGCTGTCTTTGTTGTTCAGTGTACATCAGTGTTATCAGGAGCAGGATTTGGTTGCATGATAGAGTGCGTCACCATTAAATGGGTAACAGGCAGCTCAAAATTAAAGAATAACGGGGAAACCACGAAAACGTAGTCTGGCATTTGAAAAGAAATATGCTATCATAAGTCTGGGAAATCTTTTTTTTTTTCGTAATAACAGAATGAATGTAGAAGAATACTTACATAATTAAAGAGAAACAGACGTTGGGCTAGTTTTTGCGTGTATATAAGTTGTTTGAGTTTATTTAAAAACTTGTGATTGACAAAATTTTCGGGCTATCTCTAAAATAGAGAACGGGGAATCGACGAACGGGGAACGGGGAATGGGGAACGGGGAATCTCTAAAATAGGGAATATCTAAAACAGGGAATCTCTAAAATAGGGAATCTCTAAAATGGGGAATCTCTAAAATAGGGAATCTCTAAAACGGGGAATCTCTAAAATAGGGAATCTCTAAAATAGGGAATCTCTAAAACGGGGAATCTCTAAAATAGGGAATCTCTAAAACGGGGAATCTCTAAAATAGGGAATCTCTAAAATAGGGAATCTCTAAAACGGGGAATCTCTAAAATGGGGAATCTCTAAAATAGGGAATCTCTAAAATAGGGAATCTCTAAAATGGGGAATCTCTAAAACGGGGAATCTCTAAAACGGGGAATCTCTAAAACGGGGAATCTCTAAAATAGGGAATCTCTAAAACGGGGAATCTCTAAAATAGGGAATCTCTAAAATAGGGAATCTCTAAAACGGGGAATCTCTAAAACGGGGAATCTCTAAAATAGGGAATCTCTAAAATAGGGAATCTCTAAAACGGGGAATCTCTAAAATAGGGAATCTCTAAAATAGGGAATCTCTAAAACGGGGAATCTCTAAAACGGGGAATCTCTAAAACAGGGAATCTCTAAAATAGGGAATCTCTAAAATGGGGAATCTCTAAAACGGGGAATCTCTAAAACGGGGAATCTCTAAAATAGGGAATCTCTAAAATAGGGAATCTCTAAAACGGGGAATCTCTAAAATAGGGAATCTCTAAAATAGGGAATCTCTAAAACGGGGAATCTCTAAAACAGGGAATCTCTAAAATAGGGAATCTCTAAAATGGGGAATCTCTAAAACGGGGAATCTCTAAAACGGGGAATCTCTAAAACGGGGAATCTCTAAAATAGGGAATCTCTAAAACGGGGAATCTCTAAAACGGGGAATCTCTAAAACGGGGAATCTCTAAAATAGGGAATCTCTAAATCCACAAGCCCGAACTAAAATCTCATGTCTGTTTTTCTCTCTACCATAATTTGGAAAGGATAGATAACCCAAGGGACCCCATAAACGCGTTGCGTGACCAACTCGTCACACATCCCCTTAATAAGGCACCGTAATTGCAGATTGAAGAGAGGTATCTTTTTCGGTGTAATAAAATTGAGTGAACTGAAATAAATCACATCCTGCTGATTGTGATACAATTTATTTTTGTGTGTTGACTGCCGATACTACTTGCAACGCTTCTTTAAGTCTTATTCCACGCTCCAGTTTCTCATTACTGTCACCTGTATTTTGATTGAACTGGTTAGCATTTGTATTACAATAAGAAGATACTGCACAGCTAAGTCGCGGAAACGCACACAGGTACGTTGTTGGCCAGATTCCATCCCCACTTTCCTGTTTACCTTTCAAATAAAGAGTTTATGTTTGCTACACGTAGAAGAGAGTCAGAACACCTCGACTTCTCATTCTGAACAGTGCGTAAGGTATTTGATGCAAACTGACGGACCCGTGAGGAAACCGAAACTAAATAGGATCCAAACCCACCAATGGCAGTTCACGTTTGTAATGGGAATTCTTTGGATAATTTTTTCATGGCCAATCAAAGAAAACGTAATGATAACTTTGTACAAGTGGCATCGGAACGGCGCGCAGCACTGTAACAGAAAAGCGCTGCTTCGATTGCGAATTGCCGAGTCGACCAAGCCGTGTTCCACCGTGGAAAGGTAAGCAAACATCACCACCCGTGATACCCTGCTAACAGAGACTTTTCGTTTTGTATTCACGATAAACAAAAGAACTAAGCGAAATACGAGAGACGCGAACATCATCCTACATGCTAAGAAAACTTTCCAGAAAGAAACACTCTGCTAGCAGGGTATACCTATAAACTGTAAAATGTTAAGCACGTTTTCGAATTCTCATATGAACGGTAACAATACCTATGTTATATTATTTTACTGTAAGCAAAAGAAAAAATGTACAACAGCCTCATTTTACAAATAACTAATAAAGGAGCCATTTACGCTGGCTTTGCGCCTCGAGCCAACAACATGTGACTGTGATGTCGTGACCTTTTACGTCTCGACTGTGATGGCGTGATTTTTGACATCTTGAGCCAAAAACATGTTGCGTTTTGAGAGGTGACTGTTATTGTCTAGACTTGTTCCAGATATACCTTTTTTTTACTTATTTTCGCGCGTCTTAATTTTAGCGAATTGAAAAAAAAAATTGAGAAATTAAAGGCCAGCACAAAAAATCCTCTCAAAATTTACACACGCAGAATGTAATACACTCGTGAGAAATTTACATAATCAAACATATGAATCAATAAATATAAGAGCGATTTTCGTTTGACCTTGAAAAAGTGTTTCCGTAAGCGTTCGTTATTTGTTTCATCAGCCACTAGTTAAAAATGTGAAAACAAGACCTCGTTCCTTTACCGCTGAAGAGAACCCTAATATGGGTAAAGCATTGTTCCATTGTGCAATCGTATTGCTGAAGACAGAGGTACATGAAAGCTCTTTGCTAGGTGGAAAATGCTTGATGTTCGCTAAACCAACCAAAAGCCGTATGCGTTTGTGTCTGTTCTCTAAACCAATTAAATTAAATTGCCATTGTTTGATTCCTTTGTTGTTTGTTCGCACGTAGTTACTTCAAGGTCAAACGAAAATCGCTCTTACATTTATTGATTCATATGTTTGATTATGTAAATTTCTCACGAGTGTATTACATTCTGCGTGTGTAAATTTTGAGAGGATTTTTTGTGCTGGCCTTTAATTTCTCAATTTTTTTTTCAATTCGCTAAAATTAAGACGCGCGAAAATAAGTAAAAATAAGGTATATCTGAAACAAGTCTAGACAATAACAGTCACCGCTCAAAACGCAACATGTTTTTGGCTCAAGATGTCAAAAGTCACGCCATCACAGTCGAGACGTAAAAGGTCACGACATCACAGTCACATGTTGTTGGCTCGAGGCGCAAAGCCAGCGTAAATGGCTCCTTTATTAGTTATTGGTAAAATGAGGCTATTGTACATTTTTTTCGTTTGCTTACAGTAAAATAATATAACATAGGTATTGTTACCGTTCATATGAGAATTCGAAAACGTGCTTAACAGTTTACAGTTTATAGGTATACCCTGCTAGCAGAGTGTTTCTTTCTGGAAAGTTTTCTTAGCATGTATGATGATGTTCGCGTCTCTCGTATTTCGCTTATGCACTTATCAATTGAAATCCCGACCCCCCCCCACCCCGGGCCAAGGTGGGGGAATGTGGGGATTTTTATGGTATTGGAAGGCACGATTCGCCCGTGGGGGTGGGGGATTTCTCAGGATTTGCTTTGAACATTCATCGAAGTGGGGGAGCGAGGTGGGGATTTGACTCGTGCCTAGTTTCCTCACGGTAATTTCTGCACATGGTCACTGGTGTCGTTTGCTGGATTGCTCGGCCGTGCTTTGTAGTTTTGTTTCAGTTTTAGTTAGAAGGGGTTGACGGGCCAACACGACTCCTGTACAGTTCGTATGTGGTATTTTCTAGGCCTTTATAGTTTAGCTTTAACTAGAATGTCTTTGAGAGATTTCCCTCTTCTGTACGATAAGAGAGTAGGCTCCTTGAAAATTTCTGGTACCATTTCTCTCTTGGTATATGTTTGAGACCAGATAGTGCTGGGCAGTATTGCGTTACAAACGACAATTAGAGGGAAGTCTCAGGCTGTGATATGTTTGGAGGGTTTAACAGACGTTCTTAGAGCCGTTTAAAAACTTTGTGCCATCGTGTGTGCTAGCTGGCTGGTACTTAGAATGGTTTTTGGGCTCAGTTTGATTGCAAGATCTCTAGAAGCCTCTAAATAAGTGATGTTTTCTGAAAAGATCCACGTGTACCAGAAGTATAAACGGAGTTTAATTCAGAGCTAGAACGACTGTGATATAACATATATCAAAAGGTTTCTATACAGGAAAGCTCTTTCTTGTGCCCAGAAAATAACAAGACTCTGTGGAAAGTCATACAATAGCCTTTTGAGATTACAGATTGAGCTTGGCAAAAGTAAGGTTCGAAAATCTCAACAGCCTATTGGCCAGGATACGTCCTCCCCGTGGTTGATATTAAACAACCAATAGAAAAACATGCGCGATTTTTCCATCCACTCAACCGCTGTGAGAGATATATAAACGGTCAGAACTGTATCAGCTACAGAATAGAGTTAACACTCACCCATTCCTCGAGACTATCTTGGAGCAACTGACGAGACTCACAAAAGAGTCGAAACAGCAGTTTTGCTCGCGAAATAACACAATACGACATCCGTGCGACTTAATCAGCATTTTAACTACTGCAGACTTTATAAATGGAGGTTTAGAAAATCCAGGCAGAGAAAAGTCAAACAATGTCAAGACCTCTTTGAGAATCACTTAGTGCAGTTAGACTGCTTGAGATCTACATGTATCTGATATGTTGGATGCTAGTAACGCCATAAGACAATGGAGGTAACTCCAAGAATTCTACTTCTATATATTTCAACCACAACCATGAAAGTGGAGTTAAAACGACAACTCAAGAAGCTGTAGCTTTTATAAGATCAACCGAAACTGCAAGAGTCACAGAATACCTTGGATGCTTTAGACTGTATATGACATCCGTGATAATGCGCCGATCAATTCGAAAGTTCAACATCCCCCCTCTCCTTGTCAACCCCCGGGCATTTGAACTTTTGAAGATGGGCTTGTTCAAATTCCCTCCCGTTGAGGCAAAAAAGCTGTTCAAATGCCCCACCAATTAGTAGTGAACTACCTCTCCTCAAAGACAAATTTCGTCTTCAATCAAACGCTTAACACGAGAGAGATAGAGATATGCCAGAATGACACCTTCAAATTTCTTTTAAACACCCTTTTGAGTTATTCACTAACAAAGGTACTTCCCCCTTGTAAATCCGTCAAACCCTGTAAAAACCGAAAAAAACTCACGGGCGTATTACGTCAGAACGAGAGATAAATGCGGTTCAAATTCCCCACCCTTCCAACGCAACGTTCAAATGTCCCCTCCCCGGGCACGATGCACAGTCAAATGCCTGGGGTATGCACGGGAAGGCGGGATGTTGAAGTTTCAAATTGATCGGTGCATAAAGAAATATACAGGTCTTGCAGGAAACCACAAGCAAACATCAAATCACATTCTTAAAAATTTAACGGATCCTTTCAGATAACATCACTTATTTAGAGGCTCCTAGAGATCTTGCATTCAAACTGAGCCCAAAAACCATACCAAGTGCCATCCAGCTAGCACACACGATGACAAAGTTTTTTAAACGGCTCTAAGAACGTCTATTAAACCCTCAAATATATCACAGCTTGAGACTTCCCTCTCAAATATAAGGTCAGTACTAGTTAGGGTATAACGAAGGTTTCCCCACCTGGGTGGGGGTTTTTACCAGTCAATATGCCCCAGTAGGGTAGGGGTTTGTTAAGATTTGCAATGATGTCAAGTCAAATCCCCACCTTGGCCCGGGGTGGGGGGGGGGGGGGGTCGGGATTTCAATTGATAAGTGCATTAGTTCTTTTGTTTATCGTGAATACAAAACGAAAAGTCTCTGTTAGCAGGGTATCACGGGTGGTGATGTTTGCTTACCTTTCCACGGTGGAACACGGCTTGGTCGACTCGGCAATTCGCAATCGAAGCAGCGCTTTTCTGTTACAGTGCTGCGCGCCGTTCCGATGCCACTTGTACAAAGTTATCATTACGTTTTCTTTGATTGGCCATGAAAAAATTATCCAAAGAATTCCCATTACAAACGTGAACTGCCATTGGTGGGTTTGGATCCTATTTAGTTTTGGTTTCCTCACGGGTCCGTCAGTTTGCATCAAATACCTTACGCACTGTTCAGAATGAGAAGTCGAGGTGTTCTGACTCTCTTCTACGTGTAGCAAACATAAACTCTTTATTTGAAAGGTAAACAGGAAAGTGGGGATGGAATCTGGCCAACAACGTACCTGTGTGCGTTTCCGCGACTTAGCTGTGCAGTATCTTCTTATTGTAATACAAATGCTAACCAGTTCAATCAAAATACAGGTGACAGTAATGAGAAACTGGAGCGTGGAATAAGACTTAACGAAGCGTTGCAAGTAGTATCGGCAGTCAACACACAAAAATAAATTGTATCACAATCAGCAGGATGTGATTTATTTCAGTTCACTCAATTTTATTACACCGAAAAAGATACCTCTCTTCAATCTGCGATTACGGTGCCTTATTAAAGGGATGTGTGACGAGTTGGTCACGCAACGCGTTTATGGGGTCCCTTGGGTTATCTATCCTTTCCAAATTATGGTAGAGAGAAAAACAGACATGAGATTTTAGTTCGGGCTTGTGGATTTAGAGATTCCCTATTTTAGAGATTCCCCGTTTTAGAGATTCCCCGTTTTAGAGATTCCCTATTTTAGAGATTCCCCGTTTTAGAGATTCCCCGTTTTAGAGATTCCCCGTTTTAGAGATTCCCCATTTTAGAGATTCCCTGTTTTAGAGATTCCCCGTTTTAAAGATTCCCTATTTTAGAGATTCCCTATTTTAGAGATTCCCTATTTTAGAGATTCCCTATTTTAGAGATTCCCTATTTTAGAGATTCCCCGTTTTAGAGATTCCCCATTTTAGAGATTCCCTATTTTAGAGATTCCCCGTTTTAGAGATTCCCCGTCTTAGAGATTCCCCATTTTAGAGATTCCCTATTTTAGAGATTCCCCGTTTTAGAGATTCCCTATTTTAGAGATTCCCCGTTTTAGAGATTCCCCGTTTTAGAGATTCCCCGTTTTAGAGATTCCCCATTTTAGAGATTCCCTATTTTAGAGATTCCCTAATTTAGAGATTCCCTATTTTAGAGATTCCCCGTTTTAGAGATTCCCTATTTTAGAGATTCCCTATTTTAGAGATTCCCCGTTTTAGAGATTCCCTATTTTAGAGATTCCCCGTTTTAGAGATTCCCTATTTTAGAGATTCCCTATTTTAGAGATTCCCCGTTTTAGAGATTCCCTATTTTAGAGATTCCCCATTTTAGAGATTCCCTATTTTAGAGATTCCCTGTTTTAGATATTCCCTATTTTAGAGATTCCCCGTTCCCCATTCCCCGTTCCCCGTTCCCCGTTCCCCGTTCCTCGATTCCCCGTTCCCTCTTTTAGAGATAGCCAAATTTTCGTGTCAGAAATCATGCCAACATTACACCTATGTAAACATTCTACTAATTGAATTATGAAAATCAAATTTAAATAGCTTTCGTGTCAGGAAAACCTCACGAATGTGATCGTTCTAAAAGGCTAAGCGATAGAAAACACAAAACATTTTTGCAGCTTAATGACAAGGCTTTCAAGAATCTTTCTGGTGATCATCAAAGAACAAACATCATTTGGGAAGTTCAGAATAACGACTAAATCGTCAGATCAATGTCATAACCACGAATACATTCAACTGTGGGAACTACGAAACTAAACTGCATGCGGACATGCATGAAATACAGAAACCAAGAAAACTTCAATAACGGTCGATTCTGGAGAGCTCAATAACGGGAAAAAGTCAGGACTCTTCTGGCATTGATGCATGGAATATTTTTAAAATTTATTGAATACGCGCGTACGGGGAAAATCCTGACTGGCCGATAATTCCGAGCAACATACACTATATATCAGCTCAAAGTAAACCACATAAAACTCAAACTGAAAGCTGTCAATAAAGTCCTTGAACACTGTAAAGGTGTGGATGATTTTTTTGATAGTTTATAACTTAAACCCGTACCAAATGCAAACGTACACAATCGCCTTTCGTGGGCTTCATTAATTATGACCAATTATCTCCCCCAGACAACTTATGCATAAAGAAATGTTTGCACTTGTAGATCAGAAACATCAACACACAAAGACTTTTTGCAATCTTTTCGACAGCAACTAAACTTAACAACCAATTTCTTTCCTCGTCCAGCTGTTCCTAACCCGCTGGCGAACGCCAACCTAAACTGAAGACCAGCGAGTCCTAACACGCTCCTGAGTAAACTTTTCCTTCCGACTCCTTCCTGCGTTGTCTTTGCAAATCAAAATCTACGATATTTTAGAGGATTCAAACACTCAGATTAATTCTTCATCCATAGAGACTGCGCAAAACTTGGCTAAGAGCCCCTCAAAACTCGAAGGATTCTACTTTGAATGGCTTTGTGGGCTTGTTGCCAAAAAGTTAACACACTAACACGACTGTTTACGCCAGGACAGCCCCAATAGTTCTCAGTTGCTATAGCAACTGCGAACTAAAAAGGTGGCACTTAATTATATTAGAAAGCTAGGGTAGCTAAAACTGAGCCAAAATTCCTGGCAGAAATCATGATGCAACTATAATATTTGCCACCAGGAAAATATGGGGCGATACAATTATTTTATTTTACTGTTTCTCAGCGGTAATGTCCATTTTTAACACAAAGTAAATTGTGAGTACGAGTTGGGAAAGAAGTGGTAAGAAAGACACGAAACGGTAAAGGGGTTGGACCTCTGGGTGGACAGGGGCCTCCCCGTATAACTTTAGTTGGCCACATTATTGAGTGACCCTTACAGACATGAATCGCAGCAGGTCGGGAACTTAGTGCTGAAAAAGAAAACAGTGAACAGAGTTTGAAATAAGGACGCTGATTAGCGAACGCTAACATCGATTGCGAACCAATGGTTTTGCGGTGTTTCACGACTCTTTCATGTTATGAACGCAAATGGGTAGATGTGTTCAGCTTGTACTAATTCGTGGTAGTTTTGTCAGTTTTCACCGCCGAATTTGATCGAAGTGAAAATTATGACTTTCAATGACAAGTTATGTTGTTTTGAAGTTTATACGTTATACAAAGGAGGCGTTAACAACTTGAAGGTGTTTACGCAAGAACGTATTTCTCTAAGTGTTCTCACAGGTAGCCCAAGCGTAATAAAAGAGTTTGTATGAGAAATCGAACTGAGAATTTCCTCGATAAATAAAAAAGCTTTTAAAAGGTAAAGCTGCTTAATAAGGTAGATAAAATGTTACCTGGTGTTGTATTTTGTCCTCCTGTGAAGGTTTAGCGCCTTTGGAGAGGTTTTAGATCTTCTACCCTAACAGTGTATAAGAGAAAGACAAGGTTGGAGTATGGAGTCAGATTGGCCATCGAACCTGCCTCGAGAACGGCTCCAATATTCACGCGAAAAAAGGCATGCACTTACATTTTGTCTCGCCGTACTCACAAAGTAGTGGTTGGAGTTCCCCTTTCTGAAATCCAATGAAGTATACCATGATTCTTCCCCGTATAAGACGACCGAAAAGTTCGAACACGAAATCGAAAACCTCCGCTATTTATCCGTGACTCGGGAAAGTTGCCCAGTTCGACCGTTAAAACCTCGGCCGGCACTGGGAACGAGGGTCAAATAACAACCCCACCGGAAGAGGACAGTTTATTTTTCACCGAACGTTTGTATCTTCAAAAATATCCTGTCCTCTCCTGGTGGGGTTGTCATTTGACGCTCGTTTCCAGTGCCGGCCGAGGTCGAACTGGGCAACTTTCCCGAGTCACGGATAAATGGCGGCGGTTTTCGAACTCGTGTTCGAACTTTTCGGTCGTCTTATACGGGGAAGAATCAAGGTATACTCCATTGGATTTCAGAAAGGGGAACTTAAACCACTACTTTGTGAGTACGGCGAGACAAAATGTAAGTGCATGCCTTTTTTCGCGTAAATTTTTAGCTGTTTGTCGAGGCAGGTTCGATCGCCGATAGGGCTCCATTCTCCAACCTTGTCTTTCTCTTATACACTGTTAGGGTAGAAGATTAAAAACCTCTCCAAAGGCGCTGAAACTTCACAGGAAGACAGCAAACAACACCAGGTAACATTTTAGCTTCTTTATTCAAGAGCGTTACCTTCTAAAGTCCATTTATTTTTGGATAGGAATTCTCAGTTCAATTTTCCATACAAACTCTTATATTACGCTTGCGCTACCTGTGGTGTTCTCTCTAAGATGCGGAAGGGATTCGACAAAAACCCCTCTAAACTTATATGCATGTCACTGAACACTAAACAACAGACTACATTTGTCGCATGTCTCGGCACGGAATTAACCCTTTGAACCCTGAATTTTCTGCGAACATTGTGAGAAGAATCACCAGTGTCCAGTAAAATGCTCAAACAGGCTGTTAGTTTAATGTTAAATATAGATAATCATACATTTTTCAAAAGTAGAAGGATAGTGGACAGTGGATTTCATCCAGTTCTCACGAGTTGTCTTCTTGATTTTTTCTGTGTCGTTGTAGCCCTCAGTTCCAAATTAGCACTCACACACAACTTACAGAGGTTGAAGGTCTTTGGTTTTCACAAGAAATGTCAGCAAAATCCGAAAACTGGGCATCTCTGGCTTCGAATGGGTGATACATTTCTTCTTCGATCGTGTCATTTCCAGTTCTGAAGTAGTAAGTCGCTATCTTCACGATTTTCGAAGCAAATACGGTGAATTTCTTTGAGGTCTATACGAAAGTTCGCCATCTTTAAATCCCAACGGAAACAAATTTGAAACTCGGCTTGGAGAACTCTAAAAACCCCCTGGAAACATCGCAAATCCGCTTCAAATCTCCGCCATTTTGAAACACGATGTTGATGTTTTGTATAAGGGGGCCTGGGAACTAAACAGGGTTGTTGCGTGCCTTTTCAGGGGCAATCTATATGCATCTTCTTCAGGGGTGACCTGTATGCATCTTCATCTTGTATGATCTGTATGCACCCAGTGGTGTGTGACTTAATCCTTTTTTGGTCATAATCATTATGACTAAAACAGGATAAAATGTAGTCATTATGCGTATTTAAAAGCCCCCACCCAAGCCACAGACAGGAGCATATCACGCAATAGGCTTCTGACCGTGAAGGTTTACTTGCATGGAAGCCGAGAAGACTGAAAGTAATTATAGCTCCGACCAAGAAATGTCACATTAAGAACGTGGACTCAGTTCGGCTGCTACAGAACATAACGAATATCTCATTTGCACTTTGATACCTCGAGAGGCAGAAGAAACGATGATAAGTACGCACAGGATCTGTAGCGGCTGCATTACGAGGCTCACCAGGTACAGTTATTTTAGTGAACAGTTCCGAGTTAGATTTATTATCAGGTGCCCAGTTTTTCGCTCGCGCTCCACTATCTAAACGCTTGCAACAGGTTACTTTTTCTTTAAATTTTTTTCTCGATTTTTCCCGTACCTCGTTCCGAGGTTGCAGGTGTAAGTCTTAAAAAATTACTCTTTTCTATAACCTTTCTATAATATTTTCTCTTGATTTACTTGCGTACGTCTTTGGCATCAAGAGTTTTATTTCAAGACCATGAAAAAAAATAGAGTCGATTTGTTGTTCCTAAAATTCCTGTTCCCTGAGGTGACCTTTTAGGCGTCGAAAAGTTCTTCTGCTAGCGCTTGGCCTGGCAGCAAATTCCGCACCAACTACTACCATTTGGTCAATCAAATCGCCCGTCTGATCACGCGTGATAAACTATGAACTTCCGTTTCTCAAGTTCTCGCAGTGCGATCGGTGAAAATTGTGATGAAAAGTTCATTCCGAGTTGGATTGGTTAGTCTTACAACTACCTTAAAATCATATGTTGTTACTCCGGCTCCAATCGTAAATCTGTATTTTTAAGGACATCGGAAGCGGTAAAATTATGCCAAGATTCTAATGGTCGTCAAGGCTCACAAAGTTCCCGGTCCCGGGACAAAGTTACCATGTAATATTCAAAATTTGTTTGTCACACTAATGTCGAAATAAAAAAGTAGAACACTGAAGTTCAAGGTCAAGCTTGTATTCTTTTCATTCGTTTTTTGCCCTATTCCTGTTTCAATTTATAACCACGATAGACCTATTTTAAATCTGTTTATCGGCAGGAAATAACTATTACTGACGCGGCATTTCATTTACGTTTTAATTGTACTGAAAAATATCATAGACATATACTACCTAATACTATTAACTATCAGAGTGCTGTTATTGTTAGAATAGAGCTTAGAAATTACAAACAAAAATTACTATTTTTTAACCTGCGATCAGGCCGAATTTTAGCACCGCTCTCATATTCTCTTACGAAACGAAAATAGAGCCTGATCGCAGGTTAAGTATTTTCAAACTGTAGTATGAAGAAGTATTTGGGCATCAGTAACGACATATCATTAAAATAAGATTTCTAAGAATTGATCTTAAATTGACTTGAGAAAAAATTAACTCCATAAGTCTGTTATATTTTATGACAAACTGATCCTGATCAGTGACTACGTAACATGACAAATCTCACCAGAATATTACTGCTTGAAATATGCAAACTTGATGTCCAAATGGTAACATGTTTACAATTACAGTTAAAAATGTTGCTCTCCCGTCCTGTTCTCTCTCTTTCCTTAACTTTTTTCTTTTCTTTCTTAGATAAGTCTAAGTTTATTGCATCGACATCCTAAAGCTAAGAGGAGCTGACTTTGGTCACAAGACACACGATTAAAATGTCAGCAGTTATATTGATTTATAACTGGGTTTCGTTCTGCACTGGCTTTTTTAACAGCATTTATGTGGACATTTCGCAGTAATGCAGTGAAACGGGATAACCAGTTATGTCAACAGAAAACTAATATCAGAGATGTATGTGTTCAAGAGGCAGTCTCACCAATTTTTAATATCACTGTGATAAGCCAAAAGACACGTTTTTATCTATGGAAGCCTAAAAATAATGGTCCAGTAGTATTAAAATGGGTATTCCAGTACATGAAAACTATAAGAAGTATGTCTGGATAGGGATGGCCAGGATAGAAATGGCGTCCGACTTGAAAACTTCTGGCAGAATTTTTCAAGTTTCTGCCCTTGTGTCTCAGATAAAATCTCTAAAAACTAAGTTTGGTTTGTTTTTCTTTTGAAAACTCATTTAATATTGTCCCCTTTGTGATCTAAAAGCAATTCATGTGTGACTGAGCAAGGTACTTTGATATAAATTAATCAAAATTGTGACAAAGAAGATAGGAAAATCGCAATGAGACTGCCCCTTTCAGTAACGTATAAAAAAAAAATCAGTCAACGAAACTGGTGCCCAATTACGAATTCGAAGTGGTTGTTGAATAGGCAATGATACGTCGCAGACTGTACTGTTTAGTCGAAGTTTAGTTCAAGCAAACGTTTCGAACATACGAGCTCTCGCTACGAACTAAACTTCAAATGCGTGTTACATGCAAAGGGTAAAATAGCTAAAAATTGCTTATACGCCAAGTGATCAAAGCAAATTAACAAAAATATTTAAGGTGCACTGAACAACTCACAAAACTGAATTTAGTGATGTGCTACCTAAACTCACAATCATGCAAAATGTAAGATGCAAGTTGGCTTAGCTTCTTGCATAGATAAAACATGCCAGGGCATTTTTGAGAAGTAATTCATTATAGACAAAACAAAATGGAATTTTTAATATTTGATATCCACATACTTGCTCAAGCGAATGGTGAACCTCGTGACACTTTTTACTTTTGAAAGCTTTTCTCGTTCCAGCGCATCTGAGCCAGAATTTAAGTTAAAACCCACTGTATTGCACTTGTTACGAAGATGTGAAGACAGCTAATTGTCACTGGCTTAAAACTTTTGCATGTGATCAAGTGATAGTCACAAAATAGAGGTTGGTGCTGTGTCAGTTACAGACCAACCAGTCGAAAGGAACGACAAATCACGTCCTTACAACGTTCGAACCATGAAGCAATCATTTCTGGCTACTAAAAGTGTCCTCTTTCACTCGTTCTCGTACAGGTGGTTGCAATCCTACTGCAGTCCATAAATCGCCGACAAAGGCAATAGCTTGTTACTTCGTAACTTGAGAACGAACTGGCTGAATCGCTTCACCACCGACAAAAATTGTGAATCTCAGCGATTCTTTTTGCTTCGTTGTGCATCCACTCACTTCAACTAATAACTACAGTCAATTTCTGTTGAATGCTTTGAAGTACCATGTACCACGCATCAGAGATAAAGCTCTGCTGTGAAATGTAAAAGAATAAAAGTTCATCTATCCATATCGACAGATATCACCCGATCCCTCTACAGCTTTGTCGTGAGTACGCATATTTAATGCGGGTCACAGATTAAAACTGTCAAACTATCTTTTTTCAACCAATCAAGAACACTGCGTTTTTAATGACCTTCGAAAGTTAACTTATTTGAATACCCAATCACCCGAAACCACCACACAAAAGTGGAAGGTAAACAAACCAACCAATCGTGTTAGACAATCAGTATTCGGGGACTCCTCTCAATATGTGATGTCATCGCACTGTAGTCTGGTAGGATACGGTCGGATACGGTCGGATACGGTCGTGTTAAACTAAGGGGGAGGTATACTCCCATATTTAAGATATATGGGTACGTGGGGCTGGAATGAGTATGGTTTTTCAGTAGCTTAGTCTCTAACCTGCGATCAGGCCGAATTTTAGCATCGCTCTCATATTCTCTTACGTGGGTCGCTCGCTAAAATAGGGCCTGATACAATCTCTCACAAGAGTCCGTGTCGGCGGCCAAATTTTGGCCGCGGAAATCTCGCAATCTGATTGGCCCTTTAACAATAGAGCTGTCAACGGAAGTAAATTGTCTACGAGACTTGCTCACAATTTTCAATCCGACGGCCATGGCCAAGGAACAAGTCTGCCGAGGTAAACGTGTCGCTCAAAGATATTCTCGTCGTTCTAGGAGAATTGTCATCATTTCTTTCTCTCCTGAGAATGGCGTCCGGTTTGACGCAAGCTGTCTCTCACTCGGAGCAGAGAAGTACAGCAACAGTGAAGTATGTATCCTGTTTTATCGCATCGTGTCTCCAAATTTTCATTTGAAGGCTTTCAGCTAGTATTGAAAATATAAGCAGAGTAGTGGTTGTTTCCGCGTTTTACGAAACAAAACGAACAGCAAGTATCTTTCGCCAAGAGTGATCAACAAGTCAACCGATAATTCCGTAAACTTAACGATAAGCTGATGTTTAGTGAGAGCCGCACTCAGCGAGATGCTGTATTTATTTTTACCTAAGTAATAAAGACTTTCAGTTTATTCATTCAGTGTTAATAATGTCGTTTTAATGATCTCTGACATTGATATCAAAGGATCTGACTAGGCTTATAATAAATTCGCTGCTGTTTAGAGATGAAATTCGCTGGTAATCTCAAATATTTATCACTTCTGGAACTAAATTAAATTACAAAACACTCGTTTGTTTATAAACGGTTTTATTGATATCTTTTTTCTAAAGAGTGAAACTGAAGGTATTTCTCTTAATTTCCCAAGGTATTTTACGCAGAAAATCGGTGACAAATGCGTAGAGAATATTTCCGGATACCACCTGAAATGAGAAAGGATTCAAACATGCAGCATATTTTGGTACATGACAACCTCGTCGTGTTCTGAATTTTCATTCAGTTTCAGCTCAGACAGAGCAACTATGTACGATACCGGAGCGCGTACCTTCAAGTTGTAAATTTGAACGCTGTGCCAAGATTTATCGTAGTCTGTGATTTTCTTATTTTTGCCGACATTTGAGGACTTTTTGCGAATGCTATTACATACACATATGGGAAATTTGCATACCGAGGAGCGTGCAAGCAAAACAAATTTTGATTGGCCGTTTTGTTGAATGTCGATCAATCAAAAAAGTGGGCGGCAGACGTTCCGTAGAAGAATTGTATCAGGCTCTATTTTTCGTTTCGCCCTTCCCGCCGGAATGTTTCACCGAGCGAAACGAAAATAGAGCCTGATCGCAGGTTACTTAGTCTCCTACAGAGTATAGAAGGGTTTCATTCATCGGGAAGTTGAACAGTGGAAAACGAAATCAGTCAAAAATAGGCAGGCATATTTTGTACGCGATGAACTGAATTCCAAGTTGTTTTCTGCTTGTAGTAATTCTATCTCGGTAAGATTGTAAATTTTCACCGCCGACTTTGATCGACGAGAAAATTATAGCTTTCAACTACAAGTCCTCTTGTTTTGATGTTTAAGGAGGCGTTTACAACTTGAAAATGTTTACGCGAGAACGTATTTCTCTCTAAGGTACGGAAGGGATTGCTGAAAAACTGAACGCCTCTAAACGTATATCATCTCATTGAATCACAACAACACGCACAACAACACGCCGCTTGCGTGGGCTTGAACCTCACGCAAGCCCACGCAAGCCGGGGTGAGCGGCACCCGACTGACGTTTGTTTTGCTTTCCAAAAACGAAA